>JAJJWW010014893.1:0-232351 GCA_023531295.1 Papaver armeniacum
TTTTTTTCCTCAATACCTAATATCAATGGTCCCAACATCGAAAAAATAAATACAACAAGCCTAGCAACATGTCGTTTTTTTCTTGAAGCATAACCGCATGGTAAAGGTGTTGAGAAATGATCCCAGCGATTTGTTATCATCGGATGGGGTTTTTCTTTCTTTACCTAGGCTTGTAGGTAGCAGACCTCTTTGAGGATTTTTTTCTTTTTTAAATATGAATTTACTCACATCATAGTGCACTGTTTCAATTAACAACAACCATTAGTCTAACAGTATATCCCCACCGATACAACATAGAATTGAGGCTTCATTATGTAAACAAGAGATTCAATAGGTACTTAAGAAAAATACTAATAAACTGTCAATAAACATAAGATGAATTTATGTGTAGTCAAAACTAAAAGAAGAGAAATGATCCCAGCGAATTGTGATCATCGGATGATTGTTTTTGTTTCTTTACCTAGGCTTGTAAGTAGCAGACCTCTTTGCGGATTTTTTTCTTTTTTAAATATGAATTTATTCACATCATAATGCACTGTTTCAATTAACAACAACCATTAGTCTAACGGTATATCCCCACCGATACAACATACAAATTAAGGCTTCATTATGTAGACAAGAGATTCAATAGGTACTTAAGAAAAATACAAATAAACTGTCAATAAACATAAGATGAATTTATGTGTAGTCAAAACTAAAAGAAGAGAAATGATCCCAGCGATTTGTTATCATCGGATGGGTGTTTTTCTTTCTTTACCTAGGCTTGTAAGTAGCAGATCTCTTTGAGGATTTTTTTCTTTTTTAAATATGAATTTATTCACATCATAGTGTAATGTTTCAATTAACAACAACCATTAGTCTAACGGTATATCCCCACCGATACAACATAGAATTGAGGCTTCATTATGTAGACAAGAGATTCAATAGGTACTTAATAAGAAAAATACAAATAAATTGTCAATAAACATAAGATAAATTTATGTGTAGTCAAAACTAAAAGAAGAACTGGCTCTACTACAGTGCATTAATTATAGATTTAACGATGTATTCTCCTGTTCATAGAGCACAGCTCCGTTGGATCTTCTTTCAGATTACATCTCATTTTCATTACGTTACTAATGGTCTAATCCAAGTTTCTTACCTGGGCTATTTTATTTTTCGCTAGTGAATACAAGGGCCCAGAAAAGCATTTGTGGATTTTGGGGTGGGCTACAGCCCAGGTAAGCCACCCCCTCACTCTGTCCCTGATGATCAGGAAGCTTGTGAATTCTTTGGTAATTGCATAGATATTTCCTAATGCACCTTGAGGTTTGACTGGCATTTGGTTGGATATTTCTGAAAATCAGATCGCATCTTGCCTTCCAGATAAACCAGCAAGTAGTATCATATAGGCTGTTATTCTTATTTGCATCACCTGGTAGGAACCAAGTATTTAGCCAATCAATGAAATTTGTAGCATTATCAAATATAGTGTGATAGTGACCAAGAATTTCCTGCCAAACAGAAGTGGCTGAAGGACAATTGAGGAACATGTGTGTCATTAATTCTTCCCCACTGTTGCAGATCTGACAGATGGGATCAATGTAATGCATAATGCTAGCAGATTTAGCATTGGTGGGGAGAATTTCATGAGCACACTTCCAGACAAAGATTTTGATAAATGGAGCAATATCCATATTCCATATTGCCCCCAGTTCTAGAGATAACGTCATTTCTGTAGAGATTATCTATCTTGGCCTTATAAAGGCTTTTGACAGAGAACTTTCCCGTGTCATCAAGATTCCAATGAATATTATCTTCTTCCCCAGGGTGAGTGACAAGAGCTAGAATGACTTGAGCAATGGTAGGATTGAAGATATTTTGAATCAATGTGTTATCCCATTGGCCACTGGGAAGGAGAATATCAGCAACAGTTTCAATGAAGTGTGGGCAGTTTAATGGTTTAGTAACTCTAGTTGAGATACTTGGGGTCCAGATATGCTCCCAAATTTTGATCTTTCTCCCATTGCCTATTCTCCAGGAACTGTGATGTTGCACGAATGAGCATTCAAAAAATTACGAAGGAACGATGAACCTATGCAAAATATGAAAGAAAATAATAATAATAAAATATTAATTGAGGCGCTAAGGGATCAAACCCACCGGCCAGCCGAACATGCCGTCGTGGCCGGACCCACGCCTCTTCCCATATTTTATTATTTTGCTTGATCTCATGAAAATTCCTTCGTTTGAACAAATTCCTTCGCTTTAAGGAAACTCCTCAGTTTCATGGTGTTTCCTTCATATTAAGGAAATAATATAAAATTTGGAAAGGTGTCACGGGACCCGGTTTACTAGCCGGCCGGCCATGCCCTAGCTTTGGCCGGTCCTACACCTTGTAATTCCTTATTATTTTATTATTTCCTTCATCTTATGGAACTCCTCAGTTTCATGGTATTTCCTTCACATCAAGGAAATAATACAAAATTAGGGAAAGGTGTCACGGGACCGGATCACTAGCCGGCCGACCATGCCCTAGCCATGGCCGGTCCCACACCTTGCGACTCCTTATTTTATTATTATTATTATTATTATTATTATTATTATTATTATAAAAATATTATTATATTATTGGATAAGGATTATTACATGAAACTAGTTGGAAGCCTAACAAGCTAAGCTCCAGCGACATACTACTACATTAATTGAACAGTTCTTTGTGCTAACCTACCCGGCTGAGCCTCATGGGTAACCTAGCCAAGGAGCCGAAACGGCGGGAGGGGGCCGAGATTGTGTCACAAGGGGGCAAGCTAACACTACCTTCCATGTTAATTCCTGCAATATTACGTCATTGGGGACTCGAACCTGGGACCTCTGGAGCGCATTAAACTTTTGGGGAACGGGGATGACCAGCTGAGCGCATTAAACTTCCATGTTATTATTATTATTATTATAGTTATAGAGAAAAATTACAAAAGAGTGGTTGGTAGCCTAGCAACAAGCTGAGCACCAATACCTTTCTGAATAACCAAACCTAATCTATGAAAAAGGAAACTACCATGACTAGTACTAGCATCCAAATTAGCCAAACAGTTCTTAAGCCTTTTTAAAAGAGCTACAAAATCCTCACCAAGTTCCCCTAAGGAAGTGAAAACCAAAACCCCCAAACCGTATCCGGAAGAAGTGCATACACCCAAGTATTTGGACCGTTTACGAGAAACAACATTGGAAATGGCCTGGCCCGGTACAAAAGCATTCCCAGCCGCGGTAGTGAAAGGTGAAACACCGGTAACATCAAAACACACATCCTTCCCGTTCTCCCAACCGTAGACAAGGATGTCTGCAGGCTTCATGGCTTTGCCTTTCGAAATAAGCCCCAAAGACACTTCCTTCCTAGCATGCACACCAGACTTTATAACACATGTCGAACAACATCTCTAACGAGATCATGACGATACTTAAGACCAACCTCACCGGCACGATGAATTGCATGATCACCAAAAATATCCATATCTCGCTTACAACATGAACACAAGCCACCTTTGGGAAAAAGGGGGATCCGAGTCGATAACACAAAAATGACTCTAAACTGTCGTGGCCCAATACTCTGTTGAAGCCCACTAATAGGTACCACCAAAAGGTAATCTTGTGCATGCTTTATACGGTTAGACTGCCACAAAACCGAATCTCTTGCAGACATGATGAATTGTCTTGGAATATTCTTCTTCACAACATCAAAGTAGGTAACTGCCAGGGTATGCATAATTTCTCATTCTCTTAAGGAAGGATATGATACCAGCACTGAGCTCACCAAAGGTAGAAAATGCTAGTACCCCAAAACCATAGCCGAGTGAAGTACACCTATCCAGATACTTATTGTTCTTGCGAGTGACAACAGCAGAGATAGCGTATCCTGGTGCGAAGTTGCGAGTCCTGGCACTTGTGAAAGGAGAGACACCTGTGACATCCATACAAACATCTCTGCCATCTTCCCAATTGTAAACCATGATATCTGCCGGCCTAAGATCCTTGTCGTCATTAGAAACAAGCCCCAAAGAGACTTCTTTCCTAGCTACAACACCTGCCTTATAACAAATATCAGCCAAGACATCTTTGACCATATCATGTCGAAATTTAAGCCCCACCTCACTAGCACAATGAATAGCATGGTCTCCAAAGATATCCATTAGCTTCCCGCAACAAGGACACTGACTGTTTTCTTCAAAGAGAGGAATGCCCAAGCGATATTGCAAAACATAACAGAACTGTCTTGGTCCAACTACTTGATTAAGTCCAGGTATCGGAACCACTTTAAGGAAATCCATAGCATGATCTGCTCGGTTGCATTGCCATATGTTAGACTCGCGTTCAGATAAAGAAAAGCAAGAAGGTACCTTTTCCTTGAAAACACCGAAATAAATAAATAAATATTATTATTATTATTATTATTATTGTTTCCTTCATCTCATGGAAACTCCTTCGTTTTAAGGAAACTCCTTCATTTCAACAAACTCCTTAATTTCATGATATGTCCTTCACATCATGAAAATAATATAAAATTAGGAAAGGTGTCATGGGACCGGGCTCATTAGCCGGCCGGCCATGCCTTAGCCATGGCCGGTCCCACACCTTGTAATTCCTTATTTTATTATTATTATTTCCTTCATCTTATGAAGTTCCTCAGTTTGAGCAAAACCCTGATTTCTTCATATTTTCTCAAATGTTGCTCAAACGCGCATCAAAAATTTTCAAAATTCTCATGACTGAGGCACGGACATTATGGTGACATGAGCATATTACCTTGACCGACCACCAAGGTTGGCCCTTTGGCTTGCAAGAGGCCGGTTTACACATTTTCATAATTTAAACTAATTTGTTCACATTAGGTTTAAACTCTTCCAAACAATTTGGAATTTCATCAAACGATCGATCGTCAGTCGGTCCCATGACCAACCAGGACCGGTCCCATGACCCCTTGGTTGATCCCTCATTTCTTCATAATTAGGTTTTATTTCCTGACGCTCGGACGAGCACCATTTTGATAAATGATTAAACCAGCATTTAATCATCTTTTCACCAACTTGTCTTCAAGAGACTTTGGTATTTGCTCACTTGAGCATCTGGGCGCTACATGATTATTCCATCATCCCATGTAGCCGGTCCCTCCTTCACTCCGTGGTTGATTTTCAATAAATCATCAATTGATCAGCAATTGATCAAAATTAGGGTTTCGAATCCAAGGTTCATAATTCCATATTCAAACACTAATAATTTTATGTTGATCCCGCAATCAACACTTCAATTATTATACTCGGTCCAGTTGCCAGTATCTTAAATTAATATTTTATTTGGTCTCGCTACCAAATAATTCATCAAATGAGCAACATTTGCTCAGATGAGCAATATTGGTTCAACTATCAATATTCAACAGTTCATCGAATGAGCAATATTTGCTCACCTTAACTATCAACATTCATTTGACAATTATATCTCTGTCTCAGCAGACATGTTCGATTCATGAGTCCTAGAACATTTGTAAATCATGTTCGACTCAGCAATACAAAGACTCATCGTCTCATCAAGTCAACAACTGACTAACTAAATATATGTCTGCCTTGCATACTCCACAATCACGAGACATCAATCATGTCACATGGTGGATATTAACTAGGGTTTTGGTCTGGCGGCCTACAGACCGTGTGTTCATCCACGATAAGAATGTGATTAAGTCGTGCAAGCGGTTGAAGGAGTTAACGAAGTAGTGGGTGGACAATCAACTAAGTCTCCGCACGATGAGTAACTGGTTTTAACACGATTTCCACTTTCCCACTCCTTGACTTCAGTAACCGTCACACTTACTGGGATCAATGTGTCTACTGCTTGTTGCAATATAAATAAGTCTCTGAACCCATGATTGAAACAACAGAAGAATTCTGATCCGAGCAATAACTCTCAATAATTCGATCAACCAACCAGAACTTATTTGAACTCAACAGTTCTGAAAACTTGCAGAAATATTAAACACATTCACAATCCTTGATCACCATTGATCTCACATGAAAAGGCGAGGGTACCCAAATATACCTCAAGCTAAAACTTTTCCAACCTATAAGTCATTTCTCCGAAAGTGATTGTCTATGGATTGAGTCGAGACAATGCAACTAATCGGTTCACACTTCGTATGATCGTCTATGGATACGAGATCGAGACAATATAACAACAAAGTATGTTTACTTGATACAAAGGTTCAGACTTAACCAAACACAATAGGATTGCTTATCAAGTAAATAGGAATTAATGTTTGTGTGATTTACTTTAATTATAATAAAACAATTATAATGTGGAAAATAAAAGTAAATTACACAACAAGATTTTGTTAACGAGGAAACCGCAAATGCAAAAAAACCCCGGGACCTAGTCCAGAATTGAATACTCTCAGGATTAAGCCGCTACACAAAATTACACCTAACTTCGTATAGTTGAGACCAAGTAACTAACCCTATAGTTTACTTACTTCCGTTTGTATTCCCATGCCTCCGACTTGTGAATAAGTCACGTACTTGGAACAATTCCTTTGGTTCGTATTCCAAATAGTAAAGGAACAACAAATATGTTTGGTATCAACTCTATTCAACCAAGTGATATGAGTCGGACAAAGGCTCTTCTGTTTATCTTAACATAAACTCCTTCGTCGGGTCCTTAGATCTATCTTATGTTTAATCACCCAAAGGTAATCGTTTAAGATTAAGCCAATCAATACCTTTAATCATAAGGAAACGTATTGATGCTGATCTACTCAATTAATCAATCCAATCTACCACAAGGATAAACCGATTATTAATTGGATCCTCTTTTACCGAAACAAGTATTGTGCACACCAAAGATTAATTATAAAACCCAAGTTAATATCTTCTTTGTCTTCAAATCTTCTTAAATCTTCAATAAAAACCTGCACAATCACTTGAATCTCTTGTGATCAATCACGCACAGAACAGAGTCTGTTAACAATGTATTATCACAAGATCGTCTTTAGAACTAACAACAGTCTAAAGATCCCTGTCGAAACTACGAACTAGTTTGAGTGAATCTTATATCAGAAAAGAAGATTCTCAAGAATAAACAAACTAGGTGCAATCAGATTTCAACCACCGTTAGTCAATCAAATCAATCGAAAACAAAGATAAACCGCAATTATCTAGTTTCCCACCAATGGTTCGCGCTAGAGCTTCTCAATTCCAAAGAAGACTTTAAACTGAGCTTCCGTAAGAGATTTCGCCTAATTAGATTACTCTCCTCTCCGAATAGGCGGCTACACCAGTAACAACAACAAAAGAGTAAATTTGTTATTACGAAGGATTAGTTTGCTAGAAAGGCAAACTTCGTGTAATTATAGACAAGGAAGTTTGGACACCAAAGAATTTCCAAAACCGAAAATATTCTCAAGATATTCATAAAAGCACAGATTCGGTTTTCATAATTCCTGGAAATGCTCTGTCCAAAAATAACGATCGAAATCTCTCGGAAAATCTAATTAGTAAATGCACATTACTAATTCTGTAATTTCCCTACAAAATGAAATTAATAACCTTAATTAAAAGATTCTAAACTTACTTATGTTTCGATCCTGGGATTCTCTTCCCTTATCCGTTAAGGAATATCTTTGAACAATTATAGAAATAAACATTCACAACACGTGTTCAAAGTTTGTCGACATCTTAACTTTGTAAGTTCTCTTTCACACTTACAACCTTGAAACCGATTTGCCACACTTCCAAACAAGTTTAGAATTGGTTCATCTGACTTTCAAGAACTATGTGAATGATCAAACCAATATTCAATCACAATCATGGGTTTACGGTTCTACCAAAACAAGTTTCGGTTCTACCTCCATGTGAGTATTGTGCATAGTCACACTAGCTTCCCAAAAGTTCGGTTGACTAGGTACTAGGATCGGTGATCGCTGTCGTAAGCGACACAAATATAATTACACTTTCTTACTACTCAAAATATAAATATAGCAAGGGCAAGAAAGGATCGATCCCACAGAGAGGTCTAGGTTGTCAAATTGTTATGGTTCCTTATAAATAACATTAGGTAGTTTTGTGGTTTTATGAAATAAAATAAACAAAAGCAAATAAAGAAATAAGCAAACAAATCAAATCAAGGATAAGAAATATTGGTTAAGGATTTCGTTTTCATTCACTAACATGCTTTTCACAATAACTAGAATTGATATTTAATCTCAACTTTTATCAAAGACCCTAGAATACCTTGATCGCAAGAATATCCCGCAAATCTCCTCATGCCATCAACAAACACATTAAAAGATGCGAATATGAATTCTACCTAAAGGAACAACCTAACGTGTAAAAGCACTAATCAAGTTTAATTCCTAGATGCGTTAAGTTCTATGAAATCAGGCCAATCAAAGCAATTGAACGTGGAAAGCGCACTAATTCAATTTAACAAAGGTTACGATTCACATATGATCATAAGAATATATCACTACAAACTATAATCATATTATGCTACTTGTATCCAAGGAATATCACTTTTGCGTATAATAAACCCTAAACTAGCAATAGATGTGATTAGAAGTTCTACCAATTTGCAACTTGACAAAACAATCAATCAATCATAAAACAATATTTTCAGAGAATTGCAAAGCGATAATTATGAGACAAAACTAATATATTGAATCAAAGAATCATGCTTTGTGAAATCCAACTATTCCATAACCAATAATAAACTTAGGTACTCATATTCAAGGAGTTCATAACAAGAAGAAAGAGAAAAGACTTCATGGTTCTAAACCCTAGAATAAAGTAGTAGAGATAATAATAAAACGTATGATAAAAGATATCTCCCATAGATAATAAAAGTCTTCTCTTTATATAGCTCCACTCCTTCCAAAACTAGGTTTTGTCTTCAAAGTCCATTAGTTGGAAATTCACCCGGCCCACCATGGAGAGAAACCGTGTAGAAATTTTGTCCCAAAACGCTCGTAGGAAAATCGGGATTATGGTAGGAATCCGGCCGGAATAGTCGACGGAAAATATTTCGGTGTGACCGGCAAAGTCAAACCGGCCACCGGGTCAACGGGTCGGGGCCGGGCGGGTCAACTCGGGTCAAGGTCAGCGAGTTAACTCGGTCCAGTGCCGAGTCGGGAGAGTCACGAGTCGGCTCGGTCAGATTGTGAGTTAGTCACCGCCCGAGCTGATTGAGCCGACTTGGCCTTGGCTCGGAGCCAATGCATATCTTGAAATCAGTCATGCACGAGGATGGTGCTTCATCCAAGCAAATTCGGCCATTACGGCTCTTCCCTGTGACCATGATGGCTATTTCTTCACAAACATTTAAAGACACTCTCGATGTGGCTACGCGCAACCAAAAGTGCCAATTCATTTGCACATTCCATGTATGACTCTTTCACCAATTTCATCCCAATCTCACCGCACCGACACCACCGCCATGACAGCTTAAACACCATCTTGAGATCCTTGCATCATAGCTGCCCACTTCGCAATTTCTTTTGAATCCTCTCACAAACAAACCTAATCATTCCACCACCGCACTTGACCCGGCTCAAAGCATAACTCCATTTGAGTTTCATTGCCACTTTGCCACATCAATGGCTCCACCTTCTTGTCATTAAATCATCACCTGTCACGACTCCATTGCTCTCATTCTGACTTTCACGAGGCTCGACCATGACTCCACCTGCAATATGCATTAGCTCGGCCATCATTTTTGTGCACTATCCATCGTCGGTCTTGTAACCTTGACCTTTGCCATGGCACTAACATTACTCTTCCACACCTGCACAACACATTCATCACGATAATTGCGACTCTGACTCTGCAATGCCTCAAAAAACTCCACCAGAAGAGACTTGCACTTTCTCCGTTCTCTTAACTCGAGCCTTTGTGTCACAATGTCGCATTTCGGCTCCATCGAAGACCCATTACCTTAAGCTTAGTTAATGCGGCTCTTACACCCTGCTCTTTCACCTATAAGCATCACAGCCATTTTGAGTTCCTCCTGAGTCAGCCACATCTCAGGCCGGCTCCATTCTCTCGCTGCCGCAATCATTGCGTCTCACTTGAGCATGCCACTTAAACCCATTCAAAGCCAATTCATACATCCAGCTTCATCACGAGACCAATTCCTCAACACCAATTCGACCCATTAGCTCAATCTCGCACTAGAAACTCCACCATCAACTCGAGGTCTTCTCCACTTTGCTTGAATGAATACAAACCCATCACTATTCTCGATCTTTGTCAGATTTAGCCTTCAATTCACAGAAAACCTGAGTTAGCTTCTTCTCACATCAACTTCTAGTAGCCACCACCAACACATTGTCTTGCTCCATTGCCGAACTTCATACTACCTATCTTGATTCGCGAGCTCGAAATGGGAAAAGAGAACCCTAATTTCGGTTTCATAGCAACCACCGGACAACCCATGAACATCAACGTCCATCAATCCCTTTTCAATCTCAAGAACTTTCACAAATCGAACCCATTCTCCCTCGGACCACCAATTGAACAACCACATACCTTCTCGGTCTTAGTTTCAATCCGAATCCATCTTCTAATTCCATCTCTAATTCATCCTCAAAATCGACGCGAACTTAATCCCCTTTTCTTCAATTTGTCCTCTCTCATGAATTCGAGCAAATACAAACAACTTGATTTCTCCCAAACTCTCTCAATTTGAAGCTGCCTCCTTCATCGATTTGTAACAGTGACTGATAGGTGTAGAATACACCGTATTTAATATCTAGTATTTATGCTTTCTTTGCGAGTTTTCTTGTAAATTATGTATCTTATGTTTGCTTTTGAGTTTATTAGGTGCAATGGAGTCATTTGGAGCAAAAAGACCCAGTGGAACTCGTTCAAATACAAGATTTCTACTTTTCATTGTGTAGAGGACGAGAAGATGAAGACAATGGCGAAAGAACGGAGTTATTCGGAGTTCGTATGAAGAAGTTATGGGCAAAAGAAGAACTCATAAGACAAAAGGGCAAAATGGTCGTTTCCGGGACAAGTGCTATTGGCATCCCCTCGTTTGTTAAGGGGCATCCATTTTGATAAGGGATGTCAAGTTCATAGGAATTGCTAAAGACAGTCAAGTCTCATTCGGGGAAGTCATAATTCAAATAGTACTAAGAGCATCAAAGATTTTTAAGCTGCCATCTTCCTTGATAACAAGAAGGTGCGATTGCATTTCTTGATTCACGACCAAGTTCTTATGCATGGTTTGGTTGATCACCGATGGATGGAATCTGTGGGAATCACCCTTTGGAAGTGAAGCGCATGGTCGGAGACAGAGTTGAGTCTCAGATGGCGGTGCTCGTAATGAGCATAACAGAAATGGAGAAGAAAGAGTTCGAGCGATGAAAGGAAGTGAGGCTCGGTTGTCGTGACCGAGAGTTAGCTACGCCATTGATGGCGGTTATAACGAGTTCGATGATCGGTGAGTAAATGATGGCGTTGATCACAATGGGTCGAGAAGAGAAGCGATCTTTTGGCCCTATGTATATGAATGATGAAGACTTGTGGTGTAGTTTGCTGCCGTCGATTGAAGACGAGATGGAGGAGTAGGTGGTGTTAGAATATATGGGTCGTTGCTGGATTTAGAAGGCTGCTACTATTATCGGTGACTGGGGATAAAGATGGAGGTTGTTGTTCTTTGCAACCATGGCACTTGAGCTCGAGAACTTTGCGAGAGAAGGTTTTTTGATTAGTAAAGACTGATGGCAGCAATGGAGATGTCCTTGATGGCGATAAATGGTGATGGACCGGTGAATGAGTTGGATGATGAAGATAGAGTACGGTAGTTGGTCATATCGATGGAGGAAGCGTGTTAGTTGGCTGTGAAGAAGCTCGAGTATCGACGAGAGAGAACGAAACGTACGGTGAATATTTTCGAAGAGGAGAAGCGATCGGGGATGAGATCGAGTTATTGGTTCTTGAGAAGAGCTTGGCGGACATGGAGTTGATGCCGTGACTACCACGAGAATGAAGATGGATCTGAGTCTGTGGTCGATCAGGCGATGTCGATGGAGATGGGATTAGCTGAGAAATGGAAGTACAGGTTTGGAGTTTGTGTACGAGTATGTGAAGCACTTGGTTGTTCTCAATTGCTTTGTATGGCCGAGCCTTGGACGTGAAGGGTATTTGAGTTTTGGGCCGAGTTTGAAGCCAAGAACAATGACACGATAGGCCAATATATGAGATGGGCTTCTACGAGTTGTTGCACGAGTCCATTAGGCTATTGAGCCATTATCTTACACAAACAGAAAGGGTGGTGCGTTTACTCCAAGTTTGGAAGTTTGGCCGTGACTTTGGCAACCTCGATTTTGGCGACCACTTTGCACGGGGTGATGCACGGACACTTTCCTATTTTTACTAGGTTTCCTAGTTTTCTTCACCAAGAGGTTACAAAAACTCTATATATAGAGAAGCCTAGGCACAATTTGAGGGAGCTTTAGATCTTTTCTAATTCTTTTTCCTCTACTTGTTTTCTAGGGTTTAGAACATGAAACTTCTCTTTCTTCTTGTGATGAACTCCTTGAATATGAGTACCTAAGTTTATTATTGGTTATGGAATAGTTGGATTTCACAAAGCATGATTCTTTGATTCAATATATTAGTTTTGTCTCATATCTATCGTTTGCAATTCTCGAAAATAATGTTTATGATTGATTGATTGTTTTGTCAAGTTGCAAATTGGTAGAACTTCTAATCACATCTATTGCTAGTTTAGGGTTTATTATACGCAAAAGTGATATTCCTTGGATACAAGTAGCATAATATGATTATAGTTTGTAGTGATATATTCTTATGATCATATGTGAATCGTAACCTTTGTTAAATTGAATTAGTGCGCTTTCCACGTTCAATTGCTTTGATTGGCCTGATTTCATAGAACCTAATGCATCTAGGGAATTAAACTTGATTAGTGCTTTTACACGTTAGGTTGTTCCTTTAGGTAGAATTCATATTCGCATCTTTTAATGTGTTTGTTGATGGCATGAGGAGATTTGGGATATTCTTGCGATCAAGGTATTCTAGGGTCTTTGATATAAGTTGAGATTAAATATCAATTCTAATTATTGTGAAAAGCATGTTAGTGAATGAAAACGAAATCCTTAACCAATATCTCTTCTATCTTATTTGTTTGTTTATTTTTATATTTGCTTTTATTTTATTTCATTACATAAAATCACAAAATCCACGGTGTTTTATATAGGAAACCATAACAATTTGACAACCTAGACCTCTCTGTGGGATCGATCCTTTCTTGCCCTTGCTATATTTATATTTTGAGTAGTAAGAAAGTGTAATTATATTTGTGTCGCTTACGACAGCGATCAGTGACAGAGAGATAAAGATAAGAAGAAGAAGAATTGGGGAAGAAATGGCTTTCTCGACCTAGTTTCTGAGTTATAAAAGAGGAGATGCCCCTTAACGAAGAACAATCTGTCTTTAACGTCTCTCATATGGCTACCCCTTAACATGTGGATGAGCTCCCAGTAGTAGTCCCTTTGGAACAATTCACCCCTTAACAGAATGGCTACCCCTTAACGTACAGTGGGTTGCCAATAGCACTTGTCCGACCATTTTGCTCTTTTAGCCTTCAAATTCTCGTTTTGCTTGTAACTTCTCCATACGAACTCAGAATGACTCCGTTCTTTCGCCATTGTCTTCATCTTCTCGTCCTCTACACAATGAAAAGTAGAAATTTTGTATTTGAACGAGTTCCACTGGGTCTTTTTGCTCCAAATGACTCCATTGCACCTAATAAACTCAAAAGTAAACATAAGATACATAATTCACACGAAAATTCGCAAAGAAAGCATAAATACTAGATATTAAATACGGTGTATTCTACACCTATCAATCGGTTCCCAACATATATATGGTATCTAACTTATATGTGTTGCACATGTCCATAGGATCTGCTATAAACCTTACTGCAACCCATACAAGGATCGGTTCCCTTTGATGTACTGCACCCCTTACTAAGATCGGTTCCCTTTCCCTTACTAGGATCGATTCCCTTTCTCTTACAAGGATCAGTTCCCTTTTCCTTACAAGGTCAGGTTCCCTTTCCCTTACAAGGTAAGACATACAAAATTCGATCATACCACAGATGATTACTTAAGATCGGTTTTACTAATAAAAGTTATACCAATACATAAGCCAGGCCTTTGTGAACAGTTCTACTAACAACACAACAAGTTGTGAGCGGTTATACTCTATCACACATATTGGTTGTTCATAAGTTATGCAATGAATAACAAAACCAATAACACCTGGCAATTTCCTTTTCGGTTCACAAACAAGTTTATGAACTTACTTCCTTAGAACACATGTAAACATTGTTCCCTAGGATGAAATCCTCACCTCATACCCATACAAAATCACAATAGCATTCAAATGATTATGGCGATGCCTTATCTACAAAGTTTAATGGTTAAGCAATAAACCTCGTATTGTATTCCTTAATACTATGTCTATCTAGAGTTCAAATATGCTTCGGCAGATTATGTTTTCAATATGCACGACTTGAAAGATACGTTAGGGAATGAAACAGTTCAAGTCAAATATCACTAACCTCAAGTGGAAGGATGATTGTTGTCGTTGTAGCTCCTTGCTTCTTCACATCTTCAAGTCTTCGCAATACTTGGAATGTCTCATATCCTAATACTTTCAATCTAACCTATACGAAGTTTAACTCTAGTACATAATCAAGCGACTCTTAACATGAGTTTTGATTCACTAAATATGACAACCAAACTTGACATACCAACGCTTGGTGGGTTTAACCGAGCCATGCTCTAACAATCTCCCCTTTTGTCAATTTAGTGACAAAACTCTTACATCATATGGATAAAAAAATTACAATAGTTCATTACAATCCGCTTGATTCCCGATTCAACAACACAGTGAAACTTTCACTGCTTACATTCAATCCTTGAAAATATCGTTGTTGACATTATAATAACAAAGCTATTACTCCCCCTAAGGAAGATAGGTAGATATTCAATCCGCACATCTTTGTTATACCAATCATATGACATGTTACTCCCCCTTAGTCTGTGCTTTCACTCTTTCGTTAGATAAAAACATTCAAGTACCAATGTTCTTTTCCCTAGCGATGCCAATCAATATAAATATCAATGCCAACATCACCCGTTTACTCCATATATTTCTCCCCTTTTTGTCACAAAAATGACAAAGAAACGAAAAAATAAAGGACAACACGAAAAAAATCTTACAAATCTCAGAATAGACTTGCAAACCTGTAAAGTTAGGCACGAGGGTTCCACACATCATGTTCTGATAACCAAAATCAAAACTGAAACTACAAGTAGTCTTATTTTGATATGTTACCAAGGAAACAATTGTCCGAAACAATTTTTCCAATTTAGTTTAGCAAACCAAAAACAACTAAGCATATTAGTTCCTTTGCTAAACCGATTGTTCAAAAACAACCACTTAATTCGATAAGACCAAAATAAAGATAAACTCCATTTTTCTCATCAGGTTCTAATTATCCATAAACTTAGACCTTTGAATTTTAAACAAGACAAGTACTAGGTTAGTTAACTAGCATTTCTTGTTTAGGCATTCAATTAGACTTGGATAACCGAAACCTCACTTCGATAAGTCTAACTAAGATCAGAATTAACTTAGTTTATCTTATCCGAAATCGAATTGGACTAAACAAATCATCCCGTACACATATTATTTCATTAAGCCATAAATAATTCATACAAACCAAAATAAATCAACTTGCATAATTATTCACCTCAACCGAAAGCAATTGAAACAACATAGACATTATAAGCAGCGCAATTGCACCGTAATTTTGTAAGACTAAACGATTGATACCATACAAAAGCAAGATAACAATAGTTTTTCTTAACCGGAACCAATTAAATCACACACACACATCAATTGTACCGAAATTTTGTAAGCATAAACAATTGATACCACACAATAAAGCAAGATAACAATAGTTTTTCTTAACCGGAACCAATTGAAACACACATTCACAAACACATCATGGAATAAATATCAATTGAACCGAAATTTTGTTAAGCAAAAGCAACAAATATATATAATATAAACTCAGGCTTTTCTTAAACAGGATAACAATTAACTAACAAGATTGTTACCTCAAATTTCGCATCCACTTCTCCAATATGATTGCATCTCGTCCAAGGAGAATTGATATCGAAATATCACCACGTTGTCATCATTATGTGTGAACAAAAGAATAACAACACACCTCAAAATTTACCAGAGAAAGGTTGAAAACCGGTTTTAACAATTGCAAGCAAAAGTTGAAAACCGTCGAAACACATATGCTTTTATGCTAAACCAAAACCGATTCAACATATTGTGACTTTTTCACATATTGTTTCTATTAGAACACCTCATAATCCTTTGATAAAGCCTACCTACAAGGGCTAGAACTTAATCCCGCTAAATCAAAAAGTCACCCAAACCATGAGGGTTCACAATATGAGATCGAATATTAAGGTAGTAAAACCGAAATCAAACATCTCATAAACATACATAGCAATAAGGTAAAAGCAATTAAGCACAGGCTATGTAAACCAAAAACTATCACAAAAAAAATTACCAATCAAATAATTTTATTCATAATAGATCAATACAATCGATGAAAGAAATCAAAAATTGATGTCTATTTTTCTTCTCATTTGTGAAACTCTGAAATAAACTTTTTAGAGTTTTCATCCAATGCTGAAACTGGATTCGCAGATTTCACTGGATTCCAATCATCTTCAATGATCACGATCCTAGATTCAAGACTCACAACATTGTCATTGACTTCTTTAACTTCATTTCTCAAATCCTTTTTCATGTTCCTTACTTCACATAAAATTAGATCCAGCTTTAGTGAAAGATTCTTGAGAAGATTGTCATTGATAGAGGAGATCTCTTCATTAGGAACATCATGCTGAAGCACTGGAGATGAATCAGAATCTCCATTATACGATTCAAGATGAAGTTAATTTATTGTTTGGAAACAATATTGTCCAGACTTTTTCGGTTTTCCGAGAACTGCAACTAGAGGTGGACATTTTTGACAGAACTCTGCGAAAATGAGGCAATATATTTTACCTCTTATAAGTTTTAGAACTTTTCTTCAAAGATCTTTGAGAATATTTTTCATAACCGAAAGAATAATTTTTAGAAATATTTAAAACTAAATATTTACATCAGTATCCTTACTCCATATTATTAAGGGTAACTCGTAAGGATTCATGATAATCGGTTAGACTATCACAATCTGGTTGTTGAATTTTCTTCCTTTAGAGATTTCAACAAAATGTTTGAGCACTTAGATTCACTTCTTAGTCTATTTATGGGATCATGATACTCAAAGAGCTTATTCTCTTATTTCGAAGAGATTTTCGATCTACGATTAGATCTTGATTTTCTGGTTTTATACAGTCTCTCTCTCTCTCTGTTATGTATTTAAACATTCCCTTTGCCCACTTTGTTTGCACAGAAAGCAAACACCAGAATTATTACGCTTCCTAGAATCGGATCCCTCGGATCTCTTTATTCTTGCCTTCTTATTTCTTGAATCATTCAACTTAGGTGATGAATTTTCAAAGCAATTGAGTCTCTCTCTCAATTTCTGATTTTCTGCTTTTAACACCCTAATATCATCTTGACAAAAACGAATATCGGAGATGATTTTAGATACTTGTACTCTTTCGGAGCATTGAGTAATCTCGATTTTCTTTAGACGCTTGTTAAATTTCTCTTTATCATTCGTAAAAACTCTGTTTGAGTTGATCAAGCGATGACTTTATTTCACAAATGTCAGACTTAAGAAGATGAGTTCTTTTATCTTTACATGGAAACGTTTTTCGAAAATCAAAGGATTGAACTCTTCATGAGTATCTATGTTTGGAAGGGTTTGAATCACGATTTCTGCAATAGTTGCAACATGATCTATCTCATCAACTTGATTATTCTCATTAGGACAATAATCAAGAGTGGAAGTATAAGCTTTTCTTTTCCACTGTGTATCCTTGGTTGGACAGTCTGGAGAGATATGGCCAAAGCCTATGCACTTGTAACATTACGGAATAACATCATCACCATCCCATGTGTCTTCACATTTAAGTGGATGAACACTTATATTTTTTGACGCATGTGCTCCTCTTTTTCGATGTCTCAACAGTCTTTTGAATCGTTGAGTAATAAGAGACAAGTGATGGTTAAAGAGATCTTCTTGATCATTGGAATCTTCCGAATATTGAGTCTAAGCTCCTTTTATGGCTTTATATCCCAGATTGTCCTTTTGTTTAGACAACATTTATTGATCAAAGATCTTTAGTTTTCCAACTAAGGAACTTCTAGATAGAGACGAAAGATCATTAGCTTTAACTGTTGCATGCTTCTTAGAATCGTATCTAGATGGCAACGATCTGAGAACCTTGCATACTATATCCTTTTCAGAAATAGTCTTTCCTAACGATAAAGAGGCATTAATTATCTCAGAGAGTTTAATGTGAAACTCCTCAAAAGTGTTGTTGTCATCCATTCGAAGGTTTTCCCACTCGGAAGTGAGGGTTTGAAGTCTAGCTTATTTCTCTGAATAATTTCCTTCGAATACGATCTGAATATTATCCCAAGCTTCTTTCGAAGTTTGACATGTTGACACATGATGTTGTAGGTTGCGACTTACAACATGAATAATAACATTCAAATCATCTGAATTATGCTTTGCAAGTGCCTTTTCTTCGTTCGAAAACTCTGCTAGGCGTTTAAACTCAGTTTCTGAATTTTCTCTCTTTAGTAGAGTATAACCATCGACGACTAATAGCCAAGTATTAAACTCTCGTGATTGAAGAAAAGATCTTATAGAAGATTTCCACCATAGATAGTTTGTTCCGTCAAATCTTGGCGGCACGTTAATTGAAGTCGATTCATGAGAACTCGAGTTCATTCTTATAGGTTGGATCGCACCAAACACAGATTGTTAGATCTTTTCGTGTTTGCCTGCTCTGATACCAATTGAAAAGGCGAGGGTACCCAAATATACCTTAAGCTAAAACTTTTCCTACCTATAAGTCCTTTCTCCGAAAGTGATTGTCTATGGACTGAGTCGAGACAATGCAACTAATCGGTTCACACTTCGTGTGATCGTCTATGGATGCGAGATCGAGACAATACAACAACGAAGTATGTTTACTTGATACAAAGGTTCACACTTAACCAAACACAATAGGATTGCTTATCAAGTAAATGTGAATTAATGTTTGTGTGATTTACTTTAATTATAATAAAACAATTATAATGCGGAAAATAAAAGTAAATGACACAACAAGATTTTGTTAATGAGGAAACCGCAAATGCAGAAAAACCCCGGGACCTTGTCCATAATTGAATACTCTCAGGATTAAGCCGCTATACAAAATTACACCTAACTTCGTATAGTTGAGACCAAGTAACTAACCCTATAGTTCACTTGGTATCAACTCTATTCAACCAAGTTTCATCTCGTAGTAGCGGTTTTTCCCATATTTTGGTTAATTAGTTCATTGAAAGATGCATAATTGAGAATGTTTATTGATTGATTTCGACTTGTGAATAAGTCACGACTCACTCAACCCTTTATACTTGGAACAATTCCTTTGGTTCGTTATTCAAACGTCGTTCAGGAACAACAAATCTGTTTGATATTATCAATCTTGCCTCTTTTTCTATTCAACTGTTGTTGTAGTGATCAAGTGATATGAGTAGGACAAAGGCTCTACGAGAGAACAATCGAGTTATCTTAACATAAAATGGGTTAGTAGTGACCGTTTGTGGTCCTTAGATCTATCTTATGTTTAATCACTTCAAAGGTTAACAAGTGTTTGTCTATTCTTACCATCTTCTTCACCATTTTTTTAAGATTAAGCCCATTTTGTGGTTGATCAAATACCTTTTAATCACAAGGAAACGAACTAGATTGAAAGATCCTCTTCTTTCTTTGGGCTGAAATCTCTACTCAATTAATCAATCCAATCAGAAACATTTATTTTTATCAACAATACAGGATAATTCACGGGACCTGAGCGATGTGCGAAATCTTCGCAAGATAACTTTGTGCCCCCTTCCCTCGACAATATTTCATGCCTCAACTCCTCATAGATCAAGTTTCTTATAACTGTCTTCCTACCAACGATGTTATATTAATTGGATTGTGAAGGATGATTCATCTCTTTGAAAATTTGGAGGGTATAGATGTGGCCTTTAAGGTTCTTTCGAAACATTTTAAGTAAGCACCTTGGTCCTGATAAGGTCTCGCAAGCATCTTTGGTTCAAGAAATTAGTAAGTGAAGGATGATTCAGGTTATGACCTTGAAGTGCAATAGTCTCCATCTTGTGAAGAATTAAAGGTATGCTCTCATTGTTCCCCCGTTTTTTTTTTTTTTTTTTTTTTTTTTTTTTTTACAACTCAAATCCTTGCTCGTCTTCGAAGTACGAATAATGGAGATATATCAGGAGTCTATCGTAGAAGAAGTTCGGGTTGAAAGAGATTCTTGGATGGAGCAATATAATCTCTTAGATAGTCTTCATACCTATGCAAGTGATCAAATAAATAAGATTATAAAACCCACAAGCTTGTCAAAAGTTATATGAAGAACGCGAACAAGCTAATCATATTTTGAAACACCAATTGGAAGAAATTACTTAGAGAGGGATAAACTTATTCAAGGTAGAATAACTTTGAGTGTAAGCGAAGCAATTCCAAGAACAATGTGTCAAATTAGAAAAATCCAATCTTTAATATCTTCTTTGACTATCTTAACTTATGTATTTATTCCATGAACGGTTTATTACCCCAAGAATGCCAACAATGTTCGATAAGAGTTTTCTCGATCTTGTGTATTTGTTATGCAGATTTACGAAAAAGCTTCGTTCACTATCTCCACTCTCGTGTCTGATTATTCTAAAATTCGCAAGGAAAATGGACTACTCTCAGCGCATCTTGCTCGTTCTCGCGATCGTGCGGAGCGAAGATTTGATTATATGTCTTATTGTAAGGACGTTGATAGTAAGAATCGTCAAAAGGCATTGCTTCGCCAATTCCCTCAAAAGCGGAGGTTCTTGTGAATAACATTTTTTGTCGAAGTCTCTTGATCCTATTCACGTCGATCCTTTGGAAGTAAGTGATGATGAAGTTCCTAATGCTCCAGGATAGTGATTATGAATATGAAAGCTGCGAGGATTCCTACGATAAAGAAATCGTCGATGAAGATCCAAATAAAAAGACTCTGATGAAAATCGAAGAATGGAGAGAGCGAAGGTAATGAAAACATTTACGATGAAAATCAACCAATTGGAGGGCGAAGGCGATAAAGGCGGAAAAGTCTCAACCATCCTCTGTATCTGATAATGTTGGTGTAGAGAATTAAATGCTCTTTGTAATTCGCCAGAATTTCTTTTTGTGTGAACTATTTAACTCTTTGATGGAGTAATTCCCATATTTCTTTCTTCCAAATCTTCTTAAATCTTCAATCTTCTAAAAGCACAGTGCATCTCTGGTGGTGGTGGTAATGTCCGACTGTTTCTTCTCCCCATCTTTTCAACGCTAGCATTCGGTGGAGGCATCTTAATTTGTTCCCATCTTTGTTCTATGACTTCTCTCGCCTCCACGGTTATTTTGCCTTCGTCCACCATAAGTTTCTTGCACATGATCTAGCCTCGAATCTTATTATTCTTTGTTACGGTTGTAGTAGTTCCTTTCACGTTCAAACTCTTCTTGATCGTGGCTTCCCATGGCTACTATCTTCTGCTGTCCCTCATCGACTCTCCTTTTCTGCTTGTCCTTGCGAAGTGCTCGCCCTTTGTATTTATGAATTGAGGTAACAAACTTGCGTTCGCGGCGTTGGAGTTCGTGTTCGCGACGGGATAAGAATTCATTTCATTTTGTCTTTCTTCTAAGACAATATATTCTTCTGTAATTCTTGATTACGCATCATCGTGATTGTATTTTTGATTCTAAAAATTTGAATGTATAACAAGTTAGTCGCGAAGGAGCATTCACAAATGAGAGTATGAGATATCTCTCCTCAACTTCCAATCTGCCATTTCGCTGCACATGGTTCTCCATCTTCTTGTCAATTGTCTTAAGCTCTCGCCGATCAGTTGTTTCTTTGAATACATCTTCAATGCAGTCGCGAAGAGTTGTTACTTATGTATGCTCCCAGGGAATGTGGCTTGTAAATGATTGAATGATGTGATTGTGTTCCTTGGCAGACCTTCAAACCATTTTAATGCTTCTCCTATTAAGCTTGACGCGAAATATTTGCCTGACAATATGGCATCATGATTCTCCCATTGTAACATACATCTCATATAAGCCTTAATATGTTGTATCGCACAAGTTGTTCCATCAAAGATGTTGGTTAATGCAGTAGATTACATTTAGGAGGTATTCCTCCCATCTGCGCACTTCTAGCGTGAAGGGATTCTTTGAAAGCACGCAATAACTTCGTCTAACTGTCTCCTTCCTCCTTCCCTTCTATTATTCGGTAATCCTCTCATTTCGGCCAGTTCTCTTAAGATTTGTTCATTTGCCTCGGAATTTGATTCTCTTTGGTCTTTTTAGCTCTGCTTCTCTCCTTCTTCGCTCGTGCCTATTTTGACCTTCCCTGCTCATTATCTTCTCCTCTTCTTTCCTCGCGACGCTCTTCTTCGCCTCTTTCGTTGTCGCACGCCATTATATCGGTTGTTCTCTTCTTGGCTGCCTCTCGGCTCTCATCATTTGCACCCTCTCATACTCTTCATTAATATTTCTATTGGTACGATTTTGTTCCCTCCTTCTCTCGCGGTTGTCATGGTTATTACGCCTTGGATTGCCTCCTCCGTCTCTTGATTTTCCATTTCTTCTCTTAGCCTTTCTCTCTCGCGAGCTAGTCGCGCTTGTTCAATGTAGTGTCTCTCAATGTCATCCTCGATCTCTCGGTTTCTTCTCAATTCTTCTCTCCCATGCAAGATTATTCTCCCTTGGTGAGTCATTTGGTTCTTGGAATTGCATGTTTCCTTGATTTTCCCTATTCCGCTCATTTGGAAGATTTTCGGTGAGGAATATAACGATCTTCTATTTCTCCTCTTCTTCTCGCCGTGCTCTATATTCGGATTTTGTGTTTCTTCATTGGTGCGTTCTGTTGGTACAACTCTCCTTCTTTCTTCTCCATTCGATCTTGAACTTGATCTCACGCTACTTCTAGATCTCTATTTTGCAACCTCATATTTTCCATCCTCAATTCGTGATTAAATGTCTTGTCAAGTTTGCTCGTTCCTGCCTCTAGCCGTCTCTCCTCGTGTATTGTTTGTCTCAATCTTTCTAGGGCTGCGATTTCTTCGTTGGATTCATTTCTCCATTCATTTCTTGCTCTCCTCCTCCTTGTCCATTGTTCACCAACCTGCTCCTCTTCTCTCTCGTCTTTCGAATCAGATCTCCAAGTATGCACACTTACTCTATCATAATCCACATTGCCGCGTTTGCCTTGAGGAGAGATTGGTGGGTAGTTTTGACCTTCTCCATCATTTCTCATATTCATCCTTGATGATTCTTTTCATTCCTCCTTTCTCGACCAAGTCTCCACTTCTTCTTACAATCGTTGGTTGCCCTTGTACATTTCTTCTTCTAGCCATCTTTCTTTTCAATGAATTCTTGAGTATCTTTTCCAAATCTCTTCTCTTGTTAATCTATATTCTTTCCAATTTCTTCGTCAATTGCTCGTCCTCCATTTCTAGCGCATATGTAGGAAAGTTTTCCCACACTACACCCCTCACTATATTTTGGTTAATTAGTTCATTGAAAGATGCATAATTGAGAATGTTTATTGATTGATTTCATGAGTTATCTACCCGGGGAAAATGGAATTACACTTAGCAAGTAAAACACTCTTAAACTTTCTCTCTAATGACTTGCGCAACCATTCCAAAAAGATCTCTCTTACAACGAGACTCACTCAACCCTTTATATAGGGTAATACATAGTGGATGACTGACTAAGCTATCCTTTATTTTCGGGAATGTCTCGCGAAGTGTCTTGATGTACAACTTATTCAACCTCGCGACACTTCTTAACCTCGCCGGGTTCCATGTCTCTCGGTTGTTTTTGTGTGTCGTTTCTCATTGCGTCGTTCATTTTAGTTCCCTGCGACTCCCTCGCGGTACCGTTGTTTATTGATCCCGCGAGCCCTATTCATTGTGATATTATGATCCTACACCTTCGTTGGGTCCTTAGATCTATCTTATGTTTAATCACCCAAAGGTAACGTTTAAGATTAAGCCAATCAATACCTTTAATCACAAGGAAACGTATTGATGCTGATCTACTCAATTAATCAATCCAATCTACCACAAGGATAAACCGATTATTAATTGGATCCTCTTTTACCGAAACAAGTATTGTGCACACAAAAGATTATAAAACCCAAGTCAGATCTTTAATATCTTCTTTGTCTTCAAATCTTCTTAAATCTTCAATAAAAACCTGCACACAATCAATTGAATCTCTTGTGATCAATCACGCACAGAACAGAGTCTGTTAACAATGGATTATCACAAGATCGTCTTTAGAACTAACAACAGTCTAAAGATCCCAGTCGAAACTCTGAACTAGTTTGAGTGAATCTTATATCAAAAGAGCAGATTCTCAAGAATAAACAAACTAGGTGCAATCAAATCTCAACCACCGTTAGTCAATCAAATCAATCGAAAACAAAGATAAACCGCAATTATCTTGTTTCCCACCAACAGGTCGCGCTAGAGCTTCTCAATCCAAAGAAGACTTTAAACTGAGCGTCCGTAAGAGATTTCGCCTAATTATGTTACTCTCCTCTCCGAATAGGCGGCTACACCAGTAACAACAACAAAAGAGTAAATTTGTTGTTACGAAGGATTAGTTTGCTAGAAAGGCAAACTTCGTGTATTTATATAAAAGGAATTTTGGACACCAAGGAATTTCCAAAACCGAAAATATTCTCAAGATATTCATAAAATCACAGATTCGGTTTTCATAATTCCTGGAAATGTGATGAGTTCCAAATAGTGCATATTTATACACCTTTTTATTGGCATTTTACTCATCTTTTGCGCTCAGAAATCAGATATTATCCCAAATTCTGTGTTTTCTTTGTTTTCAAGAATAAATATTTGTATTAATTAATTTTGTGTTTTTAGGTAATAAATAAAGCTCGGAGAATCTGAGGAGCCAAAGGAGCAGAAAAGTGGAGTCGAGCATCTATGGAGCAGAAAGCCGAAGCCCGCGCGCGCAACAGTTGCAACCCAACAAGTAGCAAGACATGGGCTCGAGCTATCCATCTCAGACCCACGACCCGGATCCAAGCCCATCATTTCTGAGCCGTTGAGATCTCCCTCGGCCTACATCCTACGGTCGCTCAGCTTTGCATATCATTACTCGATGCTCCCGCTCCACACCAGATCACTTCGAGCCTCCCCTCAGCCGTTCAGATCGTACCCGCTTCATCCAACGCTCGCTGAGGCCTCTTCATCGCTCCTTGCTACACCCGCTCAACACCGAATCAACCCATATCCCTATACCCCATCGAGACAACCCATTCTCTTCTCCATCTTCTCTTTCTTCTCCGACACAACCCAGAGCTCCACCTTCTTCCCCCGACCAAGCTCTGAGCAGAGACATACCAGAGCCTCACCACCACCATCTCCTGACACACAACAACCACTGCAACAGCCGCCTTCGCCATCCCCTCCCAACTACTCTCTAGCTCTGTCTTAGCTTCTTCCCTAGGAGCTAAGTGAGAGATAGAAAGGGTTAGGTTAGGGTTAGGGTTTTCAATACGGTGAGAGGAAAATCGAAGCAAGGAAAGCTCGAGCCGGAATTGAGAGCAAACACTGAATCAGAGATTTTGGGTAATTGGGTTTGTTTAATTTATATTTTGCAGAGAATTAGGGTTTGATTTCGGTTGCATGTATAAATAGAAGTGAGTTGGGGATGTTGATGGCATGCCTGGGCTAGCCAGAGCACAAGCTTAGTGTTAATTTGTGTTTTACATACTTTAATTAATATTTTAATTTAATTTATCAGGGTGTTGATGAAACCCCTGATTTTCAATGTCAAGCATATCTAGTTAGGTTTTAATCTTGTTATGTGATATTGTGTAAGATTAGTAGTTAGATGATGAAGCTAACAAGCTTTGTGATGAGTATCTTGTAAGAAGACAGCTCATACTAGGGATTGTTAGCCAAAATCGGTTAATAAACATCTCTTTTGAGCTTTCATGGAAAGCTCAAGGATTTGGCTTAAGATAGATTGCTTGACATGAGATTAGGGGTGGATTGATCACCCTGGTGCTTTCCATATTTTCCTTGCCTTAGTTTAGAGTCACACTACAAACTCAGTCGCTTCGACACACTAAAACACCCCCCTGTTGTTACTCATATCTCTTAGAACTCAGTTTAGGAAGCCTAGATCAACCTTAGAGCACCACAAGTCCTTGTGGGATCGACCCGTACTTACCGCGTCTCCGATAGACGCCGTGCACTTGCGGTATAACATGTAGGCTTAAATTAGAAACACCTTTCGAGGCCTACCAAGTTTTTGGCGCCGCTGCCGGGGACTTGGCGTGTGCCCTGTGTTCATTGGCCTGTTTTACTGAGTTCCAGTCCTCCTCTGTATATACTCACCTTACATTTCTGCTTTTAGTCCTGTTTTCGTATAACTTAGTTTAATTTTTGTAACTTGCATCTGTAACTTAGGGAAGTCTAGTATAACTTAGTTTCAATACTTGCATAACTACATTCTCTCATTTTTTGTTTTTTTAAGCTCGCAACTCGCCATGAAGAATAACTTAGTGTAATCATCCCCTAATCATCTCATAACATG
This sequence comes from Papaver armeniacum, assembly GCA_023531295.1. NCBI lineage: Eukaryota > Viridiplantae > Streptophyta > Magnoliopsida > Ranunculales > Papaveraceae > Papaver > Papaver armeniacum. The sequence continues at coordinate 26,914 of JAJJWW010014893.1, forward strand.
TAATGTCACTATAATCATCTCTTGTTCTTTTGAAGCTTTCACAAATCATAGCATCTTGCATTTTAGTGTCAATTGTAACTATTGCATTTCCCCGTGATGATCCAAGTAACCAAGCTTATCACCCCTGCCAAATCCCATTCGGTCAAATAGGCATAATTGCTATTATTTTTCCCCTGTGTCAGTCCAAAAGACTCTCAAGCTTATGCCAGTGACCTTGTTCATTTGCTTTGCCTTAACCTGCACATCCCAGAAAATTGAAAATCTTTGTTGAGCTACAGGTGCATATGGTAAGGCTGAGCCAAGACCAAGGAGAAGCACAAGACTTGAGGTACGTATCTTTCTTTGTCTTTGCTATCTTTGTTGTGCTGTGAGCCGTGAGCCAACCCAAGGCAGACCACGGTGCTGCAGACTTGAGGTTAGTATCTGAGCATTGTATTGCCCTGAGCATCCCTGCTACGTATAAGGTTCATGTGAGTGATTCCTTGGTATTTAAATTATACTCTGTTAGCTAGTATGCCATGACTGTGTTTAGCATTGTATGGAAGTTTGCATGAATTCTCTGCCTGTACACTTGTGAGCCATAACAAGCATCTTGTAACTGAACCATGTTATCTGCTGAACCTTGTGTGGCCTGAGCATCTTTGTCTGTGCACCTTTGAGCCCTGAGTTCAACTCCAGCCCCTGCAGCTGTGAGTTAGGGCTCCAACTTAGCTAACAAAAATTGCTGCAAGCCTTGTTGACATCAACTGGGCTGGTTGAGGTCAACTGACCCAGTTGACATGACTTGTAAATCTGTAAACCATGTTTTGCATGATAGAATAGCTGCCCTATGTTTGCAAGCATAACCCTGAGCTGGGCTGCACGTAACCTAGTCTGAGCATAAGCTAACCTGTGCTGCGCATAAGCTGCACTGTGTAGTGTTGTGTCATTTTTGAAGGTTTGCATTTCTCAGTGCTGTGTCTCTCTCAAACAACATCATCCATCACTCCTGTGTGCTAAAATGGGAGTGCCATCTTTGTGTAATCTGTGCATAAACTGAGCTACACTCAAACCAGTGCATCATTTCAAACTGTGCACAAAACTATTGCATAAATTGAGCTCTTTGGGAGGATTACAAAGCTTGTTCTTTGCATCAAACCGAGGCCCACATCTTCGGGCTGTTCAACTGGGTTGTGCAACAAAACTGCACCTGCGCATAGCCTGGGCTTTGCAAACCATTGGAGCCCACTTAACTAGGCTTTGCAAACCAACTGGGCTGCTAACTTGCCAGCCTAAACTGAAGCCTACACTGCTGGGCTGTACACACAAACTGAAGCCCAAATTCTGGGCTGTGCTGCTGTGCCTTTCCACTGGGCTGTGCACCTGGGCTCGGTTTCTGCACCAAACTCAAGCCCACTTAACTTAGCCTTCATAGTTGGGCTGTGCAAGACTGAAGCCCACAAGCCAAGTTTTTACACAACCACTTGGCTTAAACCAAACTGAGCCCACAGTTCAGTGGGCTGTACATTCCCAAACAAACCAAATCTCACACAAACCAAATGAAACCCAACAAACCAAAAACCCAATAAACCAAGGCCCACATAAACCAAACTAGACTTTGAGTTCAATTTGAGTACTAAATCATGTCAGGATTTTGGTCTGCAACTGGGGATACAAACAAATCCATTAGAGAGCTCGTTTACGGGCATGCTTCACAATATGAAACCCCCACAGACCATAATGATTTTAGGGCATATTATGAGCCTTCTCAGGGCCCTGACCTTGAGTACTCATACCCTAACCATCATGAGCACATGTATCAGTCACCACAGTGGGGAGATGAACAATTTTATACTCCCCCGACTCCTTGTTTACAATCACTAATGGAAACGCTCATGGAGCAAAATGCTAGGCTTGAAGTGAATGCAATACATGACCATCCATATAGCAACATATCTGAATTTCCCTTCCCTAGTGAACCTCATGCTCAACCATACAATGAATATCCATATGAGGAATGCATACCCACTAGTGAAGACTCGCCTTCAATAGAACAACTCACTATGATTCTTCAAAGGAACTCGATTGAGTTACAAAATGAAGATTGGAAGGAAACTTATGATAGGATGTGTTATCTGATAATTTTGAAAATAGTGTTTCTACTCCTACTCATGCAATTAACACTGAATATGAACCTAATCTAGAGGTAAATGAGTACACTAGAAATGCTACAATTTTGAATAGGGAAACGCATTTTTGCTATGATGATGAGGATGATTATGATATGTTAGAAGAGCATATGCATGCAGAAAATATGATGGAATCTTTTGGTTCAGAGACGTTAGGCGTCTCTTCTGTGAACCCTATGAATGATGCCTCTTCTAATATTCATACATGTGATATTAACATCTGAGCTTGGTTTTGTGAAACTTTTCAGTGAATGTGAGCATGCTTCACAACTTGTTTGTGACTTAGGAAAGGATGAATCTTCTGTTGACACTAATGTTCTTTTGGATCATGATATTATTGTTGTGTCTGATTCCCTGCCCATATCACAACATGTTGCCTGCTTCGATGATTATGACATGGTGATTGATGAATTGTTCTATCTTTGGTGAACATGATTTACCCTCTTCTGACCTTAGGAAAGTATGTGATGGTGCAAATGATCTTATGCATGAAAACAACTTAGATGTACCTACTTTCTCTCCTAAGTCACAAATTGAAACTCCTCCACCAAACCTAGGTGTAGTTTGTAACAAAATTGCAAAACCAACTTTTCTAAAAATGCCTAACTTAGGCCTAGAGCTTTGTGCTTCCCAAGTCCTCTTGGATTATTTTGCATAAAAGTATAACACTCTTAAGGAGCCACGGTTGGAATGTGTATGTCGTTTGTTATTAGTAAAACTCATTTTGAGTTAGACCTTTTGCATGATGTACCGTTAAAATTGCAAGATTTTGTGCTCCCAAACACACCCGTTCACAAGTTTAGGTTTGGGGGAAACTCATTCACATATGCAGTCTTACTTGCACTCTCATATTATATTTGTGTAAGACTGTTGATGTTTGTACATATTTTCTATTGGGTTGATCCTCAACTCTTTAGACTGTTGGTTTATGGTGAATTTTCATTGTATATATCCAGTAGGACTTGTTAAATTTTCTTTTCTTGAATCGGTTGAGTCTTCTTGTGCATATATTATGCTAATCCGATATAACCTCCATTGAGAATGTTGGATTCTAGCCTTGACTAATGAAGCTCAACCTTGCTCCCACCGACATACCGGTAATCTCTTCCCTTTTCTCTTATCAACATAGTTCTCATGGTATGTGACTGTTTAATTTTTCCTATCTGTTGACACATTGAGGACAATGTTCGATTTAGGTTTGGGGGTGCATTTGCATTTAGAGTTTTTAGTCTTTTTAATCTTTTATTTTCAAAAAAAAAACTCTTTTGGTAAAAACCTCCAACTTTTAGAGATTTTAGAGTCACTAGCATGCTTCTAGCTATGTTTACATAGAGATTCGACCGAAATAACGAGAACTTGGAAGTACCCGGAGAACGCAATCGGGTTTCTTAGTTGATTAGAGCGTTAAAGTTGGATTTAACCATCTAGGAGAGCGAATTAGGTGCTGTTTAGATATTCGGTAGTAGAATTGTGATCAACCATAGTGGAGACTACCCATTTTACATCAAGTGAGGCACCAACCTTCAATTTTTTGCAACTTTCTAGAAAAGATGTTAGAGTGTGTGTCACCGTACATCAATTCCGGGTAGGAATGGTGAGCTACCCAACTTCGCACCACTTTCAGCACTACTTTTGATCTCTTGAGTGCTAGTTTTTGTCAATCATGAGGGTGACGTCTAGAGATGAAAACTCCTTCTAAATATCGATTTGCGGTTAGCATCACTCTCTCTCTCAATCAGCAAGACCCATGGAAACACATCATCGTCAGCAAACGGAGCATCATCAGAATATTGAAAGAAAAATTGATATAGTCCAAGGTTTACGTGCAACAAAGAAAAAGAAAATAAAATAGGATGAGAATTAATAAAATTTATAAAATCAAGACAATACAAGTTGTGGAAAAATTGAGTGATAAAGTCCTTTGTCCATGGAGTTAGTTGTTTCATTATTTTTATTTTTATTTTTATTTTCACTTATTGTAAATTAAAAAAAAAAAAAAAAAAAAAAATCAAATCAAAAATCAAAAAAATATTGTAGTTTATTTTCTTAGTGATACCACCATGGTAAAGATGAATTGAAAAAGAAAAATCCAAACAACAAGGAATTTGAGTAGAAAAGTTAAAAATTGTCAAGTTTTGTGAAGTTTAGAAGTTCGTCATCAACATTTGAAGACCGAAGACCGAAGATTGAAGACGTTTCTATGGTTCTTATGAGAGAGTGATATTAATTGCCGATCGGGTGAGAAGTGAGTGAGTACTCCCACCCTTGCTAATGGTTGATTTCCTTTCTTAGAGATCATCGAAAAAAGATTCTTTTTGTCCACATTTCGTGGAGTCTCCAGATTTTATTTCGGAAGGTTATCCTTCTTACCTACAACGTGTGCGGGATTTCTCTCTTTATTCCCGCTCGCACACATGAGAGACTAAAAAGCGATCTTTTTGAGTGCAATTATCATAAAACCCTAATGGTGAGGCAGAAGTCGAGGCTTATAATCACAATCGAATCCGAATTCTTTCATATGGTATGGTTACTTCTCGCTCAGCACTTAAGAATGAGAATGCGTTCTTTGATAGTTCCAACTTCTGTTACTAGCATGCAGAAACTCTATGTCCTCATAGCTTCTTGGAGGCTTGAGACTCTTTTACACTCTAAAGTTGGAGAAGGTTTTGTGGGTACACCGGTAAACCCTCACGAGACTACAACTCGTCCACTAGGGACACCTAGGGGTTTAAAGGCTTAGTGCATACGCTAAATGCATTCGAGAGACTGCGACGGGGGTATAGTTAGGATTTCTTAATTTCTGTTTCACTTGAGGACAAGTAAAATTCAGGTTTGGGGGTATTTGATGAGTGCCAAATAGTGCATATTTATACACCTTTTTATTGGCATTTTACTCATCTTATGCGCTCAGAAATCAGATATTATCCCAAATTCTGTGTTTTCTTTGTTTTCAAGAATAAATATTTGTATTAATTAATTTTGTGTTTTTAGGTAATAAATAAAGCTCGGAGAATCTGAGGAGCCAAAGGAGCAGAAAAGTGGAGTCGAGCATCTATGGAGCAGAAAGCCGAAGCCGCGCGCGCAACGGTTGCAAACCCAACAAGTAGCAAGACATGGGCTCGAGCTATCCATCTCATACCCACGACCCGGATCCAAGCCCATCATTTCTGAGCCGTTGAGATCTCCCTCAGCTACATCCTACGGTCGCTCAGCTTTGCATATCATTACTCGATGCTCCCGCTCCACACCGAGATCACTCCCGAGCCTCCTCGGCCCGTTCGGATCGTACCGCTTCATCCAACGCTCGCCGAGGCCTCTTCATCGCTCCTTGCTACACCCACTCAACACCGAATCAACCCATATCCCTATACCCCATCGAGACAACCCATTCTCTTCTCCATCTTCTCTTTCTTCTCCGACACAACCCAAAGCTCCACCTTCTTCCCCCGACCAAGCTCTGAGCAGAGCCATACCAGAGCATCACCACCACCATCTCCTGACACACAACAACCACTGCAACAGCCGCCTTCGCCATCCCCTCCCAACTACTCTCTAGCTATGTCTTAGCTTCTTCCCTAGGAGCTAAGTGAGAGATAGAAAGGGTTAGGTTAGGGTTAGGTTTCAATACAGTGAGAAGAAAATCGAAGCAAGGAAAGCTCAGAGCCGAATTGACAGAGCAAACACTGAATCGGAGATTTTGGGTAATTGGGTTTGTTTAATTTATATTTTGCAGAGAATTAGGGTTTGATTTCGGTTGCATGTATAAATAGAAGTGAGTTGGGGATGTTGATGGCATGCCTGGGCTAGCCAGAGCACAAGCTTAGTGTTAATTTGTGTTTTACATACTTTAATTAATGTTTTAATTTAATTTATCAGGGTGTTGATGAAACCCCTGATTTTCAATGTCAAGCATATCTAGTTAGGTTTTAATCTTGTTATGTGATATTGTGTAAGATTAGTAGTTAGCTGATGAAGCTAACAAGCCTGTGATGAGCTGTACTGTAAGAAGACAGCTCATACTAGGGGATTGTTAGCCAAAATCAGTTAATAAACATCTCTTTTTGAGCTTTCATGGAAAGCTCAAGGATTTGGCTTAAGATAGATTGCTTCACATGAGATTAGGGGTGGATTGATCACCCTGGTGCTTTCCATATTTTCCTTGCCTTAGTTTAGAGTCACACTACAAACTCAGTTGCTTTGACACACTAAAACACCCCCCTGTTGTTACTCATATCTCTTAGAACTCAGTTTAGGAAGCCTAGATCAACCTTAGAGCACCACAAGTCCTTGTGGGATCGACCCGTACTTGCCGCGTCTCCGATAGACGTCGTGCACTTGCGGTATAACATGTAGGCTTAAATTAGAAACACCTTTCGAGGCCTACCAAAATGCTCTGTCCAAAAATAACGATCGAAATCTCTCGGAAAATCTAATTAGTAAATGCACATTACTAATTCTGTAATTTCCCTACAAAATGAAATTAATAACCTTAATTAAAATATTCTTAACTTACTTATGTTTCGATCCTGGGATTCTCTTCCCTTAGACGTTAAGGAATATCTTTGAACAATTATAGAAATAAACAATCACAGCACGTGTTCAAAGTTTGTCGACATCTTAACTTTGTAAGTTCTCTTTCACACTTAGAACCTTGAAACCGATTTGCCACACTTCAAAACAAGTTTAGAATTGGTTCATCTGACTTTCAAGAACTATGTGATTGATCAAACCAACATTTAGTCACAATCATGGGTTTACGGTTCTACCAAAACAAGTTTCGGTAATACCTCCATGTGAGTAATGTGCATAGTCACACTAGCTTCCCAAAAGTTTGGTTGACTAGGTACTAGGATCGGTTCCCCACATATATATGGTATCTAACTTATATGTGTTGCACATGTCCATAGGATCGGTTCTCCTTTCTGCTATAAACCTTGTTGCACCCCATACAAGGATCCGTTCCCTTTGATGTACTACACCCATTACTAAGATCGGTTCCCTTTTCCTTACTAGGATCGATTCCCTTTCCCTTACAAGGTCAGACATACAAAATCTGATCATACCACAGGTGATTACTTAAGATCGGTTTTACTAATAAAAGTTATACCAATTGTGGATGGGTAAAAATGGTTCACTGGTTTTTTAGGAAAGTGAAGAGTCGAGCGTGTCGTCGAGACTCCTCGACCGAGCAAACTGCTTAACCTCACACAGATGTACTGCAAAGGGAGTGCTTAAATTCGAGAGATCAATCTGTAGGACTCCGGCCTAAACCAAGTCAATAGCCGTTCCAAAGTCAATTCGGTCGCAAAGAGGGAGATGGGTTGATCTGTAGGAGGGAAGCTGAGAATTGTGTGGGATCAATGATGATCAAGGATTGTAGATGTGTTGAAGGTTTCGGCAATAATTGGTGAACTCTGGAGTTCGAATAAGTTCTGATAGATTGATGAATTCTTGAGAGTAGTTACTCAAGAAATTGTGTATAGACGATTGATGATAGCTAGTGATCATTCATTGTCCTCATTCATGGATTCAGAGACTTATTTATATTGTCAGAGTTGTGAACACCTTGATCCTTGTAAGTGTGACGGTTTCATGAGTGGAAGAGTGGGCAAGTGGAAAATCGTGGTAAAGTCAGTTCCATGTCGTGTGAAGACTTGACGGATCACTACTTTGCTAACTCCTTCAACCATTTACACAACTTACGCACATTTCTCGTCATGGATGAAATCCACGTGTTGTAGGCCGCCAGACCAAAACCCTAGTTGTTATCCCCCAATTTGACGTGATTGATGTCTCACGAATCGTGGAGTCTGCATGACAGACGTGTATTTAGTTTGTCAGTTGTTGATGATTAGACAATGAGTCTAGGTTTTGTTGAATCGAGCATGTTTGACAAATGCTCAGCAATTCATGAATGTTAATGTTGCTCGTCTGAGCAAATATTGTAAATTCGACAAGTTGTTCAATATTTATGAGTTACTGAATATATGTGGATTATCGAGCAACTGAGCAAGTATTGCTCGATTCGACGAAATATTGATAAATTACTGAATATTGATAGTTGGATCAATATTTGAGCAACTGAGCAAGTATTGCTCAATTCGAAATGATCGAATATCGAGAATTTGACGAGCAATTGAGCAAGTATTGCTTAATTCGACAAAATAATGAATGTTGATGATTTGACGTACAATTGAGCAAGTATCGCTCAATTGACAAATTATCGAATGTTGATAATTTGTCGTGCAATTGAGCAAGTATTGCTCAATTCGACAAATTACTGATAAATTACCAAATATTGATAGTTGGATCAATATTTGAGCAAGTAGTGCTCGATTCGACGAAACATTTATTGGTGACGTGACCCAATAAAATATTAAAATATTAGTAAGCTACCAAATATTATATGATTAATTCAGATATTGGTTGTTGAATCCATCATAAGTTCATTAGTGTTTGAATCGTGCTCAGAGTGATAATTCTAGAGCATTTATTCAAAACCCTAATTTCAGATCATAGTTGATAAATCGCTAAAAATAAGTCATGAGTGATAGAGGGACCGACCACATGGGATGATAGGCATCCATGTGGTGCCCGGTGCTCGAGTGAGCATGCACCAGGGTTCTCAGTTTGAGGATTGGTGAAAGAATAATGATTAAATGTTGGTTTCATCATTTACTGAAATATTGCTAGGTTCAACATTAGGTGATAAAACCTAGGTATGAAAGATGGGGACCGACCAAGAGAGCATGGGACCGGCTCTTGGTGGTCACGTGACCAGTTGTTGGCCGTTTGAGCAATCCCCAAGTTGGTTGGTGATAGTTTGGGCCCAATACGAGCAATTGAGCAAAGTAGGTCAGAATTATGAAAACGTGTGGGACCGGCTTTGTGCAAGCCCTAAGGATGACTCTGGTCGGTCATGAAGGCATGAAGGTGTTGCCGTGGTGCCCGTGTCTCCGTACTGAGAGTTTCAGTATTTTTTCTGATGTGCGTTCGAGCAATGTTGTGAATTTTCGGAAGAGTTTCATCTTGATTTGAAATTCTTGATTTTTGTTGGAATGAGCATGTATGCTCAATTGATCAATATTTTGTAAATATTAAAATAAGTGTATTTTAACATTTAAAATTTCCGTGAGAGGCTAGCCGGTCGTGTGACCTGTTGGCTTTTGGTTTTTCATGATTTGAGAAAAATTTGAGAAGTTATGACGAAATCATGATTTTTGCTCAAACCAAGGAGTTTCATAAATTTAGGAAAATAATAATTATAAAATACTAGAGATTGCAAGGTGTGAGACCGGCCACGATTAGGGCATGGCCGGCCGGCTATGTTGCCCGGTCCCGCACACCTTTCCCTATTTTATAATATTATTTTTCATGAATCCTTGAAGTTATGGAGAATCCTTGGAGTTACGGAGAATCCATGAGTTTTTGTTGAAACAAAGGAGTTTCATGAGATTAGGGAATAATAATTATAAAAGCTAAGGATTGTGAGGTGTGGGACCGACCACGGCTTGGGCATGGCCGGCCGGCTAGGTTGCCCGGTCCCGCACACCTTTCCATGTTTTATAACATTATTTCATGAATCCATGAAGTTATGGAGGATTCATGAGTTTTTTGCAAAAACAAGGAAAGTTGCTAAAACCAAGGAGTTTTCATGAGTTCATGAAATAACAAAAAAATAAGGAAAATAATGAAAGAGGCATGGACCGACCATGTCTAGGGGACCGGCCGGCCGACCGGTGGGCCCGGCCTTGGCGCCTCTTATTATTTTATTAATATTTATTGTTTTCTCCTATTTTGCGTAGGATTCCTCATTGTTTCATATTTTTTGGATGCTCGTTCGTGCATCCGGGTGCTCAGTCGTGCATCATTGTCGAATACACTTGCACCATTTTTGTGGGGCTTACTCAGTGATGATCCAGATGCCTGGTTATTGAGTATTTATTACTAATTTATGAAATTCAATGGAGAATTCATAAAACTGAGTAATAAAAATGAATAGTTGTTTATTATTAATTCATAGGATCAGCTGTGGATTAGACTATGAATATAGAATAATAAAGCAAGCATTACCATCCAATGGGATCGTGGATGCGACCATAAAATCGGAGTAATTAAAATTATCTATCACCATTTCATGAGATCAACTGTAGATTCGATCATGAAATCGGAATAATGAGATAATGTAGTAGTTTATTGCCATTCTATGAGATCAAGCCATGAATTCGATCATAGAGTCAGAGCAATTGTTATTGCCATTCCATGGGATCAGTCCGTGGATTCGACCATGGAATATGAACAATAATAGATTATTCTGGGAATTCAGCGGTGAATGTCGCGGCAGAATTAATCTATTGCAGAAAAGATATTAGCCAATTAAAGCGTCACATCTATTCTGAATGGTGCATAGTCAGGGAGTCACGGTGTTGTGTACGACCTGAAGGCGTTAGTTCTCTCAATCTACGGAGAACTGCCTGAATCTATACACGGTCTCTCCACATAGTCAGGGAACGGTGAGTGTCACCGACGTCCTGAAGGCGTTATGAAGGATTTATGAAGGATTTATGTTTTTTGATTGATGAGTTGTTCACAAAACCAAAAATCCCATGGTTGCATGCATGCGTAGGATTTATGAAGGATTTTCAAAAAACGTATATATATGCCCGTTTGTTCGCTAGTTGAAGGAACGAGCAAAAATCCCTAATATGGAAGAGATTCATAAACTTTGAATAAACATGGTCTAGTTGCAGTAGAATTTTTTTTGTTTATTAGGTTTCATGAAAACCCAAGTTTGTTTTCGAAGCGTGAATTTTGCAAATACTCTTAAGAACGTAGGTTTGTTCGTAAAAGTAATAAATAATAATCCTTAGGGTTAAAGGAATTTTGAAAAGACCTGGAGTTCATGATGAAAATTTGTTTACGAACTTTTAAAATTTTGTTTGAAATATGTAGACTTTTACAAAAATAGAAAGACCCTCATTTCGTAGACGAATGCTAGGTTGAAGCCGTTGGTGATACCCTTTGCCATTAGGATGGCCAAAGGTGAGAAACTTCTAATTGGTAACCTGTTTTTAGTTTCATTGTTTTCCAACTTGGACTCTTTGGTTATTGACTCCAGTGTCTCTAACGGTTTCATGAAAATTGAAACATATGCTAATACCATGTTCCTCCAAGCTTTGATGTGGGAGCATCTTGAAAAGTATGCTCCGATTCCTCGTAGTGTTTTGCAAGGGCCTAATGTCGACACTCGCCATGCTTTCCTCGAGAAAGACAACGCCAGGATCATGAGGTGGTCTACAAAGCAGCCGCAATACAAGATATGCATCACTGATATTTTGGACATTGAATCCGAGTTCAACTTTCGCCCATGGGTGTTGGTCCCTGATCTCTTCTCATAATTGATCACCTTCAATGCTGCTGAAGAAAACATCATGTTGAAGACTGGTGCTGATTTAAATGATTGAGAGAGATCTTTCATATTAAGTTGCACTCCTGGCCACCTAGTATCAGTAATGCATGGAGAATTCAGAGTAGATTAATATAACATTGACAGGGCAGCTCGGCAGATGGGCGTCGACCAGTGTATCCCAGGTCATCGAATGAACAAACCATCAATTGAGTATTTGAAGCCTAATTTGGACTGCACTGATATGGAGGGAAATGAGTATTTATTCCCATATTCTGATCGTGCTAATTTCGTGACTCCGAGTTACATAGACTTCTGGCGTCAACAGCTTGAGCGTCTCTATGCTTTTGTGATGGATGTTAAGTCTCCAGCGCAATATTTTCCTTCCCTTGACTCTATTAATGCTCGACCAAGGCTAAAGTACCTTTCCCGTGGTGACAAGAGGAAGACATCTCCAAAATGTGCGCAGGTAAGCCTCTTTTCTCCACGATCGGTAAAAGTAAACTTAAATGTGTTTTAATTATTCATTGATTTTGTGTAGGATGGCCGCGCTGTGAGGCCTCGAATTTGTGTAAACTTCTTAGACCTTCAAGAAAGTCCTCAGGGTGGAGAAGGGTGAAGCAAAACAGCTCATCGAATGAGACCGAATATTTTGCAGTCCCCTGCCGCTTCTTTGGTGAGTTGTTAGCACTTCTCTTATCGTTGCGACTTTTTTGTCCATATAATCAGGATCTTAGAAGAGTATTGCTAATTTGTTTCAGAATTTTGCTCCATCGTTTATTGACGGTCTTCATCTTTCCTTTATACGAGCAATTCAGGGATCCGGCACCGACAGAGAGGTTGATGTGAGTATCCTTTCATGTAAGTGATTTCGGTATTTCCTTGAATGAAATAATGATGATTATTTTTGATGGATCCAGGAAGAGATTGTTGTGGAAAACCAACATGGTCATGCTAGCCATTCATCTTCGAATAGTAGGGAAAAGGAGAATTCTCAAGAATCGCGACTGAATGAAAATAATGGTGCTCCCAATGTTGATGCCGACCCTGTTAACTCTTAGAATGAATTGGAGACTCCTCAAGTAAGTATCCATTTTGTATTATCTTAATAGAAGTGTAGGATTGCTGATTTGTGAATGAATGAATGAAAATCCCGATGAATATATGAGAAATTTGCCGAAATACGTCATCAGAAAAATCCAGACCCCAGTTTTTTAGTAAAAATGCTGTAGAATCTTCATTCGACATCAGATTTTCGCGATCAACCTATGTATCCTTAAGCCCAGGAAATTTCCAAGCTTTGATTAAAAGATTTTTAAGTTTTGAGCACTTTTAGGGGTCGAAATCGATGAAACAGTAAATCTCCAGGAGACCTCCAAAAAAAATTCAGTCGGTATGAGGTCCAATGTTTTGGCCACAACTCCCTGCTCGTTCATCCAATTGCTATGAAATTATGATATGTTGTAGATGACATCCATAAAAGAGAATTGTGTATGACTCAACCTTAGATTACTTACCAATTGCTCCCAGTTTGTCGTCTCATATAGAGTAGTATAAAATTTTTCTGACGAACTTATTAAAAAACGTGTTTTATGACTTTTATGCTATTTGCTCATGTCTTGGACGCATAGTGAAGAACTTAGATAATGTTAGTTCACTTACATGCCGGAATTTATGATTGTATTGAGTTTTCATGCTTGGATCGCTCTAATCCCGTGTAATCTTCTTATTAGGTGCCAAATGCCGAAGTTGGGAATAACGAGACCAATAATGATGATTCGAGCAATCCCGGCGATGTTGATAATTAGACAACCATCTCTGCACTTCAAGGCCGTGAGATGGTTGCTGCTGATATTGTCGAGGCGATTAAAACACCAATGGTGATTGCTCCAGAAACATAGGAAGCCGTGCCGAGAGTAGAAAATACTGTCCCAGAAGAAGCTTCGCCTATGATTGCTGAGGTTGCTCCCGAGATCGAGAACCGTATAATAGTACATGAATATTCTACTACATCGATTGTTTGTGAGCCTCCGTTTGGTGCTTGACTCCCGTATCATGTATTTGTTGGTGGATTCAGCATTCCCACCGGGTATGCCAGCATGTATGAGAAGTTGTGGAAGATGTATGGCCATATCGTCGTTACAAGAGATCCCAAACGTAGCTACGTCTTGACAATGTAATTAGGAAACATATTGTGCGTCCTAGATGATATTTGTACCAGGCCCAGAAGTACTGTCACTCGAGATGTACTCTTTGATTGGGAGTACAACTTGGAAAATTCTGAGAGACTTGGCTTTAACCTGGAGTGGCTTCGTCAGAAGATCAATACCATCAAGGATGCATTAGTGAAGAATATACCTTTTACCAGTGATGCTGTGGTGGAGAAAATGGCTAAGATTGCTGAGTTGACTCAAAAGCTGGAGTTGGAGAAAGCGGCTTTGCAAGTCTTGGAGGATACTGAGAAGCAGAAATCGTACTTTGATGGCTTTCTTTAGTTTTCTTTCCATAATCTCTTGAACTTTGAACTTCTGAGAGATGTGAGATTTTGGTTTTGAATTTCTAGATTGGTTTTGAATTTATGAGTGACTGAGGATTTTCTTTTGGATTTTGGGTTTTGATAGAGATTTTTCTTAAAATAAAGAACTTTTGATAAATTGCTGAATTTCAAATACTGGATGCAAGTATTGCAAACTTTTTGGAGGAATTAAAAATACAGGTAAAAGAAAATCCTAAGATGTAAACGTCAGATGTTTCGAGCGTTTGTCTTGGACATAAAACACCCAATGTTAAATGCTTCATGCGTCGAAGATCTTGAGCCAATTCTCATGAATTACTGGTATAATTGTCTTGCCTTTGATGTCAGCCAATTTGTAGTATCCTCCAGCAACTGACTTAGCAATCATAAAAGGTCCTTCCCAGTTAGAACTCTTCGTGGAATGCAAATTGCGTCTGGTTGCCTTAAGAACCAAATCTCCTTCATGATATTTGTTAGGCTTGGTTGCTCGTGCCTTGAATATCTTTTGCTGGTTCGAAATTCCTCGCATAGTGGGATTCCATGCTGGTGGAGCTTTCCAATTCTGTAGCACATGTGGACACTCGTGCAAAGGAGAGTATTTAGGATATTGATTGTGAAACTCAGTCATTATCCTAGCAATGACCGTGTTAGTGAGATGATAGACTTGGAGAGGTTCTGCGTCTAACCATTTGGTGAAGTATTCTTGAGGTGAGACTAACCACTCATAGCGTTTGGTGATAGCTAGGTTTTGAGCAGAATTGAGTCCCCAGACTAGGGTAGCATATTTGAAAGTTGGTAACACATATGCATCATGGAGAATAAGACTTGCCTGAGTGCGGAACCTTTTGAAAAATTCATGTGCGCTTTCTTCGGGTTTTTGTGTGAGTTTCATCAAGGCTTCGGCTTTTCCCAAATGCTCGAAAGGTTGATCATTTTCCGAGTCGGAGCTTTTTTCGATGGAGAATTGTGCAACTGTAGATGAAGATATCGCAACAACTATTCCATCATGAATCCATGCTCGCCCAAGAATCATGTCATATCCTGGATCCTCCTTAATTATGAAGAATTTAGTTTTTGTCCAGGTTGAACCATTTTTTTATATTGAGAATGATGTAACCGTAAGCATCCCTGGAGATTCCCTCATGGTCTCTGACTGAGATAGAGCATGAGTTGCTTCTTGTCGAGTGATGCCAGCGGATCTCAGGGTTTTCAAAGGGATGATGTTAACAGCAGTGCCAACGTCGACCAATGCTCGCTTGAATTTATTTCCTTTGAGATAGACCATGGTGAGAAGTCCCCAGTCGTACATCTCCTTGTCTGTTACTGGAGGTTCAAAGAGTGTCTCCTGAATTTTTAGGCGTTTGCCTGACATGATATGGTTCAGTGTAGCAAACATATCATCTCTTTGGGCCTTTGACAAGTACGTCAACTTGCATAGATGCTCAATTAAGGATTGAACTGCTTCCTTGACCGGCTGCTCGGAGGGTGCGAATGTTCTGATTGGGAGAGGATTTCTGTGCACTCCTTCAGTCCTCAGTTCCCCTGAGTCAGCATTTTCTTTGAATATACGCTCC
Source organism: Papaver armeniacum (assembly GCA_023531295.1). Lineage (NCBI taxonomy): Eukaryota > Viridiplantae > Streptophyta > Magnoliopsida > Ranunculales > Papaveraceae > Papaver > Papaver armeniacum. The sequence continues at coordinate 42,577 of JAJJWW010014893.1, forward strand.
AGGGTTCTACAATCACTTGTCGGATGACTGACATACCTATGGAAATGGCAGTAGCGTGTATTTTCCACCTGTTCCTCAGTTGGTTCCTTTTTTACAGGAGGTAATTTGATCGCCCCGTCTTGGATCCAGTCTTCCAATAGTTCGATCACTTCTTCAATAGAAAAGGGGAAGTCAGGTGCATCTTTATCGTTCTGATGATGTTGAGTAGGCGATTTTGCATTCCTGGCTTGACCATATTTCCTGTGCGCTTTTGAGGGATTAAACCCTATAAGAGCATTCTTATGTGGCCGTGCTTCAACTTTTCTTTTGCTCCCTTCAACAACATTCATGGAAGTTTCGACATTGTACTGCTTGTTGATTAGTCGTCTGGCAGTGTTGCTTCGAGTGTCTTTCGATTCCTCTACTTTGACAGTTTTCGTTCTTTCTAGCAAGGCAGGAGCGGTAGTTGCTGATCTCTTGGCCGCTTCATGAAGTTCTGAAAAGGTGCAAAACGAAGATTTTCCGCAAAGCTCGTATGATCGGGATCATCCCATTGATGCACAAATCCACCAGTTATTGTTCAGTAACATTGGGATCATGGCAATCCAAGGCTTGAACCCTGAACCTCTTCACGTAATCATTCGGATTTTCAGCATTCTTCTGAGCCATCCTTCCTAAGTCGGAAAGAGTAACTTGCTCAAAAACAAAGAAGTACTTCCTGTAGAAAGCATTAATCATTTCTCCCCAATTAGCTATGCTTCCTGGTGCGATGTTGTTGTACCAAGTATATGCTCGACCTCTCAGGGATTTTGAAAACTCCTTCAAACGGATGACATGGTTGTGTTCATGCTCTCCTAATGCTTCCAGGAATCGAGAAACATGTTCTCGAGCATTCCCCGTTCCATTGTAGAGTGTGAAAGTTGGAGAAATATAACCCTTTGGAAGAGGGATTCTTTGCATAGCAGCAGTATATGGAGGCTGATGACGTTGGACTGATGGTGCATGACCCTTTCCCCGGCTCTCCATAAAATGTTCCAGATCTTCACGAGTGATGAAACTAGCAGGTTCAGGTTCTGCAACTTTGCGGGTTTCGTCATCGTCAGGGACAAGAATAACTTCTGGATCCAGAGCTGGAGATGTTTCCTTGTCTGTTCCTTTCTCCCGAGTTTTGTCTGACATCTTGTCAGTGAGAGTTTTGAGATGGTTACATAATTCCTTCTGAGTAGCAGCCATATCAGTTTGATTTTTAGCGAGAACTTCCTGAATCTTCATGAGATCAGCGATGGTGGGTGGATTTTCTCTGAGTTCCTCAGGATGTCGACCAAAGAGAGGATGATTTTCGACATTAGTGTCAGGAGGAGTAGCCTCACCACCACTGTTGGAAGCAGGAACGGTTTCTGGAGTACCACCGTTGTTGCTAGTGCTAGCATTGTTTGGGTTAGGATTGGTAACTGAACCTGACCTAAGATCAACCATTTTGTGAAAATGAGAGATTGCAACAAAGAGATTAATCTCCCACCGTGGTCGCTAATCTGTGGATGGGGAAAAACGGTTCGCTGTTTTTTTAGGAAAGTGAAGAGTCAAGCGTGTCGTCGAGACTCTTCGACCGAGCAAACTGCTTAACCTCACACAGATGCACTGCAAAGGGAGTGCTTAGATTCGAGAGATCAATATGTAGGACTTCGGCCTAAACCAAGTCAATGGCCGTTCCAGAGTCAATTCGGTTGCAAAGAGGGAGATGGGTTGATCTGTAGGAGGGAAGCTGAGAATTGTGTGGGATCAATGATGATCAAGGATTGTAGATGTGTTGAAGGTTTCTGCAATAATTGGTGAACTGTGGAGTTCGAATAAGTTCTGATAGATTGATGAATTCTTGAGAGTAGTTACTCGAGAAATTATGTGTGGACGATTGCTGATAGCTAGTGATCATTCGTTGTCCTCAATCATGGATTCAGAGACTTATTTATATTGTCCGAGTTGTGAACACCTTGATCCCTGTAAGTGTGACGGTTTCATGAGTGGAAGAGTGGGCAAGTGGAAGATCGTGGCAAAGTCAGTTCCATGTCGTATGGAGACTTGACGGATCGTGCACCCACTACTTTGCTAACTCCTTCAACCATTTACACAACTTACACACATTTCTCGTCGTGGATGAAATCCACGTGCTGTAGGCCGCCAGACCAAAACCCTAGTTGTTATCCCCCAATTTGACGTGATTGATGTCTCACGAATCGTGGAGTCTCGCATGACGAGACATGTATTTAGTTTGTCGGTTGTTGACTGATTAGACAATGAGTCTAGGTTTTGTTGAATCGAGCATGTTTGACAAATGCTCAATGATTCATGAATGTTAATGTTGCTCAAATGCGAGAAAATATTGTAAATTCGACAAGTTGTTGAATATTGATGAGTTCTTTGAATATATGTGGATTATTTGAGCAAGCGAGCAAGTATTGCTCGATTCGATGAAATACTTGATAAATTCTTTGAATATTTATAGTTGGATCAATATTCGAGCAACTGAGCAAGTATTGCTCAATTCGACGAATTACTGAATATCGAGAATTTGACGAGCAATTAAGCAAGTATTGCTCAATTCGACAAAATAATGAATGTTGATGATTTGACGAACAATTAAGCAAGTATCGCTCAATTAGGAAAATTACTGAATGTTGATAATTTGTCGTGCAATTGAGCAAGTATTGCTCAATTCGACAAATTACTGATAAATTACCAAATATTGATAGATGGATCAATATTTGAGCAACTGAGCAAGTATTGCTCGATTTGACGAAACATTTATTGCTGATGTGACCTAATAAAATATTAAAATATTAGTAAGCTACCAAATTTTATATGAATAATTCAGATGTTGGTTTCTGAATCCATCATAAATTCATTAGTGTTTGAATCATGCTCAGAGTGATGATTTGTGGAGCATTTATTCAAAACCCTAATTTCAGATCATAGTTGATGAATCGCTGAAAATAGGTCATGAGTGATAGAGGGACCGACCACATGGGATGATGGGCGTCCATGTGGTGCCCGGTGCTCGGAATGATGATTAAATGTTGGTGAAATAATGATGATTAAATGTTGGTTTCATCATTTACTGAAATATTGTTGGGTTCAATATTAGGTGATAAAACCTAGGTATGAAAGATGGGGACCGACTCTTGGTGGTCACGTGACCAGTTGTTGGCCATTTGAGCAATCCTCGGGTTGGTTGGAGATAGTTTGGGCCCAACACGAGCAATTGAGCAAATTAATTCAGAATTACGAAAACGTGTGGGACTGGATTTTTGCAAGCCCTAAGGATGACTCTGGTCGGTCATGAAGGCATGCACGTGTTGCCGTGGATTGGTGCCGTGTCTCCGTACTGAGAGTTTCAGTATTTTTCTGATGTGCGTTCGAGCAATGTTGTGAATTTTCAGAAGAGTTTCATCTTGACTGAAATTCTTGATTTTTGTTGGAATGAGCAATGTATGCTCAATTGATCAATATTTTATATAATATTAAAATAAGTGTATTTTAACATTTAAAATTGCCGTGAGAGGCTAGCCGGTCGTGTGACCTGTTGGGTTTTGGTTTTTCATGATTTGAGCAAAATTTGAGAAGTTATGACGAAATCATGATTTTTGCTCAAACCAAGGAGTTTCATGAATTTAGGAAAATAATAATTATAAAAGACTATGGATTGCAAGGTGTGGGACCGGCCACGGCTAGGGCATGGCCGGCCGGCTATGTTACCCGGTCCCGCACACCTTTTCCTATTTTATAATATTATTTTTCATGAATCCTTGAAGTTATGGAGGATCCTTGGAGTTATGTAGAATCCATGAGTTTTTGTTGAAACAAAGGAGTTTCATGAGATTAGGGAATAATAATTATAAAAGCTAAGGATTGTGAGGTGTAGGACCGACCACGGCTCGGGCATGGCCGGCCGGCTAGGTTGCCTGATCCCGCACACTTTTCCTTATTTTATAACATTATTTCATGAATCCATGAAGTTATGGAGGATTCATGAGTTTTTTGCAAAAACAAGGAAAGTTGCTAAAACCAAGGAGTTTTCATGAGTTCATGAAATAACAAAAAATAAGGAAAATAATGGAAGAGGCATGGACCGACCATGGCTAGGGCATAGCCGGCCGGTGGGCCCGGCCCGGGCGCCTCTTATTATTTTATTAATATTTATTGTTTTCTCTGTTTTGCGTAGGATTCCTCATTGTTTCATATTTTTTGGATGCTCGTTTGTGCATCAGGGTGCTCAGTCGTGCATCATTGTCGAATACACTTGCACCATTTTTGTGGGGCTTACTCAGTTGATCCAGATGCCCGGTTATTGAGTATTTATTACTAATTTATGAAATTCAGTGGAGAATAATTCATGAAACTTGTAGTTGCAGGAAATACCACACTACACCCCTTACTAGTTTTTACTCAATTAATCCATTTGAATATGAATTGCTATATAGATTTTATTGATTATTTTCTTGAAATGTTTACAAAGAAAGTTAGAACAGAGTTAAGGAAATTACAATCACTCTGAAGTTTCTCTCTCCTAATATCTTGCTTAACAATTCAAAAAGACCTCTCCTACAACAGACTTACTCGACCCTTTATATAAGGTATTACATAGTGGATGACAGCTAAGCTGTCCTTTATTTTCGGGAATCCTTCGCGAAGTATCGCAAATGTATAAGCGTGTGTCTTCGCGACGCTCCTAAATATCGCCAAGTCTTCACACTTTTCTCATGTTCTGGCTGTCGTCATCTAATGCGTCATTTAAATTACTTCCCTGCGACACCTTCGCAATATTGTTTAATAATCTCGCAAATTATTGATGTCGCGATATTCTGATCCTACATCTTGCCTCTTCTCATGTCTTCTCTGCGAAGAAGAGAACGTCATGAGAACTAATGTTTTGAAATGTTACAACCCTTTTTCTTTCAATCTTCTGCCGACAAAATTCCGTGAATCTAGGGATGACTGCTTACACGTATCTAAATTTCCCCTTTTTACCGGTATATTTAATGCTACCCGGTCACTCTTTTCTTGTCTATTTAAAGGAGATTTCCTTGTGAGAGTACTTCTTTTCTTTTTACTTCATCTTCTTCATCGTCTGCAACTATTCTCTGCTGCTTTTCTTCACCATCTTCTTCATCATTCTCCTATCATTATTTTTCTGCTACTGTTTCCATGGCATCAAGGTTTGTTAATTTTGCTGAATTTGATCATTTTGTGCTTAATCTCTTTTATTAAAGTTGTTTTATTCTGATACTTCTCTTCATTTAATGTCTCCCCTGCTACTTTTGCCTCAGCAAGAACAAGCCCAACACCAAATTCACCATTGCAAACCCTAATATCTCTTTAGGTTCGCAATCCAAATCGAAATCTACTGCTTCTAAAAGACAACCTGCGAGTAACAAGGTATTTAAGAAACATTTACTCTTTTAATAACAATATTGTTGCCTCTGTTTCTTATTTAGCTTGTGGTTCGCAGGGTGACAAAGACGGTGATAGATCTCCCAAGAGGCATCGCCATTCTAAGCCCGTCACACCTCCTGTTTCCTTTCCTGGATTCAAGCTCATTACTCCTTCTGTTGTGCCTTCGCAAAGCAATTCATCTCTTCTAGTGATTACCTCGCAAGATAAACCAATTCCTTCTCCTCAAGATAATCCACATTCTCCTGCGATATCCTCGCAGGACAAATCAATTCCTGAGTTTTCTGTCAATGAAATTCTTCAAAATGTACCCCTCTCAACTTTTACCCTTAATACTTTTGCCTCGCCTCCACCTGTTAATCATATTTCTTCAACTGGAATTCTTACGACCAAGAATGATTCAACTTTTCCCTCCTCCTCCTCTGAGTCTATCCCTCTTACCAAAGAAAACTTAGAAGGGATAGATGTAGCTTTCAAAGTTTTATCAGACATCATGAATGATGTCAAGAAAACCTCCACTGATCCTATCAAGTCTTGCGTTTTTGAATCCTTGAATAAATATTTTGGCTCCGACACAGTGTCGCGAACATCTTTGGAACAAGAAGTTAAGATCTTAAAGAATAACCTTCTCAACATTTCATTGGATCGCGATAATCTTCACAAGAAGAATGAAGACTTAAAAGGTACATTTTGCCTCTACCTTTTTTTTTTTTTTTTTTTTTGAAGACTCAAGTCCTTGTTCACCTCTCAAGCTTTAAACCAGAAACGAAAAATGGAAATATATCAGTTGGAATCTACTGTTGAAGAACTTCGAGTTGATAAAGATGCTTGGAGGGAGCAATATAACCAATTAGATAATCTTCATACATATGCTATTGACCAAATAGATAATCTTTCTAAAGAAAACGCTGATTTAGCTCAGAAGCACGACTTGTTAAGTAATGACTTATCTCGCCTCTCGTATTCTTTGACTAAAGCTAATTTAAAGTTGGAAACTTTATTAGATGAGAATGGAATTCTTTCTCAAGAGAAGCGAACTTTATTAAACAAGGTAACGGGTTACTTGCAGCAATATGATATTTGTCAAAAATTATGTAAAGAGCAAGAACATTCTCTTCGCTCGCTGAGGAATAATCTTGAAGAAGTTACCGCCGAGAAGGATAAACTCATTCAGGGTAGAATAACCTTAAGTGTAAAAGAAAACCAACTCAAGGATCAATGTTCCCAATTAGAAAAATCCAATTATTCCCTTGCCAAAGAATATGCCATACTTATTTCTAACGAAAAAAATTTGAGCTCAAATGCGAAAGGATTAGTTGGAGATAATTTTGACAACGCCATGGATCAATTGGAGAATAGTTGTTCGGCTTTAACCCAAACATCTTATCTCGCAAAAGGAAGGTAGTCATAGAAGTTGACTGCCTCATCTATTCTTTCTTTACCGGGCCTTCATATTTTTGCTTGTTATAATATTTTTTTTGTTTTTATTTTTTGCGTCGCAGAATCTGAGAAAAATCTTCACTCCTCCATCACTGCTTTGAAATCCGACCACTCAAAAATTCGCAAGGAGAATAAAATGCTTGTTACTTCCCTTATGCATTCTCGCGACAGGGCAGAAAGAAGATTCGACTATATGTGTAATTTTAAAGATATAGAGAGTAAGAATCAGCAGAAAGCACTCATTCGTCAAGTTCATCTTAAAGCTGAAGTTCTTGTGAATGATGTTTTACTCTCTAAATCTCTTGATCCTATATCTGTCGCACCTCTGGAAGTAAGTGATGATGAAGTTCCTGATTCCCCTGATAGTGATTATGATTATGAAAGCTTCGAGGAAGTCACCAATGATGAAATTTTCAATAAGAATCCGAATGAAGGAATTTATAATGAAAATCCTCCAATGGCGAAGATGAAGCTGATAAGATTGTTGAGGAACGTTTATCATCTCCTGTTGTTGAGAAAAATGATGTAAACAATTAAACTGCTTTTGTAATATCGCATCTTCCAATCTCTTTATCTGTATGACTTTTTCAGACGTTGAAGTATTCCTTTTGATAAATTAAATCCCTTGTTGGTTAATTCCTTTATTTTGTCTTTCCTTCTCATTTAAGAATTGCGATTATAATCTCGCAAGCATGTTCGCTTACATTTTTGTGTGGTCTTATTTTGCCTTCCTAGTTAAAGGTCTTATTTCGCCACCCCTCGTTGCGACTCGCAGGACGTCTTTACATTTTCATGTAATGACCCATTGATCTTGTCTTATCGTTTCTATAGTATTTTTGCCTCTGCATGATATTTTATTTGCGACAATATGACAAGTTTAAATATTCTTGCGAATATAAAATCCCATGACATTGCCGTCTTTGCGACGAGATCGCAGGACGTTTTTACATTTTCATGTAAAAACCCATTGGTCTCGTCTTATCTTTGCGTTAGTATTATTGCCTCTACAGGATCATTGCACAAATATGACAAGTCTAAATTTTCTTGCGAAAACAAAGCCTCATGACATTTGTGTCTTTTGACACTTATCAGCTCCCTAATGGAGGGTGCCGCCCTTATCTTCTCCCTGGTTGCCCCTTCAAGGAGGCGTACATCGGCCATACAAGACTAGCTCCTCCCATCCAGGTCTTAACAACAACCGGTTGTTTTCGCAGCCTCTTATCCCTTATACCTATATGGTTTATGGTTACAAGATCGCACCCTAAGTGGAGTTTTCTTGGCCGAAAAGCATATACCAAGACTTGCCAAGAATGGCCGAGACACTTCAAATGCCCCGAGGCACTCTTGGCTCAACCGTGTACCCGGCGCCTTGAGCATACATCGACTCCTTGGAAGAGACCCTCGGGCGTCCAACCTGTGGTATAACCTTATATATATAGTTGGAAATCCAAGGTATCTCTCTAGGATAGCTTTCATAGGCCCCAAATCTCCATGACCCAGGTTCCAGGAGCGGTGTAACCTTTCCCCTGAGTCATGTCAAGAGATACCCCCTTGTATGACATACTTTAGGTCTTACATTTGCCTCTTGCGAAGTATCATTCGCGAACTAGGGTGTATGCCATAAAGGTTCGTCCCATTCACTCACTCTATCATTTTGTCAATTCATTCAAAAATTTCTTTAATTAATTTGTTTGCGAGATATTCGCATGATCTTTCTTCTTTTTATGCAATTTCGCAATCATTCCGTCGCAAATACATTTCGTCCATCTTCTATGGGTAATATTTCTTGAGATATAATCTATTCCATGGTCTATTCAGTCTTTGTGCAACATCTTTGCCTTCAGGATCCATTAATCTATAAGCCCCTGTTCCAACTATTTCCTTGATGATATAAGGTCCATCCCATTTTCTTGCCAATTTGCCACCACTTTCTCGTTGATAAACTGGTGTTTCTCGCAACACCAAGTCACCTGGTTGAAATTCACGTATCTTGACACGTTTGTTGTACTCTCTGGCTAATCTTCGTTGATAATTTTCCATATGTTGTAATGCTTTCTCTCTCTTTTCTTCTAATTCATCTAACTTTATTAGAATATTTCCTGCGCTAAGATTTTTCTCCCAAGCTTCTTTCTTTGTTGTTGGAATCATAACCTCTGTCGGGAGTACAGCTTCAACCCCATATGTTAAGCAAAAAGGTGACATTCTGTAGCTTCTCTCCTTGTTATATTATAAGCCCATCTTTTGCATTATGCACTTGTTCGCACCATCCTTTATTGTATCCTTCTAACTTCTTCTTCAGTATGTCTGCAATGGTTTTGTTTGTTGCTTCTGCCTGACCATTAGCCTGCGGGTATAGAGGAGTTGATTTTCCACATCGTATCTGAAATGCATTAAGCAACAGTTTTATATTTTGTCCTTCAAACTGCTTCCCATTGTCAGATACTAACTGTGCGGGAATCCCAAATCTGCAAATAATATTCTCAAATATGAAAGTAAAGACATCCTTGTCGCGAATATGTTGTACCGCTTTCACCTCTGCCCATTTTGTGAAATAATCAGTAGCGACAATTAGATATCTTCTCTGTCCTGTTCCTGGTAAAAATGGTCCCACAATATCTAAACCCCATTTTCCAAAAGGCCACACACTTGTTGAAGAATTTAAGGGTGCTCCTGGTGCATGTATTTTCTTCCCATGTTTTTGGCAATCTTCGCAGCGTATTGATATTTGTTTTGCGTCCTCATGCATATACGGCCAATAATAGCCTTGCATTTTGCCTTATGTGCTAAAGATCTTCCTCCACTATGATTACCAGCATCCCCACTGTGTAACATTTTCAATATGGTTTCACCTTCCTTCCTTGTCAAACATCTGAATGAAGGTCCATTAAAAGATCGTCGGTATAATATTCCATCTCTTAATTCATAATTTGTTGCACGGCTTTTTAATTTATGTGCCTCTAATCTGTTTCTTGGTGTTTCTCCTTTCATCAAATATGCATGAAGTTCTGTTCGCCAGTCTTCTTCGCAGAGTATTTGTGTTCCATCTTCTATTAACATCACCTTCGTTTCCTGCTCTTCCTCTTTATCAATTGACGGTGTTAGAAGTGCTTGTATTTTTATGTTTCTCGCAGTCGGATCTGTCATCATACTTGATATAAAGGCAAATGCATCTGCGAGTCTATTATTTCTCCTTGATATATGTCTCCATTTTATTCTCGGTATATGCGTCGAAAGCTCGTCAACAAGTTTCTTGTACTTTTGCAAAGATGGTTCATTTGTAGTATATTCCCCTTCTATTTGGCGAATAGCCAATTGCGAATCATTGGTAATTCTCACATTTTCCAACTTCATTTCTATTGCGAATCGCAAAGCATGTATTATAGCTTCATATTCTGTTTCATTATTAGTTGACGCAAATTCTAACCTGAATGAAAAAGCTATTTTACTGCCTTCTGGCGATATCGCAACAATTCCAACCCCATTACCTTCTCCATTGGATGACCCATCTACTAATATTTCCCATCTATTTGGCTCAGTTAACAAGTCTTTTGGATCTCCATGTTCTTCTTCTACGTCCATCATTTCCTCCACTGGTTCATCCTCCTCTAAAGGAAATTCTGCTAGAAAGTCTGCGACAACTTGTGATTTTGGTGAAGACAATATTTCATATTTGAGCTTGCAATGACTTATTTGGGCATTCCATCTCTCAACCCTTCCCGATCTTTTTGAATTTTTCATTACTGATTCGATTGGTATTTTTGTCACTACCTTAACAATGTGTGCTTGAAAGTATATACGAAGTTTAAACGTTGCATAAACTAACGCCAAGATCAGTTTTTCAATTTTTGAGTAATTCCTTTCTGCGACATTGAAAGTTTTACTGATGTAATAAATTGGTTTCTCTACTCCTGCGTCCATTCGCAATAATACTACACTTAATGCATGCGAGGTTGTCGCAAGATAGATCAACAATTCTTCTCCTGGTTCTGCTTTTTGCAAAATTGATATATCTATTAAATGTTCCTTTATTCCTTGTAAAGCTTTCTCACACTGATCTGTCCATCTAAACTTCGATCCCTTTTTGAGGATGTTGAAAAAGTGCTTGCATTTATCAGATTATCGCGAGATGAATCTTCCCAGCGAAGCTACTAACCCATTTAGCTTCTGAACATCTTTTACTGTCGCAGGTGTTGGCATGTCGCGAACTGCTTGCACTTTCTCTGGGTCGACTTGGATTCCTTCTTTTGATACGATGTAACCTAAGAATTTTCCAGATGCAACCCCAAAAGTACATTTTTCTGGATTTACTTTGATGTTGAAATGTCTCATTTGCTCAAAAATTTCTTTCAAATCTTGTGTGTGATCTTTTGCTTTCTTACTTTTTATTAGCATGTCATCTACATATACCTCTAATGTTTTGTGTATCCATCTCGCGAACACCTTTTCTACCATTCTTTGGTATGTTGCTCCGGCATTTCGCAGACCAAACGGCATTTTTGTATAATAGTACAATCCTCTTGGAGCGAAGAAAGCTGTATGTTCTTGATCTTCTTCGGCGAGAGGAATTTGATTGTAACCTTTATATCCATCAAGAGATGATATCCTTTCATTTCCTGCTGCTGCTTCAACCAATTGCGGAATATCTGGTAATGGGAAGCTATCTTTAGGACAAGCTTTGTTTAGATTGGTAAAATCTATACAAATTCTTATCCCTTTTTTCTTCTTTGGGACTATAACCATATTTGCTATCCATTCGGGATATTTTGCTTGTCTAATGATTCATGCATCTAGCATTTTCTGCAATTCTTCTTCTATTTGAGGATGATATATTATTGCGATCTTTCTAATTCTTTGTTTAAATGGTTTTACATTTCTGTCAATTTCCAATTTATGGCAAGCCACAGATGGATCTATACCGGGCATTTCATCCATATCCCACGCGAAAATATCTTTGTAATCTCGCAGCAAATCTAGAGTTCTTCTTTCTTCATCTGCTTCCATTTTAGTCCCAATTTTTAACATCTTGGGTTCTTCTTCAGTTCCAATATTCACTTCTTTTGTTGGTTCTGCTGCGATATAATTAGCCTTCGGTTCTCCCATAGGAGTTGGTCCCTTCATCTCCTTTGCGAGCTCATCCTCTTCTCTGCTAGGTATTCCTTTTTCTTCTTCTGCTCTTATCATGTAAATTCTAAACTCTTCTTCTTTCTTAGCTGCTTTTACCATCTTTCTGCGATCTTTTCGCTTCTTCACTTGTTCTTCATAACGCTTTACTTCGATTTGATGATATATTCTTCCTTTATCAATATCTCCTCTGATTTCACCAATTCCACTTGGCACAGGAAATTTGATGCACTGATGAAATATTGACGCTACCGCCTTAATTGCATGTACCCATGGTCTCCCTAACAACATGTTGTACGGCGATTCCATATCCACTACACTCAATGTCACCTGTGTTTCAATTTCTCCGAGTAAAATTCGTAATTTTATCTCTCCTTTAGGTATTGTTATAGATTTACCAAAACCATGGATATAATACGCTGGGGAAATCATTTCTTCATCTTTATATCCTAATTTTTTGTAAGTATGGTAAAACATGATGCTCACCAAACTCCCTGTATCCACCAAAGTCCTATTTATTGCCCATTCTTCCACTGCTTTCGCCAGTTCTTCTCCCTTTTTGCATATATTTATTGTGATCACTAATGGAGATGTATGATTCAATCTTTCTTTAGGTACCTCTGCTGCTGTGAATGTTATTTTCTGCTTTTCCCATTCTTTCAAAGACGATGTCTTCTCCTCATCTATAATCTTCTTTCCTTCAAAATCTCGTTTATGTATCCTTCCTCTGATATTTTCGTGAAATTCATTAATCATTGCTTTCGTGATTGAACTGTGCTCCATATCTTCATTATATTCCTCGTTTCTTAACTCTTCTACCTCATTTGATTTAACATTTTCCTTTCTCATTTTCTTGATTCAAATGATTTTAACTGCAATCTTGTATCTTTAACCTTCTTCAATCCCTGTTTCTAGCGCATATGTAGTTGCAGGAAATCCCACACTACACCCCTTACTAGTTTTTACTCAATTAATCCATTTGAATATGAATTGCTATATAGATTTTATTGATTATTTTCTTGAAATGTTTACAAAGAAAGTTAGAACAAAGTTAAGGAAATTACAATCACACCGAAGTTTCTCTCTCCTAATATCTTGCTTAACAATTCAAAAAGACCTCTCCTACAACAGACTTACTCGACCCTTTATATAGGGTATTACATAGTGGATGACAGCTAAGCTGTCCTTTATTTTCGGGAATCCTTCGCGAAGTATCGCAAATGTATAAGCATTTGTCTTCGCGACGCTCCTAAATCTCGCCAAGTCTTCACACTTTTCTCATGTTCTGGCTGTCGTCATCTAATGCGTCATTTAAATTACTTCCCTGCGACACCTTCGCAATGTAGTTGTTTAATAATCTCGTAAATTATTGATGTCGCGATATTCTGATCCTACAAAACTGAGTAATAAAAATGAATAGTTGTTTATTATTAATTCATAGGATCAGTTGTGGATTCGACTATGAATTCAGAATAATAAAGCAAGCATTACCATCCAATGGGATCGTGGATGCGACCATAAAATCGGAGTAATTAAAATTATCTATCACCATTTCATGAGATCAACTGTGGATTCGATCATGAAATCGGAATAATGAGATAATGTAGTAGTTTATTGCCATTCTATGAGATCAAGCCATGGATTCGATCATAGAGTCAGAGCAATTGTTATTGCCATTCCATGGGATCAGTCCGTGGATTCGACCATGGAATAGGAGCAATAATAGATTATTCTGGGAATTCAGTGGTGAATGTCGCGGCAGAATTAATCTATTGTAGAAAAGATATTAGCCAATTAAAGCGTCACATCTATTCTGAATGGTGCATAGTCAGGGAGTCACAGTGTTGTATACGACCTGAAGGCGTTAGTGCTCTTAATATACGGAGAACCGCCTGAATCTATACACGGTCTCTCCACATAGTCAGGGAATGGTGTGTGTCACCGACGTCCTGAAGGCGTCCGCCGCCAAACTATTCTTCTATGTGGAGGTGGGTCTCTCTCCTGCAGTCAGGGAACAGTGAGTGTCACCGACGTCCTAAAGGCGTTAAGCTCTCAATCTACGGAGAACCGCCCAAATACGTTATTCCGCATAGAGTTCACGACGAAATGCCAGCGATCGAACGCTCAGCTAGTGGAGGCTTTTCGAAAACATATTCATCACGGCTTCGTAAAATATGAATCGTTGCATGCCTGAAAGCCATGTAAAAACATGCCTCATGATTTTACGATTTTAACCTTTGTTGAAAATCCACCATCTACACCAATACATAAGTCAGGCCTTTGTGAACAGTTCAACCAAGAACACAACAAGTTGTAAGCGGTTATACTCTATCACACATATTGGTTGTTCATAAGATATGCAATGAATAACAAAACCAATAACACCTAGCAATTTCCTTTTGGGTTCACAAACAAGTTTATGAACTTACTTCCTTAGAACACATGTAAGCATTGTTCCCTAGGATGAAATCCTCACCTCATACCCATACATAATCACAATAGCATTCAAATGATTATGGCGATGTCTTATCTACAAAGTTTAATGGTTAAGCAATAAATCTCGTATTGTATTCCTTAATACTATGTCTATGTAGAGTTCAAATATGCTTCGCAGTTATGTTTTCAATATGCACGACTTGAAAGATATGTTAGGGAATGAAACAGTTCAAGTCAAATATCACTAACCTCAAGTAGAAAGATGATTTTTGTCGTTGTAGCTCCTTGCTTCTTCACATCTTCAAGTCTTCGCAATACTTGTGATGTCTCATATCCTAATACTTTCAAGCTAACCTATACGAAGTTTAACTCTAGTACATAATCAAGCGACTCTTAACATGAGTTTTGATTCACTACAATATGAAAACCAAACTTGACATACCAACGCTTGGTGGGTTCAACCGAGCCATGCTCTAACATCACACATTTCTCAGCTTCCCTCCTACAGATCGACCCATCCTCTCTTGTGACCGAATTGACTCTGGAACGACCATTGTCTTGGTTTAGGCCGGATCCTTACAGATTGATCTCTCGAATTCAAGCACTCGCTTTGTAGTGCATCTGTGTGAGGTTAAGTAGTTTGCTCAGTTCGAGGAGTTTCCTCCGCATGGTTGTCTCCTCAATTCCTTAAAAACCAGCAAATCGTTTTGCCCCATTTACAATTGAATAATTTAGTTGTAAATTGATATTGTTTTCTTTTGTTGTAGGAGCAATTCACTTTGGAGAGTTACGAAAAAAAAAAGGGAAACCTTTTAGATTTTTTAACTGCTAGGTGATTTTGAAAAACAGCTTCTCAGAGTATAACCCTTCCCCCTTTGAAGATTCATCCTCTGAATCATCAGATGAAGAGTAAAGAATTTAAATAATAATAGTTTTTGTGGGTATATCTTTCTGTAAACCCTCACAAGACATAACTCGTCCAATAGGGTCGCCTATTGGTTTAAAGGCTGGTTGCACGTGTGTGACGGCCCAAATAATTTTTCCTTCCAACGGGTTGGGTTAGGACTCGCTTGGCAAGCTCCGACTCTCTGATATGCCACTCAACTAAAAAATTTTGTCACTAATAATCCTGCACACGGGAGAATTCTCATTAGTCTCAATGTTAGAATTCTATGAGAATATGTCCCATACCATGATACTCATAAAAATTCATTAGGTTTCCAATTACCAAAAATAAGAGTCGGCCAGTTGCCGAAAATAAAAACATGGCCAATTGCCAAAAATCAAAGACGACCGATTACCGAAAAATTCACATAAGGCCAATTTCCCAAATAACAGATGGTCGATTGCCAAAAATCACAGAAGGTCAATTGCCCAAAATAACAGATGGATGATTGCCAAAATTCACAAAGAGCAATAGCCCAAAATAATATATGGCCGATTGCCAATATTCACAGAAGGCCAATTGTCCAAATTAACATATGGTCGATTGCCAATATTTACAGAAGTCCAATTGCCCAAAATAACATATGACCAGTTGCCAACATCAAGGTAGTTCTGGTTACCAGCCACCACTGGCTAGTTTCCAATGATATATATATTTTCCAAGGTTGCAATCATCTCTAAATACATGGTATAAACTGCAAAGCAGTAACCAGGGAATTCAGATGATATGAACAACCTTGTAGAGTTGTGCTGAACCCCATAATGGCTGCCTACGTACCCTCTCCGTTGCTCGAAGGGATCAAGCACGACCGCGGTTCGTCGACTTTCACTTAGATAGTATGAACTACCCACTATGATAGCAACTATCTCTCATTAGATGATATGAACTACCCATTAAAGTAGTAATCATCTCTTCTTAAAATGGATAGTATGAATAACCTGGAAATAATAAAGAACCCGTTCGACGCTTTCCCACGGAGAAACCAAAAAAATAACCCGTTCCCTTAGAAACCCTTCCTTTTTCTACCGATTTCTAGCCAAATTCATCATCGTCTTTAGGTGATTTCTTCCTTATGAGCAACTAATTAGGTGTTTATAGGCCCTAGTGGCTACTGTTTGATGATTTTTCAATTAGATATGGATTTATTGGTTTGTTTATGGAGGCGGAGAATTTGAAGTTTTGCATCGAAATTCTTCCAGTTAAGAAATCAACTGCAGCACGTTTTAATCTGGCAAGCACAGGAGTTTCTTTTCATGGCTAATCAAGGTAATCATTAACCTAGTGATGGGATTACTCGTTCAAAAGCTCACCCGTTTTAGATTTGATTAAGATCTGCTGATTTTTTAATGGAATTTCTTAATATCAATTAGCCATTTGGCGAATTTCCCTCCTTAATTTTACATCTGGAGCAATTCATGGTTGTGTTCTCTTCCTAATAACGTATTTTAGGGTTTATTAATCCTGAACCGTAATCATGTCTTCATTGGAAAACAAATCAAAGGCTTTCTTATGTGATTTTCTTGCGATGCAAATAATCTTCTCCCTATTTAAACTCTGTAAGTTGGGTTTTATTATTCCCATAGTTTTGTATCTCATGCTAAGCTTTTCTAGTAATTTCTGTTTTTTATCGCTCTGTTGGTTTTATTGTGTCAAGTTTCTGTGCTCAGTTGTGTGTGGTTTTAAACTGATTTATTTTCACCTGGTTCACCATGTGTGCTTGGCATGGTGATGTTTCTCAACTCTCTGATCAACTGCACAATTCTCTGGTTTTAAGTAATGGTAATGATTTTGTCCTTGGCCAAATTATCCCTTATCGTTTTCAAAACAATAGACGTCTGTGGACGAGCACTATTCTGGGTAGGTTTATTGCTCCAATCCCAGCTAATAGAAAAAATTTTGATATCTCCAAAGCCCTTTCATTTCTTTGGAAAGTAAGAGGTAGGATTTCAGTCAAAAGAACTAGTAGAAGTCGTTTTGCTGTTCTTCTTATTAGGTTTGAATACGAGCATGAGATGAATAGAATTCTATCGCTTGATACTAGAAGAGTTTTTGGGGATCTTTTGTGTATAAAAAAGCTAGAAATCACTGATGATATTATAAACTGGTTTCCAACAATGGAGATGTTTTTTGTCACAATTCACAACCTATTTCCTGAGCAAGTCACTAGTGAAAATATTAGGAGGTATTTTTCGGTTAATAGTCATATTTAATCCTTTGGTTTTCCATTTCGCCATCCCAATGGTAAATATTCTATCAATATCAAAACTTTAGTCTTTTTTTTTTTTTTTTTTTTTTTTTTTTGGCAAACAAAGAAATTAATTATCATTAAACAAAGAGTTTGACAACATGGTTACATGCCCAAATTGGCTATTATCTTGAGGACTATACCTAATGTTAACATTGTTGGTATTCATAGAATTCTTGTTTCCACTATGTTTTGCTTGTGCTCCCTTTTTCATAGTTAGAATTCTTGAAAAGTCCCCTTTTCGCGCCATCCTTTGCAGCACTTTTGTCCACGCAATCCTTCATTCCTCCACCATTAGAATCATAATTGTCTCTTCTGCCTTTACTGAAACAGCTGACATTTTCGAAACCTTCATAATCCAATCTATCCAAACTTCCCCTACTGAAACCATTATCACCATTTGTTACTTCTCTATTGTAATTATTACTATAGTCTTCAACTTCTTGTGACAAACTTGAAACAGAACTGGTTTTATCTCTAGACGAATCCATTCTATCTATAGCTTCAAGCCAGTTCTGCATATTTCTCTCTTCTTTCTCAGACCACGACCAATCCTTCCCAAAAAGAACCCTAAGTCTAAACATTCCCATAAGAACATCATGAACTTCTAGAGAGTTACTTATATTTACATTAAAAGACTTAAAAGAGTTAAAACTACTACTAAATGTCTTGTCGACATATAACCTTCCATATTCACTTTTCCTTCGAACTTGTAGAGTCACGAGAGGACTCATTCATCGCCAAGAAACTGCAACACTTTTACAATTCGTAGTTGATAACCACTGCATCACAGAAATCAAGGTCTTCTTCTTATCTTTTCTGTCTACTCCTTGGGGTGCACTAATGCACCTTGCTCCTCTGAACTTGCCCGTGTTATCTGTAGCAAACATAACCATGTGATCATTAGTATCACTGTTGTTGTGAAACACCGAAAAATAAGCCTTTCCCCTCGTTTTCTTTCCTCAAACCCAGTCTTCTTATAAACTTTCAACTTCTTAGCTGCCATTATATGAGTAATTATCTGAAAAGTTGTATATTTGTAACTTGGTTTACTGCCCTTGAAGACTGTTTCACATCTTGTTTTCCAAACAAACCACATAGTAACAGCACAAATGTTCTCCCAGCTAACATCATCAGTAACTCCTTTTTTTGTTTTGTTTTGAAACCAAGATCTAATCCGATTATGAATGTTATTTTTTTCATTTTCATACCACTAGTTTTATAAGGTAAAAGTTTCCAAACATTTTTAATAAACTCACATTCCATAAATAAATGATCTAGACTTTCCACAGGCCCATTACAAAGACTACATTTAGTGCTAGTATTAGGCAGAATTTTACTTATTCTTACTCCCACAGGGAGGATATTATTCAAACATTTCCATAAGAACATTTTAATTCTAGGCATCACACTCATGTTCCACATTTTCCTCCAAGTACCAGGTCTTACACCAGAGGTTATAGGCCTCTGTTCAGTATCATTACTAAGATGTCTGTATAAGGACTTTACAGAAAATTCCCCATCATTGGTTAGACTCCACCTGAGTCTATCTCTTTTGTTAGCATTAATCTTAATTTTTAAAATCTGTTTAATAGTATCCTTATCAAAACACAGGTTAAGCTTATGAAGATCCCAGTCATTGACATCTTTATTGAAAAGATCACAAACTTTGACAAAGCCATGATTCTCAAAAGTATCTAAAGTTTGGACAGTACTATCCTTCCCTGGTATCCATCTATGGATAAGGATATCAATATCCTTTCCATTATTGACTTCCCAGTAGCTATTTTTCCTAAGGTGTTGAAAACTTTTTGTTATTCCCTTCCACAACCACGAATCAGTAACTTTATTTTTGAAATTATCATCTA
This sequence comes from Papaver armeniacum, assembly GCA_023531295.1. Lineage (NCBI taxonomy): Eukaryota > Viridiplantae > Streptophyta > Magnoliopsida > Ranunculales > Papaveraceae > Papaver > Papaver armeniacum. Next base: position 62,057 of record JAJJWW010014893.1, read on the forward strand.
GAATGTCACCATTAGGAAAGTATTTAAGTTTTAGAATAATAGCCCACATAGTCTCAGGGTAAGACACCAATCTCCACCCTATCCTCGTTATCATAGCTTCATTAATATCAATATTTCTCAAGCCTAGCCCTCCTTCAAGTTTAGTTTTACAAATCGGACGCCAACCTTTCAGGTATAAACCTTTGGTTTTGCCATCCTTTTTTCCCCAGAAAAAATCACGCTGCAGAGCTGAAATCTTTTTTAAAGTGAATTTAGAAATACGAAAACAATTCATTTGATAATTTGGAATAGTTTCAATCACAGTTTTAGCCAGCATACCTCTACCTGCCGCAGAAAGATTTATACATTTCCAGCCTTTAAGACGACTAGCTATCTTTTCCACAATAGGTTCAAAACAGGCAATTTTCGAAGTGTTGGTAAACAAAGGCGAACCAAGATATTTATCATTCAATTTTATTTTTTGAACTTTAAGGATTTTTATCATTATCCTTTGAAACTTATTGGGAACCTTACTACTAAAGAAAATTCCCGATTTCTGAAAGTTTATAAGTTGCCCAGAACCTTCACAGAACTTAGTGAAAATGTTTAAAATGTTTTTACTTTCCACTAAATCTGCATTGCCAAAAATCAGACAATCATCTGCAAACAACAGATGATTGATAGGAGGCGCATTCTTGGTAATTTTAATACCATGGATTTGCCCCTTCTGCTGAGCAAGCGAAAGATAGCGAGAAAGAGCTTCCATACACAAGATAAAAAGGTAAGGAGAAAGAGGGTCTCCTTGCCTTATACCTCCCGTTGGAAAGAAAATTTTCCCTGGAAAACCGTTTAGCAAAACAGAAGAACTAGTAGTTTCAATACATTGTTTTATTAGATTGCACCAGTCAGACCCAAAGCCCATTTTTTTTAAGATAGCTAATAAGAAATTCCATTCAACCCTATCAAACGCTTTAGACATATCTATCTTAAGACCCATATAACCTTTTTTCCCTTTTTTCTTTTTCATAGTATGTATAATTTCGTGAGCAACCACAATGTTGTCGAAATCATGTCTATTAGGAACGTGTGGCATCGAAATGGCGATATAATTTTATCCAACAAAGGTTTCATACGATTAGCAATCAGTTTAGAAATAATCTTATACGTTGTATTACAAAGACTAATCGGTCTGAAATGTGAGGCTTCATCTGGAATTTTGGTTTTAGGGATGAGAGATATAAAGCTATTGTTTAATTCTTTTAGGAGAAAACCTGAAGTGAAAAATCTTCTAACCATATTAACAATATCCAGAGAAACAAGGTCCCAGTTTTTTTGGAAAAATATAGCCGGGAAACCATCCGGTCCCGGAGACGAGTTAGGAGCCATAGAAAACACCACATTTCTAATTTCCTCATAACTTGGTATCTCCATAAGGTAACAGTTATCCTCATTAGACACCATGCAAGGGATATTAGATATCAAGTCAGCATCAACTACTGGATTTGAAGTATAAGCCATATTTGAGAAGTGCTTGTAAAGAACTTCATTAATTTTAGCTCTACCTTCTACCCATAAGTTGTTTTCATCTTTAAGAGCACAAATAGAGTTCCTAAGAGTTCTCGTTCTAACCAGACCATGAAAATAACCCGAGTTTTTGTCACCTAGGTCTAACATTTTATCACCACTTTTAATTTTCAAAAAAGATTCATTTAAAGCATACCATTTTTCCACTTGAAGACTCAAATTTTCCAAGATTTCAGATTTATTAGCTAAACTTTGGTTATTACTAGCACATTCAAATTCATTTTTTGCCTGTTCAAGTCTTAAAAATATATTACCAAACTTGTTCCTATTCCATAGACTAATTTGTTTTTTAGCAACAGAGAGTTTTTTAACAACTTTAAAGGCCGGAGAGCCATCATGATGAGTTAGCCAGGAATCATTTATGACATCCATACAAGATTCATTTTCTAACCAAGTACCAAAACATTTAAATGGCTTAGCCCCATCATTCACAATATGCTTAGTACTTAGAATAATTGGACTGTGATCTGAAGCCATAGCACTAAGATGAACTATTTTAGCATCCGGAAATAAGTCCAACCAATCTTTATTAGCTAAACCCCTATCTAGTCTTTTCTCAATTAACTTCGTATCAATTCTGTGATTTGACCAAGTAAACGGATACCCATAAAACCCCACATCAACTAGTCTTGCACGATTCACCGCTTCCACTGATTTTTCTATCTCTAATTTGTTTATTCTACAAGCACCCTTAGATTCTTCCTTATGCAAAGTGATATTGAGGTCTCCAATTACCAACCAAGGGAGATTAGTAATTGTAGACATCTGAGTTAAGAAATCCCAAGTAATTTTCTTGTCATTAGAGTGACCATAAAGACAGCTAAGTAACCAATCCTTTCTAGTAACCTGATCAGTAACACAAACATTTATGTAGTAACTTGATACCTGAAGAACATCTAATTTCACCTTGTTCAACCAAGATAAGGCAACTCCTCCTGATTTACCTACTGGATCCATAATATGCATATTCTCGTATCTGACTGATCTGAATAAACTTTCTACTTTGGGTCTAAGTTGTTTCGTTTCACTAAGGAATATGACATCTGGTTGAACAGACTTGACTAAAGATTTAAAATGATCTCTTGTATAATTTTTCCCACATCCCTGACAATTCCAAGACATAACTTTCATGCTTCCGAACTGTATACATTCCTTATACCATAAATACTTATGCATATTTAATATTTCAATGTCAATCAAGTAAACATGCATTCCCTTATCCATAAAATCATGTATAGTCCCCCAAGTGCCGATTAGATTTTTATCAATAACATGCTTCACATTCCAAGTTCCATTATATATCCAATATTTTAAACCATGCTTATACTTCATAACATTGTTAACACCCATTTTCTTGTTTTTGCATATGACTATAACCATGTTAAAAGTAATCTGAGAGTGTACCTGATTATGAGTGTGGGAAGAGACAAGCATCTCCTTACTGATTCCAGCAGCTCGGTTCAGACATGTACCAACAGGCGTATCAATGATGTAGTCATTAAACATATCATATGGGTCGTCATTCAGCTGAGCAGGAGTACTAATCATTTGAGGATTAGCCAGAATTATATTTTCAGCACCTACTCCAGAGCAACCCAAAGAAGGAGTAGGAAAAAATATTTTTAGAGTGGAGTCAAATTTAGCATTAACAGAAAAAGGAGTCGAATTAAAATCATATTTGCAATCAAATTTTCCTAATATTGTCTCACCAGCAATCTCAGAGCTCTGATCCACCTTTGATTTCTTAGGATTATCATCAACCATTGCTGCCTTTCTCTTGTACTTCCTCTTCTTTCTTTCAGGTTCCACCATATTGACAGAGAAGTCAAGAAGGTTATCCGCTTTTAATTGGAATGCTTTAGCTTCATCAAGACGCTTAATTGCCTCTTCCAAGTCCACTGTTTGACCATCTTCTCTTATAACTAAAGTTCCTGTTGAGATCCCATCTTTCGAAGTTGGAGTTACCATGAAACCCATTGAAGCTTCACCCACTTTTGCTTTCCCTTTAATTCTATTCCTCTCCTCCATCATTCTTTCATCCTCCCTTCTTCTATTAACATCTGTAACAATTTGCTCAGCAACCAAATTTAAATCCTCCTCCATACCTTCTATTGAACCCCTAGCCTCCTCAAGAACCAAAGCTGAGATTGTAGCTTTGCTAACACCATGCTTACTCATGTCAACATGACCACTATGCTCTACCAATTCCTCATCCATTAGAACCTCAGTCCTATCTTCACTGCCAGTTGGAGTATCTTCCACAATGATTACCTGACCTTCTACACAAGGTTCAACTCTATGATCCATCACTCTGCATAAGTCACAAATTCTCCAAGGCATGACATTATAATTTACTGCCACCCAAGCTTCCTCTTCTTGAGCCCTCACCAATACCCTCCTTGGTAGTGATCCAGTAACATTAATCTTTATCAGCATTTTCACCGTTTTATACTCTGAGGAAAGACCCATTGGCTCGGCAAACCCACATAATTCACCAACTGCGGAAGCCATAACTCTGTAATCTGCTGTAGTTAAGAATTGTGTAGGGATTCTACACATGAAGACAATGAATAACTCATAGTCCATATTGATAGCAGCCCCAAATTTAAAACCCAACTCAGGAATTTCAATTAACACCACCAGATACCCATCTAACACCCATGGCCCATCATCTTTGATTCTCATAATATCAATTTCCGACCCAAATTTGTATAAATGAACATTTAACCTGGCTCCAAACTTCTTTATGACAACTTCTCTGAACATTGGCCAAGTATCTCTCACTAATTTCTTCACTCTGCTTGTGGAGATAGTAATTGGACAACAGATTCTACCAAGCATACTCAAACTATAATCTTCTTTTTCTTTTTCTAACACCATATGCTTATCTAAGTAGACAATTGGTTCTATTGTACTTTCTAGGTTGAGATTATTCTTCATATTAACAGCTAAAGTTTCCACAAGATCAGAAGAGGACTCAGGAATTTGATTGAGATTTTTTAAAGTATCAGAGCTAGAAGCCATAAGCAAGAATTGAAAGTTGTGTGTTTCCTTAAGATTTACCTGATATTTATATTTGAAAGAATTTGTGACCCAAACAACTAAGATACCTACTATATTGAGACACAACCATTGGAATAAAATCAGAATTAGGTGAAATTTAGTTATGGCCTGGAAATCTATTATAGAATCTAAAGACATGGTCGAGCAAAAAAGAGGACTAAACCCGCGAATAAAAAAGAAAAAAGAGGAACAAGACAAGGCAGCTAGCAGAGAACAGATAGAATAAAGGTAATCAGAGATTGAAACCCAACAGAACTCACTAAAGGAAATAAAACCAAATCAAGAGAAAGAATTCGATAGAGACCAGAACACAGTTATGTAAAGACAATCCCCCAAATGATATATTTAATGAAACCTCACATCAACCTGTAAATCACACAACCAACCACTCTACCAAACCAATAAGTTTTAAAAACCACAAAGAGATGTATCCCTTACCTGTTCAAATTTGCACCTCTCCTCCTCAACAACCTAGTAACCCCGAAACCCAAATCAAATCCCAGAGACAATCCACAAATCCAAACCTTCTAGCAGAAATCACGAAGAAAACCAACTCAAAACCCTAATTTTGACCTAAGTCAACACCTTACCGAGAACTCTTTGAAGCCAAACACTATTTCGGAGAAGAGAGAGAAAAAAGTGAACACTATTTAGTCAATATCAAGGAACCACTACGGGTTTCAGTTAATGCAAAAAATGCTCTTGGTGTTTATAATGGGGTGAGCTTTGAATTCCATAACTTCCCATCAGCATTACGTAGTTCTTGTGATTTGATTGGCCATAAAATCAGTGACTGTGCAAGATTTGAAATTGCACAACAGCGTAAAGAACTCCAGCAACAACAAGCTGAAATGGAAGATCACTGGGCTGACATGCAACAACAGCAAGATGATGAAAATCAAAATCATGATCCCTTTGCCTATGATAATTTGGAGGAAGCCCAACCAGCAATGGAGCAAGTAGGTATGGAATGGAATGAGGATTTTTTGTACTCTTCTTCAACTAGTTCTCTAGCCTCAGAAGTGACATTCACTGATCTTCAAAGAGAACTAGATGTAGAGATAAAAAGTCAGGAAGACAAAAGATCACAACTTGCATATTTTCAACAAGTACATAACATGTTGGACTTTTTAGATCATTCCTCTTTACCTATCCATGAACAGCCAGATATACAAAGCGTGCCATCCTCATCACAACATCAACTTTCTCAAGCTGAACAAGACTACTGGAACAATTGGAACTCAATGGAGAAGTATTTCAATGAAGAAAGTAATGTGCCAGCTTATAAAAGAATGATGATTAATGAAGTGGAAAGAAACAATGAAGCAACTAAGGCGAGTGATGTCATAATTATTGAACCTACTGTCAATTTCATGGAACAGCCACATAGTTGGTTCAAAGGCCAATCCAGCTCAGATGCAGCTCAGGATAATGACAACTCCCATAATCCAACCACAAAATGAATACCCATATCTAGCATCACAGCATCAGGAATCCATTAGGGACTATATGCTATCTGTTTGTATTCTCTCCTTTCCCTGCATTGTACCTTTTTGCTTTAGTAGTTCCTAATCTTTAGGTTTGTTATTGTTAGTTCAGATCCTTGTATTATAGTGATTCCTAGTATAATAGTAGTATCTCTGTAATTTAGTTTTCGTAGATTCTGTAAATATTTCTTGCTGCTTTCTGATTGTAATATAGTTTACTTAAGTCTTTGTATATCCTGCTAGACATTGTAAATCTGTGAAGCCCTCTCTGCTTTCATTAAAAATCTAGGACTGTGTATGTTTTTTCTCTGCCCATATTCAATCGGTTTGATCCCTTCAGTCTGTTTTTCACTTGTGAAGTTTTTGTTGGGTTTAATTTTAGGTCTGGTTACCTCTCTGTCTGTTTTATTAGTTTTTTTTAAATTTAAAGCCCTGCCAAAATTTCGGTTAGCTATCCTTCTGTTAACAGTACTTGATCCTTATTGAGCTAACGGTATTTTTTAGTTCTATCAGATATCTCATTTTAGCTTTCCTACTACTTTTAACTCCTTTACTTTGTTTTGGCTTCCTGGCAGGTAGTTTTACAAGCTTCCTTTTTGTGAAAGGCCTAATCTTAGTTTGTCTCTGCTTAACTCTCGATCCATTTTCTCTGAGTCTCAGTATATTTCATTTTAATTTCCATTTTTGAACCTGATTATGAGGATTCTATCTTGGAATGTTCAAGGTATTGGAACTCCAATAACACAAGACCATTTTACTCACCTAAACTCTTATTATAAACCCGATATAGTTTTTCTATCGGAAACCAAAGCCCAACAATCTAAAATGGAACCTTTTTTTAAAAAATGTAGGTTTTTTGATTGGGTTATAGTACCGTCTGTGGGAATTGCGAAGGGGTTAGCGATTGCTTGGCACAATAATATAGAAATAAATCTGATATCAGCAAACCTAAATGTTTGCCACTTTGATACAAAAATTGGAGAAAAAGAAATCATCTTAACGTGTGTTTATGGTGCAGTGGAAGCGGAAGACAAAATTGAGCAATGGTCCTACATTGCTAATACAGCGCAGCATTTCAATAAATCTTGGTTACTAATTGGAGACTTAAATGTGATACTTGATCCGGACGAGAAACAAGGAGGAAATAAATCTAGTTCCAGCAGCAAATCTTTCATAATTCATACAATTGACTCCTTAGGACTACAAGATGCAGGTTACGAGGGAGCTCCATTCACCTGGTCAAATAATAGACAAGGAGAGGCCAATATATGCGAAAGAATTGACAGAGCCCTGACATCCTTTCAATGGACACAAAATTTTCCCAATACTAAGGTAAGTCACCTTCCTAGAGTAGGCTCAGATCATAATCCGCTCCTGCTAGATTCTCACCCAGAAAATTTAATATTAAAAAAACCTTTTAGATGCATTAGATCCTGGCTTTCTCATCCTTCTCTTTCTTCCATAATTGCTAATTCTTGGACACTCCATTCCAATAGTGATCAAAAATTTAACTTCCATTCCAAACTTCAACTTCTTTCAACAGACCTATCTCAATGGAATTCGGATGTTTTCGGAAATATTCACAAAAATATAAAATCCCTAAACATTAGAATTGATTCTCTCCACAAATCCGGTAATTTTTCTGCAAATCTAGAAAAAATTAGAAAACTTCAAGAAGAACTAGGAGAGTGGTACAAGATAAAAAAATTATTACTACCACCAAATTTATAGGGATAAGTTCTTCAGAGAATACGACCAAAACACAGAATATTTCCACGCTACAACATCTAATAGAAAAAGAATAAATGCCATCCATGCTCTTAGAGAACCTTCAGACCTTTGGATCTCTGAAATAGATCAAATCAATTCGCTTCTGATAAACCACTTCACTCAGATAGGCAACTCTCAGATCTCAATTTTTTTAGAAGACCTATCTAATTTAATAGACCCTTGTATTTCCGAAGAGGAAAATCATTCTCTAACCATCATCCCTTCAAAGCAAGAAATTTGGAACACTATTACTAATATGAATCAATGGGGAGCCCCTGGCCCGGATGGTTTCCAGCCGGGCTTCTTTAGAGCCAATTGGGATATTTTGGGCCCAGATTTAATTCATTCTGTTCAAGAATTCTTTAAATCCGAGTTATTAGACCCTAATTTAAACTACTCTTACATTACCCTTATTCCAAAAATATCCACCCCACAAACCCCAGCTGATTTTAGACCTATTAGCCTGAGTAATACTATATACAAAATCATATCCAAAATTCTTTCCAACCGCCTTAAACCAATTCTGAATAAGATAATTTTCCCGAACCAATCAGCGTTTCTACCCGGTAGACAAATCACAGACAATATTATCATAGCCCACGAGCTTATCCATACAATGAAAATTTCCAAAGCGAAAAAAGGCCATTTGGATCTAAAATTAGATCTTTCCAAAGCCTTCGATAGAGTGGAATGGAATTTTCTTAAATCTGCACTTTCAGCTAGGCTTTAGCAATACCTGGATTAATCTCATAATGTAATGTATTACTACAACTTCTTTCTCCATCCTTCTAAACGGTTCTCCGGGTCCTACTTTCAAAACTTCTAGAGGTCTAAGACAGGGCGACCCTCTCTTGGTAGGCCTTTAAATGTGTTATGTTTTAATGCCTACTTGTTATAACCGCAAATGCACGGTGTCTAGTTTGTAAGACAGGGCAAATACGGGTCGAACCACGAGAGACTTGTGGTCTTGTGTTTGATGCGAGGCTTGGCTTAAACCGATTTCTATGAAGTAAGTGACACAATTCGGGGTTGTCGAAACGACCGAGTTTTGTTGTTGTGACGTGGAATAAAATGAACTACAAGTAGTGAAAATAAAGGGTCTTGGGGTTGTCAAATTCACCACTAAACCATGTTATGTGTTCAACTAATTTGGGCTTTCTTGTCTGTGATGAGATAAGGAGAATGTGTCAATTTTATCACTTACCCAAGGAGTTTCACCTAATGATAACTCAATTATCAGCTAAGGTACTAACCTAGAGCACTAGTTGTCTAATTAAGCACAACTAGTCAAGAGAATTAGCATGTATCTCTAAGGGTTGAGATGAAGCATCACCAATGCAGTTTTAGCCTAACTACAATGCATACATGATATTCACTGTGAGAGTAAATCAATGGAAAGCTAGAATTGAAGATTATCTTGTAATTCAATCATTCAAGAGCACTCAAACAGAGTTGAAATCACAACATGGATTTAGGGTTTCATTGAAACCCTAGAAAACTAAACTAGAACATGATTAAATGTTTAAAACACAAATTAAACGACAATTAAACCTAAATTGGTGCTCTGGATAGCCCAGGCATGACCAAAAACATCCTCTACCTCTTCTATTTATACATGCACAGAATTCCCCAAAACCCTAATTTTCTCAAAAACATCAATTCAAATCATACCCTTTCGCCCATACTGCTTGAAATCGTGTGCTCTCCTCTGTCGATTCGGCTACAACAACTCCCTTGATTGATTGATGAGAAACCCTATCTCTAGTTATCTCTAACCTAGCTTCTAGGTTGATGAGAAGCTATGAAAGAGATAATTGAGAGATAGAAGTGCTTGGTGCGGGTGCGAGAGATGGAGTGGTGGTGAAGGGGTAGCTCTTGCCATGGGTATGGGGAAGAAGGAGGTGGAGGTTTTGCGGGCGGCGGTGGTAGGGAGAAGAGAAGGATGGGTTCGAGAGTTGTTGGGTGAAGAAAGAGAAGAATGAAGAAGAAATGAGTTTGGTCGAATAGGGTATAGGGTTAGGGAGTTTTGTTGTGAAGCGGAGGCATCAAGAGTTGATGAAGAGGCTGTAGCGACCGTAGGATGTAGCTAGACGCGATCTGAACGGCTCGGGGTGAACGGGCTCGGATTCGGGTCATGGCTAGCTCAAGCCCATGTCTTGTAAGTTGGGTTGCAACTGATGCGCGCGGGCTTTGGATTTCTGCTCTTTTGGCTCCTCAGATTCTCCGAACTTTATTTCTTACCTAAAAACACAAAATTAATTAATACAAATATTTATTCTTGAAAACAAAGAAAACACAGAATTTGGGATAATATCTGATTTCTAAGCACAAAAGATGAGTAAAATGCCAATAAAAAGGTGTATAAATATGCACTATTTGGCACTCATCAAATACCCCCAAACCTGAATTTTACTTGTCCTCAAGTGAAACAGAAATTAGGAAATCCTAACTATACCCCTGTCGCAGGTCTCTCGTGTAGGACCATAATATCGCAACGTACAGGACTTGCGAAGTTAATAAACAACGATGTCGCGAGGCAGTCGCAGAGAGCTAAAATAAACGACGCAAAGAATAACGACAGGCGAGACATAAAGGAGACGTGAGATCTGGCGAGGGTTAAGAAGTGTCGCGAGATTGAATAGTTGTACACTGGCGACACTTCGCGAGACATTCCCGAAAATAAAGGATAGCTTCATTGTCATCCACTATGTATTACCCTATATAAAGGGTTGAGTGAGTCTGTAAAAGGGGGGGGGATCTTTGGAGAATTGTTAGGCAAGTCATTAGGAGAGAGAAAGTTTAAGAGTGTTCTAACTTCTAAGTGTAATTCTACTTTCCTGTGTAACACTTGATGAAATTAATCAATAAACATTCTCAATTATACAACTTTCAAGAGACTAATTAATCAAAATATAGTGAGGGGTGTAGTGTGGGATTTCCTGCTACTACATATGCGCTAGAAACAGGGACCTAATCTTGTTGGTTCAAGAAAGAAAATCGCAATTAAAGCTGTTTAGATCAAGAAAATGAGAAAGGAAACTCTTAGATCGGATGAAGCAGGGGAAAAAGATATGGCATGTGGCGCAGATACAGGAGTAATGATTAGTAAATTTCATGAAAATATCAGAGGAAGAATACACAAAAGGGATTTTGAAGGAAAGAAGGTTACAGACAGAGAAATGATATCACCTTTGAAAGATTGGGAAAAACAAGAGATAACATTCACGGCGGGAGAGATATCCAAAGAAAATTTGGATCACCCATCTCCATTAGTGATCGCAATTAACGCGTATAAGGAGAAAGAAGAATTGGAGAACACAGCGAAAACATGGGTGGTAAATGGAGTTTTAATTGATACAGGGAGTCTGGTGAATATAATGTTCTATCACACTTACAAAAAGATGGGATATGAAGACGAGGATATGACTTTCGCGGCGTACAATATTCAAGGATTTGGTAAATCCATAACCAAGGTTAGAGGAGAGATAAAAATACGTATTCCATTAGGAGGAATCGAAACTCAGGTGACATTGAGTATAGTAGATATGGAATCACCGTATAACTTGTTACTAGGAAGATCATGGGTACATGCAATAAAAGCTGTGGCGTCGACGCTTCATCAATGTATCAAGTTTCCAACACCAACTGGAATAGGCGAGATCAAAGGGGATCTTTTGCTAAAGGAAGAATATATTATCAAAAGGAAGTAAAATGTTGCGAGGAACAAATAAACAAACAAAAGAATATATCTAAGCACCGCAAAAAGATGGCGAGGGCGGCTAAGAAAGAAGAAGAGTTCAGAGTTTACATGATCAAAGCGAAGGAAGGAAAAGGAATACCTAGCGAGATCTCGGGAGAAGAAAATGATTCCGCGATGGAACCGAAAGGACCAACCCCCATGGGAGAACCGAAGGCCAGTTACGTCGCGGCAGAGCAAACTAAAGAAGTGAATATTGGAACTAAGGAAGAACCCAAGATACTAAAGATTGGAACTAACATGGGAGCGGAGGAAGAAGAAAGAACTGTTGGTCTGTTGCGAGATTATAAAGATATCTTCGCGTGGGATATGGATGAAATGCCTGGTATAGATCCATCGGTAGCTTGTCACAAGTTGGAAATTGATAAAAATGTGAAGCCATTCAAACAAAGAATTAGAAAGATAGCAACAGCATATCACCCTCAGATAGAAGAAGAGTTGCAAAAGATGTTGGACGCAGGAATCATTAGACAAGCAAAATATCCCGAATGGATAGCGAACATGGTTATAGTTCCAAAGAAGAACAAAGGAATAAGGATTTGCATTGATTTCAACGATTTAAATAAAGCACGCCTTGAAAGACAGTTTTCCATTGCGGATATTCCTGACTAGTCGAATCAGCGGCAGGGAATGAAAGGGTATCCTCGCTGGATGGATACAAAGGTTACAATCAGATCCCACTCGCCGAAGAGGATCAAGAGCATACTGCTTTCTTCGCTCCAAGAGGATTATATTGCTATACTAAAATGCCGTTCGGTTTGCGAAATCTTTGGAGCGACGTATCAAAGGATGGTAGAAGAGGTATTCGCAGAATGGATACATAAAACACTGGAAGTCTATGTAGATGACATGCTAGTAAAAAGTAAGAAGGCAGAAGATCACGTGCGAGACTTGAAAGAAATTTTTGAGCAAATGAGGCGTTTCAACATCAAAGTCAACCCAGAAAAATGTACCTTTGGAGTTGCGTCAGGGAAGTTCTTGGGTTACATTGTGTCAAAGGAAGGAATACACGTTGACCAGAGAAAATAAAAGCGGTTCGCGACATGCCGACGCCGGCGACAGTAAAAGACGTTCAAAAGCTAAATGGATTGTTAGCATCACTAGGAAGGTTCATCTCGCGATCGTCTGATAAATGTAAACATTTTTTCAGTGTTCTAAAAAAGGGATCGAAATTCGAATGGACGGACGAATGTGAAAAGGCTTTACAAGGAATTAAGGAACATTTAATGGATGTATCCATTATGCAGAAGGCAGAACCTGGGGAAGAGTTATTAATATATCTGGCGACTACTTCGCACGCCTTAAGTGCAGTATTATTGCGAACGGACGCGGGAGTGGAAAAACCAATCTATTATATCGGTAAAACTTTTAATGCCGCAGAAAGAAATTATTCAAAAATTGAAAAACTAATCCTAGCGTTAGTCTATGCGTCATTTAAACTTCGCATATATTTTCAGGCACATACTGTTAGAGTAGTAACAAAGGTACCAATCGAGTCGGTAATGAAAAATTCAAAAAGATCAGGAAGAGTCGAAAGATGGAATGCTCAAATAAGTCATTGCAAACTCAAATATGAAATATTATCTTCAACCAAGTCACGTGTCGTCGCAGACTTTAAAGCGAGAATTTCCTTTAGAGGAGGATGAAGCGGTGGATGAAATGATGGATGTAGAGGAAGAACATGGAGATCCAAAAGATTTGTTAACTCGAACCAAACCGGTGGGAAATATTAGTGGATGGATCATCAAATGGAGAAGGTAAAGGAGTGGGAATTGTTATGATTTCGCGAGAAGGCAATAAGTTAGCTTTTGCTTTTAGATTGGAATTTGAGTCTACCAATAATGAAACGGAATACGAAGCCATAATACATGCTTTACGATTTGCAATAGAAATGGCGGAGAGTGTGAGAATTACCGGCGACTCGCAATTGGCAATTCGTCGGATAACGAGAAAAGTATGCTACAAATGATCCATCCCTACGAAATACGGGAAGCTTGTAGAAGCGTTGTCAACATGAATCCGAAAATAAAATGGAGGCACATATCAAGAAGAGATAATGAGACTCATGAGACGCTTTTGCCTTTATATCAAGTATGATGACAGACCCAACTGCGAGGAATATCAAAATACGAGACGCCACGGCGCCATCGGTTAATAAAGAAGAGGAACAAGAAGCGAGATATAATGATGGTGGTAAATGAGATGCAAGGTTGCAAGGAAGATTGGAGAGTAGAACTTCACGCGTACTTAATGAAAGGCGAGGTACCAAGAAATAGATTGGAAGCACACAAGTTAAAGAGCCGAGCAACAAATTATGAATTGCGAGATGGCGTGCTTTATCGGCGTTCTTTTGATGGACCTTCGCTTCGATGCCTAACAAGGAAAGAAGGAGAAACCATATTGAAGATCTTTGCATAGTGGAGATGCAGGAAATCATAGCGGCGGAAGATCTTTGGCATATAAAGCAAAGATGCAAGGATATTATTGGCCATATATGCATGAGGACGCGAGAGCAATAGCGGACGCTGCGAAGATTGTCAAAGACACGGAAGAAGATACATGCACCAGAGCACGAGTTAAATTCTTCAAAAAGTGTGTGGCCTTTTGGAAAATGGGGTTTAGATATTGTGGGACCATTTTTACCAGGAACTGGACAAAGGAGATATCTAATTGTCGCAACGGATTATTTCACAAAATGGGCAGAGGTGAAAGCGGTCCAGCACATTCGTGATAAGGATGTTTTTACTTTCATATTCGAAAATATCATATGCAGATTTGGGATCCCTGCGCAATTGGTATCTGATAATGGGAAGCAGTTTGAAGGGCAAAATATAGAGTTGCTGCTCAATGCATTTCAGATAAGATGTGGAAAATCAACTCCATTATATCCACAAGCTAATGGCCAAGCGGAGGCAACAAACAAAACAATTGCCGATATATTGAAGAAAAAATTGGAAGGACACAACAAAGGATGGTGCGAACAAGTACCCAATGCAGTATGGGCCTATAATACAACTAGAAGAGAAGCCACAGGAATGTCCCCTTTTTGCCTAACTTATGGAGTTGAAGCAGTACTCCCAACAGAGGTCGTGATTCCGACAACCAAAAAAGAGGTCTGGGAGAAAAATCTTAGCGCAGGCAATATTCTAATCAAGTTGGATGAATTGGAAGAAAAACGAGAAAAAGCCTTGCGACACATGGAGAATTATCAGCGAAGACTAGCTAGAGAATATAATAAGCGTGTAAAAATACGTGAGTTCCAACCAGGCGACTTGGTGTTGCGAGAAACACCAATATATCAACGCGAAAACGGAGGCAAGCTGGCAAGAAAATGGGATGGACCTTATATCATCAAAGAGGTAGTCGGTACAGGGGCATATAGATTGATGGACCCAGAAGGAAGAGATGTGGGGCAAAAATTGGATAGACCATGGAATAGGTTATATCTAAAGAAATATTATCCGTGATAACGAAAGATGACAAAATGAATTAAGATGAAGTACTTCTTCGCCAGATATTTGCGACATTCAGTAAAATGCAGGGAGAATCCGCGAAGAGATCGCGATAAGAATAACAGAAAAGTCATGAATAGCTTAACAAAACAACAAGAGATAAGGAATGATTAAATGAATGAATCGGCGAATATCTCGCGAGACAAAATAGCAAATGATGAAGAATGATTGCCTAAAAAGAATGAATGAACGGGACGAACCTTTATGGCGTACACCCTAGTTCGCGAATTATATTTCGTAAGAGGCAAATGTAAGACCTAAAGTGCGTCATATAAGGGGGTATCTCTTAACATGGCTCAGGTGGAAGGTTACACCGCTCCTGAAACCTGAGTCATGCAAATTTGGGGCCCATGAAAGCCTATCCGGGGGAGATACCTTGGATTCCCAACTATATATGTAGGTTATACCTGGTTGGGCGACCGAGGGTCTCTTCCAAGGAGTCGGTGGATGCACAAGGCGCCGAGGTACACGGTTGAGCGAGTGCCAGGATGGATGAACCTACCCTGGCCATTCTTGGCAAGTCTTGGCATGTCTGCACTCGCCCGAAGAAAACTCCACTTAGGGTGCGGTCTCGTAACCATAAACCATATAGGTATAAGGGATAAGAGGCTGCGAAAACAACTGGTTGTTGTTAAGACCGGATGGGAGGAGCTAGTCTTGTATGGCCGATGTTTCGCCTCCTTGAAGGGGCAACCGGGGAGATGATAAGGGCGACGCTCTCCATTAGGGGGTGTCAAAACAGACGCAAATGTCATGAGGCTTTGTTTTCGCAAGGAGACTTAGGCTTGTCATATTTGTGCAATGATCCCTGCAGAGGCAATAATACTAACGCGAGGGTAAGGCGAGATCAATGGGTCTTTACACGAAAGTGTACGGACGTCTGCGATTTCGTCGCACGACGGCAATGTCATGGGACTTTATGTTCGCAAGGATATCTAGGCCTGTCATATTGTCGCAACTAAAACATCTATGAGAGGCAAAAATACTTGAAAAATGATAAGACAAGATCAATGGGTCTTTACATGCAAGTGTACGGACGTCTGCGATTTTGTCGCCATAAAGGTGGCAGGGGAAGACCTCTAATTAGGGAGGTCTAACTCGGAAGACCACACAAAATTGATAAGGCAAGATCAATGAGCCATTGCATGAAAATGTAAAGGCGGTCTGCGATCTTGTCGCCACAAGAAGAGATAAAATAAAGAATACCAAAATGATAAAACGAGAAAAGTAGGTTTCTTCCCTCATGGAGATGCCTGCGACCTTGTCGCAATACAAAATTCGACATCGTCGAAGAATACAATGAAAAGATGATGATGATTAAGTAAAAATAATTTCATCAAAATGTAAGCGAATAAGCTTGCGAGATTATAGTTATAAATAAGAAGAAGAAAATAAGAGGATTCTCCAACAAGGGATTTAATCTCTCAATACAAACAGACAGTTGTAGCAAGAGTTATCAAACAGTTAATTCTCTACATCAATTTTATCGTCTTCACCAATTACTTTCTCAGCTTCACCTTCGCCAGTCAATGGACGTTCTTCTGAGATATTTTCAGCATCTTTATTCTCGCCAATTGGTGGATTCTCATCAGAAAGCTTTTCAGTCAGATCTTTGTTGATAACTTCAATATTAGCGACGTCTTCGCCGCTTTCATAGTCATAATCACTATCTGGAGCATCAGGAACTTCATCATCACTTATTTCCAAAGGAGCGACGTGAATAGGATCAAGAGACTTCGAAAGCAAAATGTTATTCACAAGAACTTCCGCCTTTAGAGGGAACTGGCGTAGTAATGCCTTTTGACGATTCTTACTATCAATGTCCTTACAATGAGACATATAATCAAGTCTTCGCTCTGCACGGTCACGAGAACGAGCAAGATGCGAAGTGAGTAGTCCATTTTCCTTGCGAATTTTGGAATAATCAGACCTGAGGGTAGAAATAGTGGAGCGAAGCTTTCTCTCAGAATCTGCATAACAAATACACAAGATCAGAGAAAATTCTTATCGAACATTATCGACATTTTCAGGGTAGTAAAGCATTCATGGAATAAACATATGAATTAAGATAGTCAAATAAATTGACTACCTTCCTTTTGAGAAGAAAGATGTTGAATTAAAGCTGCGAAATTATTCCCCAGGCGGTCCATGACATCATCAAATGAATCTCCCACTAAGCCTTTCAATCGAGAACGCAAATTCTTTTCATTGGAAACAAGTATGGAATTTTCGTTCGCCAGAGTAGAGTTGGATTTTTCTAAATTGACACATTGTTCTTGGAATTGCTTCGCTTTTACACTCAAAGTTATTCTACCCTGAATAAGTTTATCTCTCTCAAAGATAATTACTTCCAGGTTGGTTTTTCAAAGAATGATTGGTTTGCTCTTGTTCTTCACATAATTTTCGACAAGCATCATACTGCTGCGAATAGTTCGCCACCTTATTCAACAAAGAACGTTTCTCTTGCGAAAGAGTTCGATTCTCATCTGATAAAGTTTGCAACTCCAAATCAGATTTAGTCAATGCATAAGAGAGGCGAGATAAATCATTACTTAACAAGTCTTGCTTGCGATAAATTTAAATTTTCTTTTGACAAGTTATTTATTTGATCATTTGCATAAGTGTGAAGATTATCTAAGAGATTATATTGTTCCATCCAACCATCTCTCTCAACTCGAACTTCTTCAACAATGGACTCCATCGATATATCTCCATTATTCGTTTTGGTTTAATGCTTGGAGAATGAACGAGAGAGTTTGAGTTGCAAAAAAAAAAAAAAAAAAAAAAAAAAAAGGCGGAGGGTATACCTTTTAATTCTTCATTTCTTCTTGCGAAGGTCATCACAATCCAGCGAGATGTTGTGAAATTTTGATTGCACTTCACGGTCATGACTGGAGATCATTCTTCGGGTTACTAATTTCTTGAACCAAAGACGCTGCGAGACCTTATCGGGACCAAGGTGCTTACTTAAAATCTCGAGACATTGGATTTGATAGGATCGCGAAGTTTTCTTGGCATCATTCACAAGATCCGAAAGAACCTTAAAGGCCACATCTATACCCTCCAAATTTTCTCTTTGTTAGAGGAATTTGCTCTACTAAAAATGAGTCATCCTTTGTCAAAGGAATCTCATGAGAAGAGGAGGTCTCGGGGAGAGAAGTGGTTGGAGAAATAGTAGGAACATTGATAGCGAGAGGGTGGTATAGCATCATTTGTAGGGGGAACGATTGTGAGGAACTTGGTCTATGAGGAGTTGAGGCGTAAAAGTGTTGTCGCCGGTAATGTTATCGAAGGAAGAGGCACGAAACTATCTGCGAAGATTTCGCGAAGGAGAAGAAGGTCCGAAAGAAGGAAACGAGGCATTGGGAGTAACGAGACTTGGGTCGGCGAAGCCTTTTAGGAGTTCTATCAAAGCATTTCCATCATTCTGCGAGTTACAAGTCAAGTAAGAAACAGAGGCAACAATATATTGCTTATAAAAAGAAATGTTTCTTAAATACCTTGTCACTCGCAGCTTTCTTTGATTATAGATTTTGTTCGCGAAGTAGGCTTTGACCGTATAGGAGATTCTTGTTGCGAAGAGGGTTCGATGGCGAGCCCAAAGAAAGAAAAGGGTCCTTCACGGTAAATCTGGTTTTGGGTTGGTTCTTGCTAAACAACAATGGCAGAAAAAGAACTATAAAGTTAAGCATACCAGTGTGAGTTCGACAAGAAAAACTAACTTCAAAGCAATTAACCACAAGATTAAATTAGATATGGCAAGATTAACAAACCTGGATGCCATGAGAATGACAAGCGATAAGAATAAATGAGAAGAAGAGAAGAAGATGAAGAAGGAAAACAGCGAGGCAAATACTTGCGTAACGATGAAGAAGAGGAAAGCTTGCAGACGATGAGGAAGATGAAAGGGAAAAGGAAATTTCTTCACAAGGAACACTTCTATAAATAGATGAGAAAAAGGTATTACGACCGGGTAACATTAAATGCGCCGGTAGGTAAAGAGGCAAATATAGACACGTGTTAACGGTCATTACCCAAATCCAAGGAAACTTGACGAAAAGAAATTTAGCGAGAATTCAAATATATGGCATATTTCCTAATAAGGCGAGAAGAGATTGCGGAACCGATTATTCTACGTAACACATGAGGCAAGAAATGACACTTTGTACATAGGAGCTTGAATTTCGCAAAAGAATAGAGGCAAGTACGTACTTTTCAAGTCCAGTATTCTTTCGCTCGTTCCTTCATCAGCGAAGATCAAAGGTTATTGCAACAACAGATTTTTCCTTAAAAATCGCTCTTCAAGCAATATTCAAGGAAAAAGAGGCAAGATGTAGGACCATAATATCGCAACGTACAGGACTTGCGAAGTTAATAAACAACGATGTCGCGAGGCGGTCGCAGAGAGCTAAAATAAACGACGCAAAGAATAACGACAGGCGAGACATAAAGGAGACGTGAGATCGGCGAGGGTTAAGAAGTGTCGCGAGATTGAATAGTTGTACAGCGACACTTCGCGAGACATTCCGAAAATAAAGGATAGCTTAGTTTGTCATCCACTATGTATTACCCTATATAAAGGGTTGAGTGAGTACGTAAAAGGGGGATCTTTGGAGAATTGTTAGGCAAGTCATTAGGAGAGAGAAAGTTTAAGAGTGTTCTAACTTCTAAGTGTAATTCTACTTTCCTGTGTAACACTTGATGAAATTAATCAATAAACATTCTCAATTATACAACTTTCAAGAGACTAATTAATCAAAATATAGTGAGGGGTGTAGTGTGGGATTTCCTGCTACTACATCTCGAATGCATTTAGCGTATGCACTAAGCCTTTAAACCCCTAGGTGTCCCTAGTGGACGAGTTGTAGTCTCGTGAGGGTTTACCCACAAAACCTTCTCCAACTTCAGAGTGTAAAAGAGTCTCAAGCATCCAAGGAGCTATGAGGACATAGAGTTTCTGCATGCTAGTAACATGAAGTTAGAACTACCAAAGAACGCATTCTCATCCTTAAGTGCTTGAGCGAGAAGTAACCATACCATATGAAAGAATTCGGATTCGATTGTGATCATAAGCCTCGACTTCGCCTCACCATTAGGGTTTTATGATAATTGCACTCAAAAGATCGCTTTTTAGTCTCTCATGTGTGTGGCGGGAATAAGAGAGAAATCCTGCACACGTTGTAGGTAAGAAGGATAACCTTCCGAAATAATTTCGGAGACTCCACGAAGTGTGGACAAAAAGAATCTTTTCTGATGATCTCTAAGAAAGGAAATCAACCATTAGCAAGGATGGGAGTACTCACTTACGTTCTCACCCGATCGGCAATTAATATCACTCTCTCAGCATTCATAGAAACGTCTTCAATCTTCGGTCTTCGGTCTTCAAATGTTGATGACGAACTTCTGAACTTTACAAAAACTTGAAAATAATTTAATTAATTTTTTTTTTTTTTTTTTTTTTTTTGGATTAACTTGGAATGAAAATAACAATAAAACAATAAGACTCAATTTTTCACACTTGTCTTGATTTCACAAACTTCATTAATTCTCATCCTTTTTTATTTTCTTTGTTGCACGTAAACCTTGGACTATATCAACTTTTCCTTCAAATATTCTGATGTTGCTCCGCTTCTTGACGATGATGTGTTTCTATGAATGTGTTGATTGAGAGGGAGAGAGTGATGCTAACTGCAAATCGGTATTTAGAAGAAGTTTTCATCTTTAAATGTCACCCTCATGATTGACAAAAATAGCACTCAAGAGATCAAAAGTAGTGCTGAAATTGGTGCGAAGTTGGGTAGATCACCATTCCTACCCGGAATTGACGTACGGTGACACACACTCTAACAGCTTTTCTAGAAAGTTGCAAAAATTGAAGGTTGTTGCCTTACTTGATGTAAAATGGGTAGTCTCCACTATGGTTGATCACAATTCTACTACCGAATATCTAAACAGCACCTAATTCGCTCTCCGGTATGGTTAAATCCAACTTTAACGCTCTAATCAACTAAGAAACTCGATTGTGTTCTCCAGTACTTCCAAATTCTGTTATTTCGGTCAGACTCTCTATGTAAACATAGCTAGAAGCATGCTAGTGACTCTAAAATCTCTAAAAGTTGGAGGTTTTTACAAAAAGAGTTTTAATTTTTTTTTTTTTTGGAAAATAAAAGATTAAAAAGACTAAAAACTCTATATGCAAATGCACCCCAAACCTAAATCAAACATTGTCCTCAATGTGTCAACAGATAGAGAAATTTAAACAGTCACATACCATGAGAACTAAGCTGATAAGAGAAAAGGGAAGAGATTACCGGATGTCGGCGGGAGCAAGGTTAGAGCTTCATTAGTCAAGGCTAGAATCCAACATTCTCAGTGGAGATCATATCGGATTAGCACAAAATATGTACAAGAAGACTCAACCGAATCAAGAAAAGAAAATTTAACAAGTCCTCTTTGGATTATATACAATGAAAATTCACCATATACCAACAATCTAAAGAGTTGAGGATCAACCCAATAGAAAATATGTACAAACATCAACAGCCTTACACAAATATAACATGAGAGTGCAAGTAAGGCTGCATATGAGAATGATTTTCCCCCAAACCTAAACTTGTCAACAGATGTGTTTTTGAGCACAAAATCTTGCCAATTTAAAGGTACATCATGCACAAGGTCTAACTCAAAGTGAGTTTTGCTAAGAACAGGCAGACATACACATTCCAACTGTGGTTCCCTAAAAGTGTTATACTTTGATGCAAAATAGTCCAAGAGGACTTGGGAAGCACAAAGCTCTAAGCCTAAGTTAGGCATTTTCAGAAAAGTTGGTTTTGCAATTTTGTTACAAACTACACATAGGTTTGGTGGAGGAGTTTCAATCTGTGACTTAGGAGAGAAAGTAGGTACATCGAAGTTGTTTTCATGCATAAGATCATTTGCACCATTACACACTTTCCTAAGGTCAGAAGAGGGTAAATCATGCTCACCAGCATAGAACAATTCATCAATCACCATGTCATAATCATTAGAGCAGGCAACATATTGTGATATGGGCAGGGAATCAGACACAACAATAATATCATGATCCAAAAGAACATTAGTGTCAACAGAAGATTCATCTTTTCCTAAGTCACAAACAAGTTGTGTAGCATGCTCACATTCACTGAAGAATTTCACAAACCCAAGCTCAGAGTTAACATCACATGTATGAATATTAGAAGAGGCATCACCCATAGGGTTCACAGAAGAGACGCCTAACGTTTCTGAACCCAAAAATTCCATCATATTTTCTGCATGCACATGCTCTTCTAACATATCATATTCATCATCTTCATCATCATCATCATCATAACCACAATGCATTTCCCTATTATCATTTCTAGTGTACTCATTTACCTCTAGATTAGGTTCATATTCAGTGTATGGTTGTGCATATGGTTCACTAGAGAAGGGATAATCATGCATTGCTTTCCATCCAAGTATATCATTTCTTTTTTCTATGAGTTCTTCCATTAGTGATTGCATACAAGGAGTTGGGGGAGTATAACATTGTTCAACTTCCCACTGTGATGGATGATGCATGTGTGTATGGTTGTCATGGCTTTCCCTAGACTGCCTAAACTCATGCAAAATATAGCAAGTCTCAGCAGGGTGGTCTAAGCTACCACATAAGGTACAAGCATACATTTAATATTGCCTAGGGGAATTAGATTCGACAGATTTCTCATGTAATTGCCTTTCTAAGGCAGATACTTGAGCTTCTAATTGATCGAGAAGTGATGACTGGGTATGAGAAAAGTGTTCATTTTCAACCTGTGGTGGATGATACATGTGCTCATAATGATTAGGGTATGGATATTCAAGGTCAGGGCCCTGAGATGGTTCATAGTACTCCCTAAAATCACTATGGTAAGTGGGGGGTTCATACTGTGAGGCATGCCCATAAGCAAGCTCTCTGATGGATTTGTTTCCATCCCCAGTTGCAGACCAAAATCCTGACATGGTCTAGGAACTCAATTTGGGCTCAAAAAGAAGCATATAGCCTAGCACACATCAAGTATACTAAGTCCAGATGCAAGCCCAAGTGACGCAAATGCACAGCCCAAAGGTTATGCAAAGCCCAGTTGTTGTGGGCTCAGTTTTGGTTTGAATGGGCTTTGGTTTATGTGGGCTTTGGTTTATTTGGGTTTTGGTTTATGTGGGCTTTGGTTTGTGCAAATAGCTTATGCACAGGACAAGTTTGTACACAGCCCAGAGAGATACAACCCACAAAAGAAAATGACACCTGATTCTAAGTGTAAGCCCAAAAGGTTGCTTTGTGGTACAGTGGGCTTCAGATTTGTGCAGAGCCCAGGTTGTTTAGTCTAAGTGCAAATGCATAGCCCAGTTTATATGCAAGCCCAGTTCACAGTGGGCTTCAATGGTTGGTTTAAGTGGGTTGTTTTGGTTTATATGGGCTTAGTTTGTGCAAAGAACAAATTTATGTGTAGCCCAGCTGTGTGGGTTTCAGTTTGTGCACAGGGTGTGTGCAAGTTTTTGCAGAAAAGAGCAATGCAATGCAATGCAAACTCACAGAAAATGATGCAACACTGGTTTGCAGGGAGTAATGTGCAACTGCAACTCAGCTCTGGTTTGCAGCACTGGTTTACACAGGTAAACTTGCAACTCAGCTCAGCCTAGGTTGTGTGGGCTTCAGCTTGTGCACAATTTTCACAAAGTGACACTCCAATTTCAGCACACAGGAATGCTTTAAGAATTGCACAACACAAGTCTAAGTCTAGTTCAGCTCATGTAAAGGTTATGTGCACAGAGCAATACAGCACAGAGAACACAAACTCACAGAAATTGTCACACCATTTCACAGAGCTTAGCACAAAGGTGTGCTTTTTGCTGCTATACAACATAGGGTAAAATGCACAGCACAGAATAGCACAAGCTTATGCACTGCACAGAATAGCACAACTCACAAAAATGACACAGCACTGCACATTGCAGCTTATGCGCAGAACAGCAATTGTATAGAGCACATGAATTTCAGGGCAGATTGGTTAACCAATTTTCACAGAGCATGCTCAAGTTTGGCTCACATATCACACAAATTTGCAGGCATAAAAGCACAGGTAGGTACAGAATAAGCAAATGGGTGACAGAGTCAACGGGGTTTCACGAGTTGCGGGCTTTCAATGATGCACGGGATCATACACAAATGCAAAAGAACATGCTCGGGATGTCAACAAGTTGGCTTAACGGGTTACACGGGAGGGAGCGAGATGGCTCACGGGGCATGTGGTGTCAAGTTGGGATTGCAAAGCAACTTGGTTACCTAGTTGCGGCTTTCTCTACAGGCTGCGGGCTGGAGGCTGAATACGAGGCAGCTCTAGGCTATGCTCGGAGTCACGGGGATGGCCTAGCATTCAACTAGTGACAATGATTCGGTTGAGCGGGGTTTCAAACAAAGTCAAGCATTCAAAGACAAAGACAAAGATGACGGGACATGAGCTCGGCAAACTCATGCAATAAAAGGACTCGGCTAACGAGTGCATGGTAAGCTCGGGGTTGTTGCTCTTTGGTTTGTAGCTTCTTTGACTATCCAAGTTCAACCTCACGGCTACTCTGGGCTTGAGGTCAAGACAGGGAAGCTAAGCCCAATGGTTCAATGCACTGAGTTACACTAAAGCACACATTTGACTTTTTACAACATACCATAGAATGTGTCAAGTTTGGCTTAGTTGACCTCAATTTTTGTGAAAGTCAAGCCCCAAAAATTGCGGGGCATATGGGTCGGCTCGGTGATAGCGGGCTTATTGTGTTCTTTGCTCAAGCTCACGCCTTCGCTACGTGGGCTGGAGTTGAACATATGGGTTGCGGGGAAGGTTGAAGCTATGCAAGTTACAAGACAAGCTCAACGCCTTCCGGGGGCCGGAGCTTGGCTCGGGCGAGATGAAGGTTAAGGGTTACACAACTCGGATCAAGCCCAAACACACAACTCGGGGTGATTGGTCATGCAAGGTAACTAAGTTATCATGCGGGCGAAATCACGAGATGCACACACATAGATACACGGTGTTCATTCAAGTCTGTCAATAGGCTTGGTACGGGGTAGATGGTATCAATTATCTCGGTTGATGTCAACCGGGTCGAGTTGATATCAACTTTCTCGATTGACTTCAAGCTGGGGTTTGCGGGTATCTTTGCTAACTAAGTTAGAGTTCAACTCAAAGACATCGAGACTAGTTTAGCATGCATCTATTCAGTTGTTATTGGTTTTGGTGAGCATACATGGCATAACATTCATCACGACATCATGTTTATGAGCATCAAAAGCTAGTTGTTCATTATTATGCACTCGAGACTCACAAAATCTTTGCACTTACAGGCTTACCTCACTCACGGGGCAATGCAAGGTTCAATTACAGTTCATTCACAAGCTAAGCTCAAACTTGAGCTTTTCCTTGTCTTCCTTGGGTTGGCTCAAGACACGACCTCACGGCCAAGTCTGACAAGTACTGCTGACTCAACAAAGAATTTAGTTCCCCGAGCTTCACGGTTAAAGCAAGAAAGCATTAACTTGACAAGTTCAAAAGGTTTGCACAATGAAAGATGTGATATGCAGCGGTGATGGTCCGGGGTTTTTGTAGGGTGATAATGTCTTTGAGAGCTATGATTTAAGCAAACGAGAACTACAACAATGACAAAGAACCACTTTGCAAGTTCGGCTATCACAGATGATAAAGAAAAACTACAAAGATAAACTACAGATGATAGTTACACTAAACTATGGCAAGGCAATGATGCAGAGATATGCAAAGTTAAACTAAGCTACAGCTATAATGGCAGGGAAACAAAAATTTATGCTTGCTAAGATGCAATACAGATGCAAGAATGTAAAGGATGCAAGAAAAAGAAAAAGAAAAACTTTAGCTAAGTTTGTAAGACAGGGCAAATACGGGTCGAAAACTTGGTAGGCCTTTAAATGGCAACGGCGCCAAAAACTTGGTAGGCCTTTAAATGTGTTATGTTTTAATGCCTACTTGTTATAACCGCAAGTGCACGGTGTCTAGTTTGTAAGACAGGGCAAATACGGGTCGAACCATAGAGACTTGTGGTCTTTGTGTTTGATCGAGGCTTGGCTTAAAGCGATTTCTATGAAGTAAGTGACACAATTCGGGGTTGTCGAAACGACCGAGTTTTGTTGTTGTGACAGTGGAATAAAATGAACTACAAGTAGTGAAAATAAAGGGGTGTTTTGGGGTTGTCAAATTCACCACTAAACCATGTTATGTGTTCAACTAATTTGGGCTTTCTTGTCTGTGTGAGATAAGGATAATGTGTCAATTTTATCACTTACCCAAGGAGTTTCACCTAATGATAACTCAATTATCGGCTAAGGTACTAACCTAGAGCACTAGTTGTCTAATGAAGCACAACTAGTCAAGAGAATTAGCATTTATCTCTAAGGGTTGAGTGAAGCATCACCAATGCGGTTTTAGCCTAACTACAATGCATACATGATATTCTTTGTGAGAGTAAAGCAATGGAAAGCTAGAATTGAAGATTATCTTGTAATTCAATCATTCAAGAGCACTCAAAACGAGTTGAAATCACAACATGGATTTAGGGTTTCATTGAAACCCTAGCAAACTAAACTAGAACATGATTAAATGTTTAAAACACAAATTAAACGACAATTAAACCTAAATTGGTGCTCTGGCTAGCCCAGGCATGACCAAAAACATCCTCTACCTCTTCTATTTATACATGCACAGAATTCCCCAAAACCCTAATTTTCTCAAAAACAGCAATTCAAATCATACCCTTTCGCCCATACTGCTTGAAATCATGTGCTCTCCTCTATCGATTCGGCTACAACAACTCCCTTGATTGATTGATGAGAAACCCTATCTCTAGTTATCTCTAACCTAGCTTCTAGGTTGATGAGAAGCTATGAAAGAGATAATTGAGAGAGAGAGTACTGGTGCGGGTGCAGAGATGGAGTGGTGGTGAAGGGGTAGCTCTGCCATGGGTATGAGGAAGAAGGAGGTGGAGGTTTTGCAGGCGGCGACTAGTAGGGAGAAGAGAAGGATGGGTTCTGCAGAGTTGTTGGGTGAAGAAAGAGAAGAAGGAAGAAGAAATGAGTTTGGTCGAATAGGGTATAGGGTTAGGGAGTTTTGTTGTGAAGCGGAGGCATCAAGAGTTGATGAAGAGGCTGTAGCGACAGTAGGATGTAGCTAGACGCGATCTGAACGGCTCGGGGTGAACGGGCTCGGATCCGGGTCATGGCTAGCTCAAGCCCATGTCTTGTAAGTTGGGTTGCAACTGATGCGCGCGGGCTTTGGCTTTCTGCTCTTTTGTCTCCTCAGATTCTCCGAACTTTATTTCTTACCTAAAAACACAAAATTAATTAATACAAATATTTATTCTTGAAAACAAAGAAAACACAGAATTTGGGATAATATCTGATTTCTAAGCACAAAAGATGAGTAAAATGCCAATAAAAAGGTGTATAAATATGCACTATTTGGCACTCATCATCTCTCCCATTACCTATTCTTAATATGCATGGAGATTCTCTCTAGGCTTCTAGATAAGGCGGTTTCGGAGAGGAAAATATCTGGTCTAAAGATAAACAAAAATGCCCCCAACATTTCTCACCTATTCTTTGCAGATGATTGCTTCCTATTCACTAAAGCCGACTTAGGAGAAGCAAAAAACCTTCTTGACATATTATCCAGATGGATATTACGGGTCAAATGATGAACCTTCAAAAATCCGGAATTTATTTCAGCAATAGAATTCATCCAAAACATGGGAAAATTATAGCTAAAATCCTCAAAGTTCCGCTGATGACAAAAAATGATAAATACTTAGGAACGCCACTCTTTTTTGATAAAAAAAGAAAGGAAAATTTTGAACCCCTTCTACAAAAGTACTATGCTACTCTGCAAGGTTGGAAATCAAAATTACTGTCTCAAGCTGGAAGAACGGTGCTGATAAAATCTGTTTTACAAGGTTACCCTACTTACCAGATGCAGATCCTTGATCTTCCTGAGGAAACTCTAGACAAAATGGATAAAATCCAAAGAGATTTTTGGTGGAATAAAGATAAGAACAAAAAAAGAGGAGGTTATTTTAAAGCTTGGGCAAACATTTGCAAATCAATATCACAAGGAGGTCTTGGAATTAAAAACCCACGTCAATTCAACATTGCCCTCTTAACGAAGCTGGCTAGCAGACTTATCTCAGAACATGATCAACTCTGGGTTAGATTATTAAAAGCCAAATATTTTCCTAATAACCACCCTTTAGAAGCTTCTAGAACATCAAATTTATCATGGATTTGGACAAGCATACAAAAATGGATAAGCCTCATTAAAGGAAATTTTGTTTGGCAAGTCAAAAATGGAGAGTCGGTCAAGATATGGGAAGATAAATGGGTTCCGACTGAAAATAATCTTCAACAACCGATGGTGTCTAAGGAACCTATTCCACAACGGGTAAATGAGTTGATCACACAAGAAGAAAGTTGGGATCAGGATAAATTAGATAATTTATTCACTCCTGATATAAAAGATAAAATTCTAGCCATTTCTCCAAATAGTCAAGAACAAGATAAGATTAGATGGCAACACCACTCTTCAGGGACTTTCTTGGCGAAAAATATCTACAATTTCCTGATTAACCAAGACCAAGAAAACAACAACCCGAGTGAAGTTCCTTGGCAGAAGATTTGGAAAATTAAGGTGATCCCGAGGATCAAATTATTCATTTGGAAATTAGCTCAAAAAGCTCTCCCAACTAATGCAAGATTAGGAGAACACAACAAAGATTTCATTACGGATTGCCCAATGTGTAACGCCCAAACACAAGAAACAGAGCAACACCTAATAAGAACTTGTCATTTCGCTAGAGCTGTTTGGTTTGGACTATCTTTAGAAGTGGTAAACTCAAGAATTATTACAGATTCAATCGAAACCTGGATTAAAGAGTGGATTACGGGACCAGATTTTGGGGACCTCACAGGAAATATTGCAACAATCGCCTGGTTCATATGGAAGTATAGGTGCTCAGTAGTCTTTGATAAAATCAAACCGAACCCAAATTACCTTATAGAGCAAATAAGAAAAGTCATACAACAATATCCTCAAGAAAATATGAAGATAAGCAAAAAAGGTCCAGCAAGGCCCGACATATAAAGAAAAATGGTCAAGCTTAACATCGAATTGGATTCTGTTTATAGATGCGGCTTTTAAAAAGGAATATGCCACAATGGGATATGCTTTCATCCTATATTCAGCGGATGACGAAACTTTTATGCACATTGCAGCAGGATCAGACAGGGCTTTTTCAGCGTTTCATGCAGAATCGAAAGCTTTATTAAAAGCTTCCTCCTGGCTGAGTAATAACATTTTATCTAGCGTTACTTTAGTTATAGATTGTAAAATGCTAGCTGAAATCATCAATAAGGTATGTCAGATTCCAGAATGGAATGCAGAAAACACTATAAAAGAGACTCAAACCATCTGCAAAAACTCCCTCAAGCTCAGGTACATTATATTAACAGAAGATATAACTCTGCGGAAGACAACGTAGCTAAGGAAGCTCGAGCAAAGAACATTCGGAATCTCTCAACCAAAATTCAGATAAGGACTTCGCAATCTAGTGTGAAGACCAATATTTTTGAAAAAAAAGATATTATAAATCTTATGTACTTTGTTGATTGATTAATATATTACTTTTTGCATCAAAAAAAAAAAGATAGTATGAATAACCTCGCAACAACTATCCCCAACTTACCACGTCACCAACATTAGCAACTGCCAGTTAATGACCAAATGTCAACATTTATGTTTTTACCTGTATTTTTACCTGCCACTAAATGTTAACAACACTCTGTTCAAAAAATACTATGCACCTACATTTCTGTATTAGCAATTTATTTCACCATGTACACGAACAATTCAAAAGATGTACTGCTTTCCTACTTAATTAAAATGGGAGGATAACATGTAAGCTTTAATTCATTTTTGTTAGCACCATAAAGAAAATTAAGAAGTCATAATAGTTAATTTAGCCTATAAAACTATCACTTTCACAACCACCTGGTCAGAAATTCGTATAACAGATATTGTGGCTATGATTTTACATTATTACGACTTCCAATTGGTTACAATATATTCAGCCTGTACAAGGAGATATATAGACTCTTGGGAAATAGGATCATGAGTCATGACTAAAGTTGCCAATGAAATTTAAAAGCAACCTAAGCTGTTGCCACCAACAAATCATAGGTCCGTTCAAATTCACAAACCATAAATACACAAACGATTTCTATTACTCATTTTATTAGAAATGCCAAACCAAGTAGAAATATATATGTACGTCGTTTTAGTCATCGAAGCATGTACACACAAGGTACCAAGTGTAAGAATATTTCTATACATAAAGAAATATCCCGTGGGCCCATGCAATAACTTTGGTTAATTAAGAATATTACTAAATATTTCGGTTATCATTCTAGGGGATTAATTCCTATTAACTCTTCCTTGATGGACGGTCGAGATCTAATGTTATAAATAAACCCTAGGAACTTGGTCCTCCTTCTACCTATAAAAGGAACACAATAGCCATCAGTATTGGGTTCAAGAATTTTACTATTCATAACATATAAGGTCAAGAAAGAGAAACCAAGAACTCCACAAGGTATTACCACTTCTTCAAAGATGATCGGTGTGTGATGGATTAACGCTATCAGGTATTACATATAAACTTATCTTTGTGTATTTGGTTATGTGATTATCATGAAGTTCAACGATCCTAATTAAGTATCTATAAAATAAATCTTACAGTTGGCATCTAGAGCTTACGTTTAGAACTCATGATCGTCCGTTTTTGGTATGCAATAATCATGTCGTCCATCCATCACATTTGCGAATCAATTTCTCAAATCACAATAGGTGTATATCTTATATCTCTGTTATAAGTCTTCGAAGGAAATATATAATTTTATTTTTCATGATGCGCCGTAATTGAAATTGTAAACAGATACAATGAATATTAGGTTTTCTTTCTGTAAAGAGAAAATTAAGTTGAATCATTATCCTAACGGTGGGGCCTGTGGTCTATGTTAACCAAAATGCTAATGGACTAAAATGTTAAATTACTAATGGGCTAAACTGTTATCTTGGGCCTTATAAATTAATGGTGTTAAGAATTTCACGCGAATAAGGATGAGACGTCGCCGTTTTTTAGTTTTAACTAACACCACTAACTCACCCAATTCTGTTTTGCCGTTAATGAACTCCTGAAGGTATCACATTATGTAAGAATGAATGGTAGGGACAATGTAATGAACTGTTCATAATTTAGTTGGGTGGTATACGTCAAGTTGTCCTCAGCTTCCCTTGGATAAATAAAGTTGGGCTTTGAAAAGTCCACTGTTAACCCGTCTGTGTTGATTTTGACTGAATAGGTCCTGAACTGGTCCGGTTTAATTTTTCTTTTTGGTTCATATTTAATCGAAGTTGGATTTGTTCGTTATCGAACCAAATTACAAGTGGAACCAATTTTAATTATAATATTAAGAAATTATGAAGGGGTTTTTACTTAAAGAAATGGTGACTAACCAGTTAATATGCTTCCGCTTTATCGAAATAATAAAACGTTTTTTTATCGAGTTTCATTATAAATTTTATGATCAAAACCATTTTTTGACACCATTAAATTTGTGTGTGCATTATGATATGGTTGTGTGCTTGTGCGTTAGGGTATAGTTTCCCTCGGATTATTGTTTTTCTTTTTTGATTTTATGAGATTATACTTGAAATTATTATGGGACTCTTTAGTTATCACTACAGTGATGCTAGAGTGTTATATCTCAATATAATCATAATGTTATTATGAGCATGAATTTGCAAACCGTAAAGTGTAGGTTTTGCAGTTATGGACATCATGTGATAATGGCATTATTTTATTGATTGGCTATCACCACAGTGATGTCAAATCACTTTTGGCCATGATCACAATTTTTTCAAATGCTTGTAATATTGATTTTCCGAAATATATTAGAACAAAATTTACCCACAGGAAATTCGAGTTCACATATTTAAGAAAACATTGACTGATATGATTGTTGATCATACATTATGGATATGAACTGATTTGAATCTTGAGGGTGTCTTGTGTCATTATGTTTCACTTTTCTCCCAATGTTGATGATAATTTCAATTGTACGTCTAAAATTATTGTGCTTAAGATTCTTAGGTCATAATTCTTTAGTTATCACCACAGTGATACTAGAATTTTTTATCTTAGCAATAATAATAATTTTATTGTAAGCACGAATACGCTAAGCCGTAAAGGCAAGGTTTAGTAGTTATTATGGCATTATTTTTGAGTTGTTTGGCTATCACCACAGTGATGTCAAATGATTTTTCCAGTCATAATCGTTATCATGTCAAGTGCTTATAATATTGTTTTTTCTTAAATGTATTAGAACAACAATTACCCACAGGTAATTTGAGTTCACATGTTTAAGATAACATTGAAGTGTACAATATCTGATCATATATTATGGTAATTAAATAATCGGCACATGATTTTACGTTATTTCTTAAGAGTGCATAAAAGAAAATTTACATAAATTAACTCATTATCGAGTTGAGTAACCTATACAAATTTTTCATATTTTCATGAATATTTTTATTATGTTGTCCAAAACTTATTGCGTCCTCTATGAAATTGAGGTTTTATTTTTGATAAATCTCTCCATATTTCTGAAAACGATATTCATTGACTATTTAACACTTTTCATATTAATTCATCATATATCCGTTATTTATCATGATCTTTAAGCTTGTATCATATTTAAATGAGCGATGCATCAAAGAATTTTTCTTCAATAAAATTTCATTATTGAATTATATTTATAGACTTGCTTCATGCTCGATTTTGGTTTAAGAAAAAGTTCATTATGTTTGGATATATTTCGATTATAGGGTGTTGATATTTTTTCACAATTTATGTATGGAAATGCATGTGTTTTGAATAAATGTTCGTGATTGATGTTTTAGGGTTACTCATTATTGTTTATAAGCGACTAAATTTATGATCAGATCAAGTATGTCCATATCTTTGAGTGGGACTGTGTAATATCACAAGAAAAGTTAGTGTGATATTTGCAATTGTACATGTTTGCTGGATAGTTTAGTTATCACCACAGTGATGCTATGCTCTTATCTAGTAAGTGTTGTATATTTTGGGTCATCTTAGTTTGATTTAAGTATTAGAACAATGCTGCTCACAAGTAGTTTTGGTTCACAAATTTAAACAAGCATTAAAGTTATCTAAATGTTTCATATACATGTGAAATAATAGCCACCCACAGGTGACTACAACTCACATTATATTAGGTTGAACATATTTAGAATTATTGGAGTTTGTTAATACATTTATAGGACGTGAGTTGCCCACAGGTGATTCTAGTTATGGTATTTGACAGACATAATAATGTTGAATTATGAGAATGTAAAATATCCACAGATATTTTTCATGTCTCACATTGTTCCTTGATAAGGTTTTACCCACAGGAGAATCTTATTGAAGGTATGTAACTATTGTAAGCTTAATTGTCATTTATCTCTATTATAAATTTAAGCTTTTGTTCTTATTAATTGTATATTATGATTATTTTGTAGACTTTTAATGGTCCATTTTTTGGAAGATAAAATTGTTTATCACCTGATGATTTTTCGCGTTACCGTGTAAATCTATCGATTGCATTATGAATCTCAATCCATGGATGTTTTATCGAACATTCGTTATTGAAATTGAGAGGTAATTATAGATAAAGTGAAAATCATAAAGTCTGACAAAGGTGGTGAATATTGTGAAAGGTATGACAAAACAGGATAATATCCTAAATCTTTTGCATAATATCTTCAAAAGTTTGGAATTGTTGATCAATACACAAGGCCAACTTATCCTTGGCATAATAGTGTATATCAAAAAGGCTAAATCATACTTTTATGAAAATGGTTAGAATCATGATGAGCCATGCATAATGGCTATACATTTGTGGATGTTTGTTCTTTTTGTAACTGTGTAATTTAAATAGATTTCCAGTAAAGCAGTTTCAAAGACACACTTTGGACTAGAAAGGCTGGAAACCCAGTTTAAATCACCTTTAAGTTATGGTTGTTCAGTTGGAGGTGAGGCTTATATTCCAAATAATGAAAATTGGATTTGGAAAATATTATTGGTTCATTGGTTTTCCTAAATAATCCAAATGGTATTCTTTAACGTTCTAACAGTAGTACGAGACTTATTGAAACCGAAAATATAAATTCGTTAATGATGGCATAATCAGTGGGAGTACGTGGATATATCTGTTCAAGAAATCATGATAATAATCCCTTTATTTAAGATTTCTATAGATATTGTGAATCTTCTCATTATCGGAATGTTAGATAATGAAAGACCACAAGTTACTGATCCAATACTCTATAATATAACTACTACCAATAAAGAAATTTTTTGATAACAACATGATCCAGCATTAAGAAGGTCTCAACAGAGATTGAAAGAAAGTTATTCATGTTGTTTCAGTGATTTTCTTACAAGAATTTATTACATTTTGATATGCAAAGACTCGGTTTTCGGTTCACAAATATTATGTGTAATAATTTTGATTAATGGATTGATGCTATGTGAGCAAAAATCATTGGTTGAAAGTCAAGTCTCGGATATTGTTTAATTGCTCGAAAGACACAAATCAATTGTATGAAAGTTGGTCTTTCTGACCTAATACGACTGTAATAGCAATTTTAAACGGTATAAAGCAAGACTTATTGCCAAAGATTTTACTCTGAAACGATGCATTGATTATAAATAAGTTTTTCTCTCGTGTCAAAGAAAGACTTATTCAAAATTATCATAGGATTATTAGTAGCTCAGCATGACCTAAGAGTTGCATTAATTAAATGTGAAAATAACCTTTATTAATGATAAATTTTAGTCTACAAATTTTAGAAATCAAAGTATGAAATTTAAGCAGCCTCCCATAATGGTATATGAAATTCAACAAAACTATAAATGTTTCAAGTTTTGGATGAAATTATTACATATTTATGCATATACCTCAAGATCAGTGGGAGAAATTCATACTCTTGGTCTTGTATGTTAAGACATACTACCTACGAGTAGTGATCTTGACTTTATGCATATCTCTATATTTTTTGAAATAAAGGATATCAATGAAGCTTACCATGTGATAGTAATATCATATGGATTACTAAAGCTCTCATATAAGGCATATATCGAATATTCAAGGAATTTTGAGATAATAACATATTTAACATATTTTATTTCATGTTGGATAGAAGATATAAATTTAATCTTCATTATGTCTTAATTCTGATATGAAACTTATAACAAGTTGTTAATATGTTAACTAATTTCCTAAAGAATCGAAGAACAAATTACAGGAAAGATATCAAGAATTTTGAGATAGTATTTTAACTTATGTCTTATAATTAGTTAGCAAACCCAACAAGAGTTGATTGGGTTTTCAGACTTCAATTTTTGTGGATGTGTGGATTCTATAAAGGAGGAATCCATTAATACTAGTCCCACAATTGAGTTTGAATATTTATGACTGCGATACTTTGAGACTTATGGTTTGTCTCTACATTCTTTGAAATTTCTTGTCTTAGCTTAAGAACATTAAAGCACGATATGAAACAAAAGGAACAAAAACACATGAACCTTGAGTATATATGCGTGCATTAGGAAATTCAGAAACAATAGTTGTTCATTTACCGCTTAAGCACAATTGCATTTGGAGATAATGAAAAATTACCTTTTAAGACCTCTTAAGAAAAGATTAAAATCTTAGGTCCGTGGGAGTAATTGATTATTGAATTCAGCTAATTTATGTGCTTATTTTTTGAAAACTAATTGAGCTCTTAATAATGTACTTCTGAATTTATTTCTGTATCCATATTTAGTATACACTTATGTGAATGGATTAATGTTAACAGAAATTGTCTTTCTTTGAAGACATAACTGGACCATTATGATATCCCCATTTAAGGCCTGATTAAGTAAGTTGCTTGTGTTGTGGTACATGGAAGGGAACATGTTGATAACAGGACAATGTGCCACCGCCATGACTCGCATACGTGATTTGCTTGGTTAAGGTATTACGTTTAACCATTAAATTTGTTTAGCAATTATGCGCGCTTATGTTTTTCTATAATTAACCGTTAAATAAGTTATCACATGGACCAGTGGGAGAATGTAAGAATATTTCTATACATAAAGAAATATCCCGTGGGCCCATGTAATAACTTTGGTTAATTAAGAATATTACTAAATATTTCGGTTACCATTCTAGGGGATTAATTCCTATTAACTCTTCCTTGATGGACGGTCGAGATCTAATGTTATAAATAAACCCTAGGAACTTGGTCCTCCTTCTACCTATAAAAGGAACACAATAGCCATCAGTATTGGGTTCGAGAATTTTACTATTCATAACATATAAGGTCAAGAAAGAGAAACCAAGAACTCCACAAGGTATTACCACTTCTTCAAAGATGATCGGTGTGTGATGGATTAACGCTATCAGGTATTACATATAAACTTATCTTTGTGTATTTGGTTATGTGATTATCATGAAGTTCAACGATCCTAATTAAGTATCTATAAAATAAATCTTACCCCAAGTTCGTCAAATGAGTGCTTACTGTCAATGTAAGCATCATACTAGAAATGTCACCATTTAGCTACAAGACTAAACAATAAAATTCAGAGTGCACTTCTAT
Source organism: Papaver armeniacum (assembly GCA_023531295.1). Taxonomy (NCBI): domain Eukaryota; kingdom Viridiplantae; phylum Streptophyta; class Magnoliopsida; order Ranunculales; family Papaveraceae; genus Papaver; species Papaver armeniacum. Next base: position 99,030 of record JAJJWW010014893.1, read on the forward strand.
CCAAGCCAGCTCAAATTAGAGTTAAATAGATAGTCACCATCAATATCATTCTTAACAAGATGAGAGTTTAGAAATTTAGTAATCATGTGATCACAGAATGTGAAAACTAGAATCTGCGAGTGGCATCACATAAAAATGAAATATGAACGAAAAGGGAGAAAACCAAAAGTACCAGTAACAGCATAAGCAACGACGCCCCATGGTCCATCTCATTTTGTTTGCCAATCTCTGGCACAAACGGTTATGAATGAGACAAGCACCTCATCATCTTATCCGTCCATTCCCCATGGCTTTGAAAACCAGAATAGATTCCATGTTCTCGAAAAAGACGAGGAGATTGTCACTTCTCAATTAGGTTTGGAAGATGAAGAGGTAAGCATATCAAAGCCGGCTTCGCCCGAATCAATTCGAGTAAAAAGCAAGAAAGTAAAGTCAAAAGCTAAAGTGACAGGTATGTTTCCCTCTTGTACCTTACAAAACAGAAAAATGTCCAAAAATCTAGAGCTCCTAATAAGATATCAACATCTAAAGTTATGGATCTTGGCTCCCTATGGGGTTTAGACTTTCCCCCTTTGGAGGTAGACCGTGAAGACATGTTTAACAATCTTGAGAAAAATCATGACGACTTAACCATAGGGGTGTCGAAGAGTCTTCTACTTAGGTAATGTTCTCTTTTGTGTCTGCAAGCTGCATTTTGAAATTCAAGTTGGACAAGATGTGTCTTCAGCTGCTTTTGTATGCTTAGAAATTGTCTGTCTTTAGTTCTAGCTTTGTGATATTTGTTTTTCTTTGAGTTTTGTGCTTTTCTTTAGTTGTACCGCCTGCACACGGCTTGTGTGCCCTTTAATCTTTTCTCTTTGATTGATAAAAAAAAAAAAAAAATTCTCTGGCACAAACATCTACCGGCGTATCAAAATCTCCTACGACTCAAGTCGTTAAAGGGTGCGATCGACTCATCAAATGTCACTTGAACTTTATTCTTCCTCATGGAACTTCTGTCGTACATCTTATTATATCTTTAGCCCTGCAAATTCAATTTAGGAAAGAAACGCAAGTTTCCTAATCGACCGTAAGCTTTAGATAGGGCCGCCCATAGTTCGGTTTTCTACCCGGACCGAACTGGTCCAAACCGATAAAAAAACCCAAAAAACCAGAGACCGAAAAATCCAAAAACCAAGAAACCCAAAAACCGATTCTAGGTGGTTGGTTTTGGTTTGATGTCACAAAAGAACCAAAAAACCAAGAAAACCAAACTAAAGAAAAAACCGAGAGTTAGAACCAAAAAAACCCACAAAAATCATAATAATATGTACCAAACTTTCCATCACAGTATAATATATTTACACTTCAATTAGTATATCCATAAATAAAGAAAATATTATTAAAATTGTATCTAATATTGAATTATATATGTATAATATGTATGATTTTAATGAGTATCCCATAAATAAATAAAGAAATTATAACTCAAAATATATCTAATTTTGATGATTTGCTTTACAAATTTTTGAAAGTCTATTATTAAAAACACTAAAAAACCCAGAAAAACCAAAAAGTCCGGTGGGACGGTTCTGGATTCGAATATTCTAAACCGAACATGGTTTGGTTTGGTTTTTGGTTTCTGGTTTCTTATAAGTGAAATTGGTTTGGTACTTGAGTTTGGCAGAAAACCAAACCAAACCGAACCATGGACAGCCCTAGCTCTAGACATTCACGAATTTTAGCCATGCATCAGAAATGGATTTTTTTTTTTTTTTTTTTTTTTTGATCGATAAAAAGAATTGAATTAAAAAACAAGACGAAACACAAAAGCGATTACAGCACAAGGTGACAGGCACCCAACCCACGGACACAGCAAAAAGCTTAACCAAAGGAAAAGCTCCCAACAAAGCCACAACAAATGGACTACAACTAGCCCCCTAAGAGGACAAACCACTCAATGTATTTCAAAAAAGATGTTTTCCCACTTGACCACAACATCATGAGGATGTATCGAAGAGAATCCTGGTTTTGTATACGCCCAGTAAAAAGATTGAATTTTAATGTCGTCTATTAAGGCGGAACTTTTTCTTTTTCGCAACAGACCATTGAAGGACCTATTATTTCTTTCCAGCCATATGTTCCATATAATACTGGTTGGCAATCTCTTCCAAATTTCTTTTCCCATATTAGACAAACCAGCGCAATTCCAAGAAGAAACCAAACTCAAGACAGTTGAAGGAGCTGCTTCCAATTTGTGAGCACAGTTCCTAAAATAAGACCAAATCTTGGAGGAAAACCTGCAATGCAAGAAAAGATGATTGCTATCCTCAGCACACTGCCGACAAAAGATACAAACATTAGCAATTGGAGTGCCATTGGTTGAGATGATTGCCGACCCTCTTCTTTGTAAATTTGTAAGAGTAGGAAGACGATTAAGAACTGCTTGCCAGAGAAAGAAACCATGATTCATAGGCCAGTTGCGAGACCAAATTCTTCTAGAAGGAAAATAAGGATCACAACCAATCTCTTGAATTTCCAGATTATAAGCAGACTTGACTGAGAAAGTACCAGTCTTGTGTCCTGTCCACACCATTTCATCATCCTCATCAGGTTTGATTTGAATCGTATCAAGGATGGGGAAGAGAATAGTAAGTTCTTGAATTTCGACATCATAAAGTCTCCTTCTATTAGAAAGACCCAAATCCCAACTAGAAGTACCTGCTTCATTAACCGAGAAAGCTTGAGCAATTTTAATATTTTTAACTGTAGTAATCGCATACAGATTGGGGCACAAAGATGCCAGAATACCACCGCTACACCATTTATCTTCCCAAAGACGTATTGAGTTACCATTGCCAATTTTGAATTGTATAGAACCAAAGAACGTCTCAGCCACGGAGTTTATATGACGCCATATGCTAACACCATAACAATCCTTAGGAACTTTAGTCCTCCAAATCGAATTCGGATCCCCATACTTTTCATGAACAATCTTAGCCCACAAAGCATTTTTCTCCTTGCCCAATCTCCACCACCATTTCATAAGAAGGGCATTATTTAGAGGTTTCAATCTTCTTATCCCAAGGCCCCCTTTTGATATGGGTTTACAAATAGATTTCCGACCAACCCAATGGTGTTTTTTTCCACCATTTGCACTATCCCACAGGAAATTGCAGATAATTCTCTCAATCTGATCTATAACATTTTGAGGAGCTAGAAATAAAGAGAATTGATACACAGGTAAGCTAAGTAAAACTGATTTAATTAACGTCAACTTACCCCCTTTTTTTCAAAATTCTCTCTTCCAACTTGGAAGTCTAGCCTTGCATATTTCGATGACTTTATCCCACTTGCTACCTGCTCTGGACTTAGCACCTAATGGAAGGCCTAGGTAAGTAGTAGGGAAAGTAGCACTAGCACAACCCATAAGATCAGTCAAAGCATCCATATTTGGAACCTCTCCCACTGCAAAAAGATTAGTCTTGGAAAAATTTGTTTGTAAACCTGATGCCAACTCGTAAGTCAACATTATATACTTTAAATATCTAATTTGAGTTAGATCAGCATCCATGAAGACTAAGGTATCGTCTGCAAATTGCAGATGACTAACTTTAATCCCGTTAGCAGAGACTTGGAAGCCCCCCAACCAGCCCTTTTCAGTAGCTTTCTCGAACATAAAAGACAGAACTTCAGACACCAGCAGAAACAAAAAAGGTGACAGTGGGTCACCTTGACGGATGCCTTTTTCACTAACAAATTTGCCACAAACAGTGCCATTAACTAAGACAGAGAAAGGAACCTTACTGATACATCCTTGGACCCAGATTCTCCAGATTGAGCCGAATCCCATAGCAATCAGAACCTCATCAATGCAACTCCACTTCACGTTGTCGAAGGCCTTTTCTAGGTCTAATTTGCAAATAATCCCGGGTATCTTGGATTTAAGCCTGGAATCTAGACATTCATTAGCAACCAAAATACTATCCAAAATTTGCTTACCTTTAACGAAAGCAGTTTGATTCTTAGAAGTAATGGAAGGCAGAAAAGGTTTAAGTCTTTCGGCTAACACTTTCGAAATAGTCTTGTGAATACACCCTGTTAAGCTGATAGGCCTTAGATCTTTCACCTCTTCCACCACTTCTTTCTTAGGAACTAGAGAAATAAATGTTGACTTAAGTCTCCAGTCCAAAAATCCATTTCTTTCAAAGTGCTTCACCACCCTCATTATGTCATCTTTCATAAATTCCCAACAGTTGAGAATAACCTTCATTTGAAACCCATCAGGCCCGGGGGATTTTTCCTGACCCAACAACTTAATTGCAGACAACACTTCATCTTCCATAATTGGCCTTTCTATGTTGGCAGCATCCTCAACAGAAATCCTCTTAAGTGGCATATTGGCGACACTAAGACCGTCACGAGAGTCAGTCTTGAATCTAGATTCAAAGTGTGAGACAACTTCCTCCTTTATGACTTGTTTGTCCTCTTCCATCACCCCATTTATACGTAATACAGAAAATTGGTTTCTTCGTCTTCTGTTTTTTATAATTCTATGGAAAAATTTTGTGTTTCTCTCACCTTGGATTTGCCAATTTGTCCTCGCTTTTTGCCTATAATGGACCTCTTGCATATCTGCAAGTTTCTCAAACTCTAATTTAAGAGCATTGAGTTTAGCTTCTTGGGAAAGAACTAGTTGGCCATTTTCTCCTTGTTGATCTAGCGATTGAATAGCCACCAGAATATTCTCACACTTTCTATCAATTTTCCCAAAAACCTCCTTGTTCCATATTTTTAGAGCGTTCTTTAAGGCTTGAAGCTTCTTAGACATCACATAACCTGGAGATCCAGTGAAAGAGAAGGATAACCACCACCTCTTCAAGAGGGATAGGAAGTCTTTTTCCAGCCACCACATAGCTTCAAATCTCCAAGGAGGAGGACCCCAATCAACAATGTCACAAGAGAGTTGAATAGGCTTGTGGTCAGAAAAGGGACGAGCCAAAGCAGAGACAACTATACTTGGAAAATGATCTTCCCACGAGCCAGAGATAAGGAAGCGATCGATTTTGCTCTGTCTAGCATTACCACTTTTCCAAGTATATCTTGCACCATTAATAGGGATGTCAATAAGTTCTTCAGCTTCACAGAAATCAATAAAATCCTGCATACCCCTAGTGATACTATTGCAATCCTGCCTTTCTGACATAAGCCTGACTTCATTAAAGTCCCCCCCTATGCACCAGGGAAGATTCCAAATCAATCTCATCAGATGAAGTTCTTGCCACAAGTTTCTCCTCTCCACCGTGTTACAAGGACCATACACAGCAGACAACAGCCAGTGAAAGTTATCACAGTTGGTTTTGAAGTGCAAATTAAGAGAGTACACACCCATAATTTCTGACTGAATAGAAACTACAAGAGGATTCCAAATGCAAAGAATACCACCAGATCTCCCGATCGAATCCAAAGCTCTCCATTCATAAGCTCTAGAACCCCATAATTGTTTAACAATATAATCGTTACAAGAAGTAAGCAAAGTTTCCTGAATAATGAGAATATCTGGTTTAACCAAAGAAATCCATTTTTTCACCCTCCCTCTTCTACGAGTCGATCTAAGACTCTTAACATTCCAAGTAATTACCTTAAACATGGGAAACCAAAATTAATAGACCCTCAAACCAACACAGACTAGACATCCTGTTGTCTAGCCCCGAAGATTTCTCTACACTCAAATTCAAATGCTTTTGGTTTTTTTGCAGCAGTTTGAATAAGCATACGAATGAAATCATTTTCATCCGTAGGTAGGCCCAATGACATTGTGTCACCAATTTCCTTAAACATTTGGATGGCTGGTGAAAACCTAGATGTTAAATACTTTACCACCACTGCTTCCTTTTCTTTATTAACAAGAGCATCAGCAAAGAATTGGGCGGAAGGAGTTGAAACATTATTATTCATAAATGTACCTGAATTAGAAGAGGGAGATGTATCAGGCGATGGAGTAAGAGTATCGTTGACGATTAAGTCCTCCGCTTCACTAGAATTGATTTCTGGTTCATCATGTAGAATCTCTCCTTCTTCTACCTCATTCGCGATTTTTGAGAACTGGGTCTCGCTGACCATCGTTTCAATTGAGCCGCAAGCAGTATTAATCTCCATTTCCTTGCAGCAATTAAGCCTAGGTGATTCTTCCCCCAAAGATGAATTAAAATTGTAAGAAGGATCATAGATTCTAACAGGAATTTCCTCACTCACAATAAAATCATTATCCCCAGTATCTTCGTGCACTAAAGACTCATTAGTACCATCTTCTTTCTCACTCGCATCTTCTTCACATGAAGGATTAGAAGGAGATGGTTCCAGATTGTGAAAAGTGACTCTGTTACCCTTGTGCTTATTTAAAAATCCATTTGGCATAGTACCAAATTGTTTGAACCTGCTCCATTTTTCATTAGCCTGACCCATACCATCGGATGGTGAAGAGTGGGCCTTATCCATAGTTTCATTGTGGGTCTTAGACCCACCCGTCAAAGAACTGTTATTGGGTCCCTTATCCATAATAACCCCGTTGACTAACATTTCATTCTGGCGCAGAATTCGAATTGCAGAAGATGTAGACAGTACATCTTGCTTTTCAGAACTCTCTGAATTACCAGCTACAGTCTGAGAAGACTTTGCCTTGCTTGGACTACCTTGCGTGCACAATCTAACCGTTGCCATGATAGGAAATTCATCCAGCGAAAGGTCAACAGCTGTCTCCTCTACTGCATTTTCAGACAACTTTTCAGCAACCGGAAAGCCTTTATCCAGAGACGGACCTGCACCGGCACCGACTAATTTCAGGGGAGATTCCGTCCTAGCACTAGCTTGAAAATCACCTGCTTTGATTACTACTCTTCCAAAAGGAGAAATAATATTCTCTGATTGATTCATTGCTATAGAAACCATAGCCGTGAATGGCATGGATTTGAAATTAATATGGACCTCTGTTATCCCAGAAGCAACTGGTCCATGTACTTTTAGTTTCATTACCGATATATCCCAACCATTTGCTGTAAACGGAGAGACTTGTGCTAGGCCACCCAATTTTGCTCCAATAGATTCAAATGTTTTCTGATTCCAAATCGAAAATGGAACCCCTTGCACGTTCACCCAAACAGCAGGAGAAGAGATGGAGTCCTCCACCCTCGATGTATTTTCTTTCGAAGACCAATTTACAAATTTAAAAGTGTAAGGATGTAAAATCCATTCACCAAGCTTAGTAATTTGCTCCCGTTCCTCAGAGTTTCTCAAACAGAAAAGGGCTTGCACAGATGAGAATGGTTGAAAATGGAAATCATTTTTGATATTTAGAAAGTTTCCAAGTTCTAACCCAATAGATTTCCATGAGGTTACATGCTTGTTAGATTTGAGAACAATCATTTGGTTCCAGCTGATGTTGTCCAATCCACCCTCATTAAAGAACGAAGCGTCCAAAGATAAAGATTTTTCAATCTTAGACCTTTCATTTAAAGATGCTGATGGTTTAACAACCATTTCTTTCAAATCTTGATGCATCAGTTCCATCATCTTGACTAGCCTCAACCATCCTTCAAGATTTTTCCCTGACGGAAAGAAAAGATCAGAGATTCCACCTTTCTTATTAGGCCCAGAGACCTTGAAATATTCACCATTTTTATTCTTTCCTCTCGCTGCCATCAACCATTCCCCTGAGATAATATGCTCCCAATGAGCCATCTTGGACCACTCCTTAGAGATTTCACTATGCAAAGTAGAATAAATCCAGCTGAAACCCTTGGCACTAACCCACAGTGCCGCAGAGCTCTCACCCTTAACCTCTTTAATGTAAAAATAACCCTCTTTGGATCCAAAACCTTTCTCAATTGAAATGGTTTTAGCCTCAATCTTACAAGATTGCTTCCCTACTTGAAGAACCTCTTCACGATCATTTGATTTGATCCCTTTCTTTCTTTTAACCACCGGCCAGTTTCCACCATTTTCTTCATTTGAAACTTCACTGTTTTTCCGTACAGTCGCTCTCTCGCTCATTCTCTCTCCTCTGTCTATCCACTTTGATGTTGCATCAGAAATGGATACCAGCCACCATTACTCCTTGTGCATAATCTCGTCAATTAAATCATGCTGGACATCATAAGAAATAAGTGCAAGAATTAATTTCAATCATAAACGAGATGACATTTCACCTGAGTACAAATAGTATTCTAGATACTTTTAATAATTCAAGTATATACGATTCCTTTAACAAGATGAGCTGTACGTTCAAACCTTTTCACCACTTTAGGAAACTCCTGGAGCAGCAACGAGAGACTGGCAATATTCTTAAGCCATTCTCAAGATAGCACTATTCATTTACTATAAAGTAAATGGTGCCAACCATTACCATTTCTGAAATGAGTGGAGAAGGAAATAAGAATGTTTACCCATTTTATTTTCTTTCGGGCATTTTAGCGAACAGTGTATGGCATCTATCTATTGGTGAAAAATGAGTTTGCCGTCAGAATGACCCCAACAACACTTCACTACTCCCTCCGTCCCAAATTAGTTTAGCCAATTGGTTTTAAATTTTGTCCCACAAATAGATGAGCTATTTCACTAATCAAGGTAATATTTCTAAAACTACCCTTTTAGTTGTTTATTGTTACTATAAGAAATATGTATAATTTGATAATCATGTTTATATTCGTTATGTAGGTGTTTTAAAATGCTTTTCAACGGTATAAATTTACGAAAAATCGTGGTATAGTTTAAGAGATAAATCATTTTTAAGTTTTATAAGTTATTATCCATAAAGGCATACTTGTAAAAAATACTCAAATACTCCCCTTTTCTCTTTGCCTTAATAATTGTGCAACCTACAAATAGCTCAACTAATTTGGGACGGAGGGAGTATATTTCAGCTAAAAACACATCCCCAAACACCACCAATTTCATACCCAATTCCCATCTTAACTTAGCCAGCAATTAATTTCTTTAGCACAAGAGATATGCAAATAAACCAATATGGATTAGGTGACCATATCAGTAATACCATTCGTAATTGTAACTAGCAAAAGGCATTAGAATAAACTACAACAGCTGAATTTGGATTGCAATAATAATAAGGGTCATGTTAACTTGTTATTTATGGGTGAAAACTATTCCTGCCGGATTTGGTAATTTGGGGTGTGCGGATGAGGAATGAATTTAAACCTTAAACAAATGCACTGCGTGGTGAGTGCTTGTGATTCGAGAAATCAATCTGTACAACTCTGGCCTAAACCAAGAAATGGTCGTTCCAGACTTGCTTCGGTCACAAAGTGAAGGAGATGGGGTTGATCTTAGGGAGGGAAGCGAAGAAGGTGTTGAGATTGTGAAGGTGTTGGCTATGTATGACTTGTGAGAAGGTGGCAGCGAACCAGCTACGGGATGTAAACTATCAGTTCCGGTGTTTGAATATGTTTTGTATTAACACTTGGTTTCTGTCTTGTCTTGACTTGCTCTGTTGTTGTTTGGAAATAGGGAGGATAACTTATTTATATAAGTCATTTGAGCCTTATTCACGTCTCTCGTGGGAAGTGGAGGAAGTGGAGTGATGGAGTAATGGAGTTGTGTGTTGGTGTTACACGACCAATCTTGCCCACTTCTCCTGTCATCTCTAACCGTCCATGACTTCCTAACACGTTCTTGTGATAGCGCGTTGCACGCTGCACGCTGTAAACCGCCAGACCAATACCCCAGTATGTATCCCCCAGTTTGTGACATGATTGATGTATCGAGTGTGTGGATTGTGGGACCCATAGAAACTAAGTTATTTAGGAAGTCGATACTTGTGAAGTATCGTGTGTATTCTATGCAGGTACTACATCAAGTATATTCAACATGTATGAAACATCGCTGTTTTTAAGGCTTACCGGAGTAAGTCACGAATTTAAGCGTCTTAAAATAGCATCATGTCCAGCCATCTTCGAGTGATCGTTTGGAGGCTATGAGGTAAGCTCACGACTTGACCGATCACTCCATGTGGAAGAGTGGTGGACAGTGATCGTGGTGATGCCTTACTGGTCTCTTAACCCCTAACCAGGGCTGCTTAACTAAGCTGGTAGAGTTGTAAGGATGAGATGATCTGTGACGCTCATCTACGACCGTTGATGAAGTTTTAGGGTTTTGAAGAGGTGCGCAGGCATCACTCTTCAGCTTGGTCGAAACCAAGCATGGGAGGTGTTTTGGAAAGGACCGACCGGGCATGCGTGTAGACGGCATGCCGGTGTACACGTCCGTACCTCACTGCCCCATGAAGGTGCGATCTAGGCCATTCAATTTGACCGGAAAAGAAGAGCGGTTGAGATCGATTTGCAACAGAAATCTGGTGCCGCAAAAGCCACGCATCATGCCCACTTCGGGGGCGCGTTCCAAGATGACCAATCTTGGTCGGTCTTGGCCGATTAGTCTGGCGTGTAGGTGGTAGGCTAGTGATCACGCCTGTACTTCATTGCCTCATAGAAACGTGATCTAAGCCACTCAATTTGTCCGGAGAAGTTGAGTGGTCGAGATCAGTTTACAATTAGGAGGTGCGACCACGCCTAGTTTGGGCGTGCGATTTGGAATAACCAGGCATGGTATGCCTTGGCCGATCAGGTGAGGAGATAAATGGGCTCACGGTGGTCATGTTGATGTGCACCGGACCTGCTTAGTCTAATCCTGGACCCTTCATTCGTGCAGGAGAAGATGAACGCTCGTGATCGATACAAACCCTAATTTAGGGTTTCACTGGCCGTGCGTCATGGCTTGTTTGGGCGCACGAATTGTGACGGCCAACCATGGTTGGTTTTGACTGATTGGTCAGGTATATAGGCGGGCCCACGGTGATTATGTTGACATGCTCTGGGCCCTTTGAATCTACATCTACACCCTCCATCTATACCTGCGAAGATAGATGGTTGAGACTGTTTTGAGACACATGTAATGTTCCGCAAACCCTAATTTAGGGTTTTCCGTCCATCTTTGCTTTCTGGGTTTGGACGTTTTGGCAAGCTATCACAATCTTTTGGGAGGCCGGCCATGCGGGGCCGCGTTGGTTTACGACGAATATTCATACCGCTTGGGGGTTATGAGATTGATCCGTGGGCCATCCAATCATGTTGGTGAAGGCTGGATGATCGTGATCATTTCCATCGATCTGATGGTCAGGATGCTTAATCGGGCTAGTATAACACACCGAGAGTTGCAGCCTGTACGGGTATTTCGTACATGCTTTCATTATAATTCTTGGAGATTCGTGTTGCTCACAGAGAGTAACACTCGATCGTCATCCGCACCGATAATGAGTACGAGAAAATACAAAATTTGATTTACGCATTAATTAATAATGCTTTAAATTCACAGGGTATATGTGATTGTTGCTACATGCTCCAACCTAGATAAATTTCATGTATTTAATTCACTGAATGGGATTGTTGTCACATGCTCCATTCTAAGTGAATTAGTAAAGTGGAGAAGTATTCATCACTTATCAATGGCTTTACCTTTTGCAAGATGTTAGCGCATAATTTTCTGGCTTTTACAATTTTAACCTTAAATGAAAATCCACCATCAACATTAAGTCCCCTGCCTAGCACATAATGGTTACACTATTGTGGGGTAGGCATGAGATGGTGACATACACATGTGAGAAAGACAAGATAAAGGAAGTTTACCCGGAAGAGTATTGACCGACCGCTAGTTGTCCATGCCGTTGTGCTTGTATGGAATCCTTTGGTGGGACCGGTTTCCTTCTTTGGGTATTTGAATCAAAAGAGGAATCCAAACAAAAGAGGAATCTTTGTTCTATTGGGATTCTTCTAATTTTTGTCTATAAAAGAGACCAACCCCTTTTCTTTTCTCACGATTTTTTTTTTGTTTGGAAGCTCCCGTCCGCGACTACCACTGCTGCTCCTGCCGACGTTGTTGCTGTTGCTGCCGCCGGAGTTGTCGCCGTTGTTATTTGTCCGTCAGGTAGGTGCTTCGTCATCTTCCCGGAAAATTATCCCGTTGTAGATGAAACTTCTTCACAAGATGTATCGTGATTAATTCTACACCTTTGCTCCTTTTCCATTATTGCATGCAAAACATAGCTTTTAGGTTGTCGCTTGAAAAACCCTTGGCTTGGATTTAGTAGACACTATTCCCATGAATAAAGAAAAATCGTGCTATGATACGTGTGAATGAATGCGGGTCCCCATGCATGCTTTATTGAACGTGGGTCCCATCGTGTACTCCTGATCGAACATCGACCTTATACTAGCCTCGTGGCCTCGACCATCCTGGCTTGATGACGTAGCCCAATACCTGCTTCATTCGAGTATAGGCCCGCAGTGTGCTCGTACTATTCCATTAGCCAAACATTGACATAATCAAGTCTCCAAGATAGAACTTGACCCGTTTCTTGGACTGGATGCGTTTCTTTCCATTGCACGACAGTTGCCTCCAAATATTCGATAAATGTCATTGATTGTTATCCCGCATTTGTAGCCTTTGCAGACGGTAAGTGAAGACTCCTTTTTTCTCCGGGATCTTGTTAAGTCGTGAAATATAAAGAAGATGTTGAGTCTTCTCCCATCACAGAATTGTTTCTTTCTTTGTTCAGGTATTACTCCTCATCCATTGCATAACTTGATCTTTTTGGTGATGACTTTTTGTTAATATAATCATAAACCCTTTTTGCAGAATGGAGGCGGCTGGCAAGGACTTCTCTGATATCTCTCCTGAAAGAAGCTTTGAAGTGAACAAACCCGAGACTGATGGTCCATTCGAGGAGGTGATGGCTAAAATTGATGTTCCGCTTCTCGAGGCTGATCGCGCCCTACGGGGCATGCCAATTTTGTACCTGCGTATCGCTCAAGAACGCGTTCGTAATCTTCTGACTTTAATCGACAGGGAAGAAAAATGGAGGCTTGAGGAAGCGTCGCAACCACCGGCAAGCGCAAGAGCCGAGAGATTTGTTTGCACGGCGAAAAGGCGAAGAGTCGAACATGAACGGCCTCCACGGGAAGATATGGGTGATTATCCGATACGCAATGGTGTGATCATTCTTGATTCTGATACGGACGAGCCTGAGCTCCCAAAAGTTTTTAGCACGATCTCCAATGTTACAGCGGCTCTTGAGGAAGATATGGAAGTTGCCCCTACTAGGGATATCGTGGAGAACGTGGCTGCAGAAATACCTGAAGTGGAGGCTGGGGCAGACCCGGAGGAAGAAGCAGTAGCGACACGTGATGACGTTGAGGCAGACTTCACAGTCGACCTTTTTGATGACTGAATCTTCATGTTATTTCTTTTTTCTTCTTTTCAGAGTATCTTCCCGTGATCTTGTGAACACTTTTCTCCTTGTACTCAGCGGCAGCTGAGTTCAAGGTTTTCTTATTTCCGTCTACTTGTTTGAATAAGTTTCTTATTTTTGAGATAAATTCTTTATTAAGACTGCAACATAGTGGTTGCGTCTTCATATGATTGTGTGTGCTCCTTGTGAGAAGTGAAGTAATGCCATAATGAAATATCACGGACCTGTCCGCACCCTCCTAGTGTAAGTTCGTCTGCGTCCTCCTGATGTAGGCTGGGACAAACTGTTCAAGATGCTTTCCTTATGCATTCTTATTCCTCCAACTTTCCCGAAAGGTGTGAAGTGTTTTCCTTTTAGGGTTCTCTGGTTTAATCTGGTGGGTAATGATGACTCAGGTTGAACCCGGATCTTTGTGTCATGCCCAGGGGTAAAAATTTCTAAAGAAAATAATACTTTTAATTGAAAAATTGGAACCCTGACAATTATGAATGCAAGTATTGCAATCACTTTTTGAAGGAATTACAAAAATAACAAGGAAAGGGAAATTGTTGGAGGAATGCTGGAGAAACCATTAAGGAGAACCCTGGAGAGGAAGAGTAGCATAGCGTTTCTAGGTACTGTAGGGTTTAAGCCATCGGGAGTGGATCGTCACGCCCTCAAGCTTATCAGCGTTGATGATCTTGCAGTAGCTGCCTAGGATAACATATGCTATTAGGTACGGTTCATCTTCTCTTTCGGTGGGTGAGTCAGGTGGAGTGGTCATTTTCACCGTCATGCTCCCAACCTTGAATGCAGTCGTCTTTGTCACTAGATATCCAATTCCACATGGGTTTGGGCGTGCAGATACCTGGACCTTGGCCTTATCGACTTTGACCAAGACAGCCTCAACGCTCTTGATAAAATGTTTGAAGGGGCCGACTTCCCATTCACATATCCTAGCCGGGGTTGGTTTGTTGGTGGAGCCAGTCCCCAGGACTTATCAGAGTGAGGAGTGATTGGTTGCAAGAAGGGTTGCGTGATGAGACTTACTTGAGCTCGGAACCTCCTAATGTATGCTGATGGGCACTCTTCAGGAAGTTGTGTCACATTGGCAAGCTACAGGTGCGGCAACGGACGGTCTTCAGGTCCATACGGCTTGTTAGACATCCTTTCAGGTGTCGTAGCTGGTAGAGGGCAAACTCCTGCTGTTGTCTTATTGTCGTGTACCCAAGAGCGTCCTAGGATCATGTCGTAATTCGGATGCTCTCTGACTATGTAGAACTTTGCTTGTGTCGAGGCATCACCCAATTTCACTTCAAGATCGATGTACCCATATGCATCTCTGAGTTCTCCTTCTGGAGTCTTAATCACAATTGGGTTGCAAGTAGCTTCCTGCTTTGAAATCTTTGCTGCTTTTAAGGTCTGGAGAGTGATGATGTTGAATTCAGAGGCTGTATCGATCAATGTGTTATCGAACTCGATATCCTTCAAATGGACAACGGTTAAGAGTCCCCAATTTCCCTTGCTTGCATCTTCCAGCAAGGACTGAGGTTTCGAGACCGCTTCCTCTTCCAGATACAAACGTTTGCCCGAGACAACACGGTTGAGGGCTGCAAATAGGTCCTGACGTTGTGCTTTGGAGAAGTACAAGATCTCGCATAAATGTTCCATCATAGATTGTACAGTCTTGCGAACGGAATCCCCAGAAATCATGCGGTTCTGACGGGAAGAGGTCTCTACGAACACCTTCGTTTCCAAGCTGGAGTTCTCCCGTCTCTATCTTTTTTCTGAAGATTTGTTTCAGCCTATTGTAGTCTTTGGTTGGATGGTGAACGAACCTATGGTAGCGACAGTACTTGGGATTCGCCATATCTTTCTCAGTTGGTGGACGTCTGATAGGAGGCAGTTTGATGGCATCGTCTTGAATCCATGCTTCCAAGAGTTCCACAACTTCATTCATAGGGAATGGGAAACATGTATCTTCGGTGTCTTGTGCAGAAGCTTTGCCCGTTCCCTTTCGAGAAGAAGTCATGTGTGCTGGAGCCGTACGCTTAGGTTGTTGTTCCGTTGCTGAAGCTTTCCTTTTTCCTCCTTCGCCTACCACGCTCACAGAAGGACCAGTGTTGTATTGTTTGTTTGTGAGACGCCTTCTTCCTCGACTCTCACGTGGATCTTCGTTTCGAACAACCCTGGTCCTCTCGAGCAATTTGAGGCGATTATGGTGAACGTTTGGCGACTTCATGGAGTTCGGAGAACGTCGAAAGCCAGCATTCTCTAGTAAAGCATGGTATATGGGTATCATCCCGTTGATGCACAACTCCACTAGCTGACGTTCAGTAATGTTCGGATCATGACAATCTAGTGCTTGATTTCTGAACCTCTTGACGAAGTCGTTCGGATGCTCGTTATTCCGCTGAGAGACTCTCCCTAGATCTGAAAAGGTAATCTGCTCAGATACGAAGAAATACTTCTTGTAGAAAGCACCAACCATCTCGCCCCAATTGGATATGATGTCAGGTGTGATGTTGTTGTACCAAGTGTACGCCCTTCCCGTAAGAGATTTCGAGAACTCTTTCAGGCGGAGAACATGATTGTACTCGTGCTCCCCTAAGGATTCCAAAAATCGAGAAACGTGTTCACGAGCGTTACCAGTGTCATCGTAGAGGGAGAACTGGGGAGATGTGTATCCTCTTGGAAGAGGGATCCGTTGCATATCTTGAGGGTACGGCGGCTGATGTTGGTGTGCGTCCATCAGATTTCCTTTGCCTCGGATTTGGAAAAGTCGTTCCAGGTCCTCACGTGTGATCAAGTTGGATGGTTGGTCCCTCTCTCTTGGGCGTTCAGGAGCAACACGAGCCTCTTCACTCATGTGGGTCTGAGCGGAAACGCGTGTTCCGGGTGTATTGAAGGCATCTATTGTTGGCTCCAAGGGTTGTCGTGACTCTTGTGGCAATCGTTCAGTTAAAGTTTTAAGGAAAGTGAGTACCTCTTTCTTAGTTGCGGCCATATCCGTTTGATTCTTAGCAAGAACTTCATGTTTCCCCATCAAGTCCGCAATGGTAATGGACGGTGGTCCACCTCTCGACCCTCCGGCTCCTCGTCCTGATGAGGAGTGAAAGTTGTTGCTCTGGTGACCACTGGAGGCGCTACACTTGAGGAGATGACGGGATTTGCAGCTGATCTGGCTCTAGTGATGGGAGGCGTTACACCTACTCGAATGTCTCCTGCTCCGCTAGCGTTGGTGATAGAAGTAACGGCTCCATGAGATGTATTGACCACTGTAGCTCCACTGACGGGTACATCGACACAGGGAGTGTTATCCGTACTAGCTCCATCAGGATTGATTGCTGATCCAGGCATGAGTTCTACCATCTTGAGATGAATTGTTGATTGAATTGGTTCTAAGATCTACCCTTTTGAAATTAATGAAATTGAATCGGATTTCGAAGAAATTGACTTTACAACCGAGAGATTAACCTCCCACTGTGGTCGCCAATTGTTTATGTGTGAAAACTATTCCTGCCGGGATTTGGTAATTTGGGGTTTGTGGATGAGGAATGAATTTAAACCTTAAACAAATACACTGCGCGGTGAGTGCTTGTGATTCGAGAAATCAATCTGTACAACTCTGGCCTAAACCAAGAAATGGCCTTTCCAGACTTGATTCGGTCACAAAGTGAAGGAGATGGGGTTGATCTTAGGGACGGAAGCGAAGAAGGTATTGAGATTGTGAAGGTGTTGGCTATGTATGACTTGTAATGAGAAGTATGGCCGAACTACGAGGCTGTAAACTATCAGTTCCGGTGTTTGAATACGTTTTGTATTAACACTTGGTTTCTGTCTTGTCTTGACTTGCTCTGTTGTTGTTTGGAAATAGGGAGGAGAACCTATTTATACAAGTCATTTGAGCCTTACTCACGTCTCTCGTGGGAAGTGGAGGAAGTGGAGTGATGGAGTAGTGGAGTTGTGTGTTGGTGTTACACAACCAGTCTTGCCCACTTCTCCCTGTCATCTCTAACCGTCCATGACTTCCTAACACGTTCTTGTGATGGCGCGTTGCACGCTGCACGCTGTAAACCGCTAGACCAATACCCCAGTATGTATCCCCCAGTTTGTGACATGATTGATGTCTCGAGTGTATGGATTGTGGGACCCACAGAAACTGAGTTATTTAGGAAGTCGATACTTGTGAAGTATCGTGTGTATTCTATCTTGATGTCTTGCATCAAGTGTATTCAGCATGTATGAAACATCGTTGTTTTTAAGGCTTAGGAGTAAGTCACGAATTTAAGCGTCTTAAAATAGCATCATGTCCGGCCATCTTCGAGTGATCGTTTGGAGGCTATACGGGTAAGCCACGACTTGACCGATCACTCCATGTGGAAGAGTGGTGGACAGTGATCGTGGTGATGCCCCATCGGTCTCTTAACTCCTAACCAGGGATGCTTAACTAAGCTGGTAGAGTTGGAAGGATGAGATGATCTGTGACGCTCATCTACGACCGTTGATGAAGCTTTAGGGTTTTGAAGAGGTGCGCAGGCATCACTCTTCAGCTTGGTCGAAACCAATCATGGGAGGTGTTTTGGAAAGGACCGACCGGGCATGCGTGTAGACGGCATGCGTGTACACGTCCCGTACCTCTTCGCCCCATGAAGGTGCGATCTAGGCCACTCAATTTGACCGGCAAAGAGGAGCGGTTGAGATCGATTTGCAACATAAATCTGGTGCCGCAAAAGCCGCGCATCATGCCACTTCGGGCACGCGTTTCAAGATGACCAATCTTGGTTGGTCTTGGCCGATTGGTCTGGCATGTAGGTGGTAGGCTGGTGTTCACGCCTGTGCTTCATTGCCTCAAAGAAACGTGATCTAAGCCACTCAATTTATCCGGAGAAATTGAGTGGTCGAGATCAGTTTACAATTAGGAGGTGCGACCATGCCTGGTTTGGGCGTGCAATTTGGAATAACCAGGCATGGTATGCCTTGGACGATCAGGTGAGGAGATAGATGGGCCCACGGTGGTCATGTTGATGTGCACCGGACCTGCTTAGTCTAATCCTGGACCCTTCATTCGTGCAGGAGAAGATGGACGCTCGTGATCGATACAAACTCTAATTTAGGGTTTCACTGGTCGTGCGTCATGGCTTGTTTGGGCGCACGAATTGTGACGACCAACCATGGTTGGTTTTGACTGATTGGTCAGGTATGTAGGCGGGCCCACGGTGATTGTGTTGACATGCTCTGGGCCCTTTGAATCTACATCTACACCCTCCATCTATACCTGCGAAGATAGATGGTTGAGACTGTTTTGAGACACATGTAATGTGCCGCAAACCCTAATTTAGGGTTTTAGTCCATCTTTGCTCTGGTTTGGACGTTTTGGCAAGCTATCCCAATCTTTTGGGGAGGCCGACCATGCGGGGCCGCGTTGGTTCGGCAACGAATATTCCATACCTGCTTGGGGTTATGGGATTGATCCGGGCCATCCAATCATCTTTGGTGAAGTTGGATGATCGTGATCATTTCTAGTCGATATGGACGTCAGGATGCTCAATCAGGCTAGTATAACACACCGAGAGTTGCCTTTTATGCGGGTATTTCGTACATGCTTTCATTATAATGCTTGGAGATTCGTGTTGCTCTTTGAAGAGTAACTCTCGTCGTCATGCCGCACCGATAATGAGTACAGGAATACAAGGATGGTTACGCATTAATTAATAATGTTGTAAATTCACAGGGTATATGGGATTGTTGCTACATGCTCCAACCTGGATGAATTTCATGTATTTAATTCACAAAATGAGATTGTTGTCACATGCTCCATTCTAAGTGAATTAGTAAAGTGAAGAAGTATTCATCACTTATCAATGGCTTTACCTTTTGCAAGATGTTAGCGCATAATTTTCTGGTTTTACAATTTTAACCTTATATGAAAATCCACCATCAACACTTGTATACCCGTATACAAGTTAATAGGGGTATATTAGACATTTAGTTACATTGGAAATAGAAATCTGTTTAATAAACAATCAAAACTTAGTTTTCTCTATGACCGAGATTTATGTTCCAATAATGCCCTTTGAAAACTCATCTGTACCGAAGAACTTCACTAAATTCTCTCCTCGTGATCTCAATCTTCTTTCTTTTTTGTCTTCTTTTTCTCCATTTTTATAAAACTGAAAAACCTTGTTGTTTCAGAAGAACTCGAATATTCGATGAATTCTGCCATATAAATCTTGTACGAACTCAACCCCAGTGACAAATTTTATAAATCTTATACACAGGTCTTTTTTATATTTTGATAGTTCGGAAATGGGCATATATTTATACCCAATCTTAAAACATCGCAGATTCGCAGTAACAAGAATTATTGATGTTTCTGGCTTTAATTTTTTCAATCAAAATGATCTATTGTGAAGGTCAATGAGCAAATCAAAGGACGCTCATAGAAGATTAAGAAAAATTGCAGTCACTAAATTCATTCATTTTTTTAGGGTTTTATCAAGTTCAATTATAGCTTTTGGTTTTCGAACAAAATTAATTTGAATAGATTTGAATTTCTTTTTAATATCACATTATCAATCGGTTTCAGTGATAAAGTTAAGGTGGCATTTGTATCTAGAAGACAGATTAAAGGATTTTTTGTTTAGATTTTAATGGTGTTTCAACTTTCAGGTCCATGATAATCGTGAACAGATAAGAGAGATACCAAAAAGGTTAAACGAAATACATAAATCGTAGCCGTACATCTCATGGTTGTCAATAATGTAGTAGGATTTTCCATCCTTTGCACGGGACTTTCTTTCTATGATGGAAATCACGGTACTGGATTTGACCATTAATCAAACAGACAATGGAGAAGAAAAGGCGTGAGATATAGTAGGAGGAAGGGATAATGAAACTCGTAAAATTATGTACAAATATGGGCCGTCGGATTTTATTTAATGGAAAGAGTAGTATTACGATATTAATTACTCATCAATCGATAAGTCATAGTGGAATCCAGATCATGCTTACCAGATCACTTGATAAATCCCAGGGCTAGTTATGAAAATTTCTCGGCATTTAATACAGTGGGTTGTTTACCGAAATTTTCTCAACTTTGAGTATATAAGTTGGAAATCAAGGTAATTAATTACCCATTTGGTCTTCCTTAACCTCTATACCAGCATAGAGGTTAACGAGGTTAACATTTGCCTAATAATAATGCAGACAAACTCATTATAAGATTGTAATCCGAATGAATCCGTTACATGCATATAATTACTCAATAAAGGAAGATTTGTAATCCGTCCTAGTTAGGACCAATCACTAGTAAACTAATTGGCATCAGGGTATATAGAAATTATAAGAAAATGATAATCTGACACCCTGCGTCTTATATACATATACCAAATTTCTACTATTTCGATTCAAATCCATGAGCCGTGACCAAAATGATTTTCGTGATTAATTATTCCCATACACAGATGGAATGAGGAAATCAAAAGATCAGACAACAAGGAAATGAAAATGGTGCAGACTTTAAATCATAATAACATGACATAAACAGTAAGAACTTTTACCCTTTTTCTCACCTTTTAGGCTTCCGGTCGAACACCCTTAATGCAAATTTATACCCTGGATTTTCCGTTAGCAAAAAGAAACCCACAATCGCATTATGTTACGTACCCACAATAGTGATTGTACGTGTGAATGTATTGTGTGAACATCGTTTAATAATTCAGTTATTGTATAAACTGTCTAAGAGCATCTCCAATAAAGGGTGAAGGTTTTAGTTTTTTTATGACACATATGATTATAGACACCCTCATTTACATTAAATTTTTCTCCAACAGTGGGTCCCATTAAGTAGGAAGGGTGTCAAAATAAATATGAAGATCTTGGAGAAGGTTTTATTTAGACCTTGGGAATGACCTCCTCGTCATCTTTTTAACCATATTTTAAATTTTTACTTTTAAATAATTTTTTCTGAACCAATAAGAAAGAGAGAATCAATTTTATCATTATCCAAAAAAACAAATCCTCAAAATAAGACCCTCAATGTTGGAGATAGTCCATGACAAAAACGTTGTTATTTTTGCCACATACATATGACCTCATAAATAAGGATCTAAATAAAAACTCCACGTAGGATTTTTAACACCCACTGTTGGAGATGCTCTAAGGGATTAGCTTGGATGGTTGTAACATGGAACCTATATATATATATATATATATATATATATATATATGAAGGTTCCTCTCTGTAATGAGACTAATGAAGAAATAATATGTTAATAAATTAGACTGTAGTGTAATGGTAGTGTAGTTTAGGTTAACAAGCCAAATCCTAGCACTTTAAAGTACATAATCTCAATGAAATGCAATTTTCTTAAGAATTAAGCAAGAAATGAACAGGGTGTTTTGGAGTGCTAATCTCTTGAATTAAAAAGTATTTGAAGCAATTATGATCTTCAAAATCCACCATGGACAATCCCCCTTTCTTTTCTGCTCCACTTTACTCCGATCACTCTTTGACTCTTCAATTTTTACATGCAAGAGAATTGATTAAAAAAAACCAAATGGAAGTTCCTAAATTAATTCTGGTTCCTTAAAATTTGAGAATTATTTCTGTTTCTCAAATTTGAGGAGAACCAGTCACAGACGGAGAGAACAAGAAAAAGAAGGGCGAAGCGGTTTCTATGTGTGGAAATTTATTTCCCCCTTTCCCTTTTAACCCAGTTACTAAAATGACCTTGCTCACAGTTGACATGTGTTATGCTGCATTTTAGCTATTTTTGCATCCCAAAGGTTTGGACAAGGCATGTGGCACTAAGAATTATGATTCAGGAACCCTAAAAGTGCTCAAGACACTCAGGTGTTATATATAGGCATTCTATGTGCAAAAATTGACTAACGGGTACACATAAACCCGAGAAAAGGTTTGTACTGCTACAATGTGCTTAGTGTAATCGTTAATCATATGAATATGAAAATAACTATTATTAATTATTGTAGAAGCACATTACATCATGTTCATCAAATTTAAACTCTTAAGGAACAACAACACATACTCCCTCCGTCCCACATATATAGGCGGAATTTTGGTTTTTATTTGTCCCACTAAATAGACGGACTTTGCTTTCCAAGATGAATTTTTCCACATATACCCATATTTATTGTACATAGGTAATTGTGTTGGAGATAAGACGAAGGGCAAAACAAGAAAAAAACATATAAAATTATGAATCCTATGCAATTTTCTTAATCTAAGAGAATTGTCTCTCTCCGCCTATATATGTGGGACGGAGGGAGTATTAATTATAAAAAAGCACATTACATATATTGATATTCAAACTCTTTATTAGACTAAAACATAATCACTTATTCAGCCCATTCAACCATTTCACAGACAAGGCATTTCCAGTAACATTGTCCATATGTTTTCTTTGCACTTGACCGGTGCATTTCCATAAAGAAATTACAACCCTCGGTTTCATAGGGAATCCCCTTGGTGCATTCAAACTCCACCTTTCCTTTTAGTTTGGAGTTCTTGCAAAGTTCGTCAACTTTTTCTTGTTTGATTGCATCTTTCATTGCATCCTCGAAAAATTATGCTTCTCCAGGATATTTAGCATACTCACATTCCAAATACTTTATCTTCTCTGGTATCGACTCTTCTACCTTCCTAGTGCCGGTGCAACCTCGTTGTGGACATTTTGTATATAGCCACGAACATTGAAGCAGACTATGATTATCCATGAAACAACATGGACAAACCTCTTTTGCTTCCACACATACTATTTGTTTTCAATTTCTACTCGAACTGTTAGAATACATGATTGAGGTTTATATTTGAATATGATTTGAGCTTGTTGTTGGTTAGAAAAAAGTGTTTTATATTTATTGAAAGAAATATATGGCTGTTGCAAGAGTTCTAAGAAATAGAGCCGTTGGGAACGAGTTCTAAGAAATAGAGTTATTGGGCACGAGTCTTATATAAGGAAGATAACCCGAACTTCTTTGCAACATCAATCTTTGAGGTGAAAATTAAAGTTATTAATCTATTTAGTGACAAATCAATCATCAACTACCAATTCAGTCGAAGAGATTCTTAGAAGATGCAAGCGAACCACTCAATCAATTGCTGCAATGGAAAAAAAGATATACAAAAGAAGAGACCAAGCTACTACGAACGCAACTACGTCTTCATCACCTACCAAATACACCAATGTGATGTATGAAGTGATAAGCAAATGAAAATCCACAAAAGAAACCAAAGATTCATCATCGTCTGCGACAGAATACGAAGAAAAACTCAAGGCAAAGAAACAAGGTTAAGAACAATTCCAACTGAGGGCAAGGTTAAAGGATGTTGAAGAAGAGACGGAATGGATTAGAAACTTTTACCTTCTCAAGGATCTTCCCGAAGATCCTAAAGATCATACTATATTTTGGATTGAAGTTGGTTGGCGTCCTTTCGTTAAACAGGCGGGCAAGAAACCATGATATGATTATTAACCATCCCACATTTGTTCAAGGAAAAATCATGTTAGCAAATTATGCATCAAGTACAATGAGTTTCTCGATAGGTATAGAGGGGACATGTTCGTTGTACAAGATGCATATAAAGCTTGGAGAGCCGTTTTATCATTTCGAAGCGGCATTGATCGTTGTATCTCACACCAGGAAAACTAATAACATGTAATGTGTTCAGACCTATCTTCCATAATGTTAAGAAACGAGGACAGAGTGATACACGCTTTTAATCGAATGATCTGTTGTAATTTGTTTTTTTAAGTTATTAATGAACATTATTTTAATTTATAAGAATTATTAATTATAAAACTGCAAGTATTACATTAAACCATAACACAATAGAGGTGATAATGAAGTTATTAATTTGAATATGAAAATCGTTTGGTTACTCGAAATTCAAACCTTTTATTAAGTTAAACAAAAACTAAATTAATTTAGCCAACGGATTTAAAATTAATTTAACAACAATACTAACTAGAAATTTAGGACAATACTTTTAATTTAAACCTAAACTAGAAATTAAAAAACTAAACTCAATAAGAGATAAAACAATTAGAGATGGATTACATCATTATCTTCTGAATCTTCAACGCTGATTATATCCATCGTCTTCAAAACCTTCTTTTGCTTGCGTCGATAATATTTTTTTTCGTTGGGAGCTAACCGACTAAGGTCCATAGACATTATTGCATTATCTTGATCTAAATGCATTGTTGTTTATGCATTTGATTAGTCTGTTGTTGAAGATTTTGCAAATTGAGTTGTTCTTCCATTTGATAACTCGGTTGTTGAGTACACTCCCAAATTGTTTGGTATTGGGATTCTTGTTCCATTCTCATTTATTCCTTCCTTGATTGTGTTTCCTTAAGATACTCCAAAATACTAGCACTTTGTTAATAGATCCTATCTTCTTCCATATTAATCGAAGATGTTCCCTCATCGCCTTCTCTAAATATACCTTGCTCGCGATCCTTCTTCTGTCTAGCTTGCATTTTGGCTTTTTTTGTTCCTATAGGACATGCAATATACTTGTAATTCCAACGAGTCTCTCCATTAGGAAGAACTTCAGTACCATCTTCGACTGATACAAAGTTACGATGATTATTAAACAACTCACTGTTTTGGCTCACACTGAGTTCATAATTAAATCCAAGGACCTTTTTTCTAAACATTTCATAACATGCGTCATACTTGAATGGTAGCCATGTGTTCCTGAAATTGCTCCCGAACTTCTTTTGTCTGAAAAATTATGTAAGAAAAATTTAGTTTATTACTATTATCACCAACTATATGGAAAAACTTAACAAATTAATAGAACTTACCAAATCTTCGTGGCTCGCACCGCTTTTGGTTTGCCGATATCTAGCGTTAAGAATGGACACGAATTCTCTGACATCTCTTTTTATTGATTTCATCTTGGTTTTTAAGGCTCCCCAATCTCTTCCATTAGGATTGCCGTTACGTTCGACAAATATTTGGTGAATATGTATCCAAAACATAGCGGTTTTTTGTCCCGAACCCACAATTTCGTCCATGCTCACATAAATAAATGCAGCAGTAATATCAATCTCTTCCCATTGCATAAAATTATTGACCATTTTGAATCAAACTAAAATGTAAGAACTTGAGTAGTAGAAGATAGATATAAAAATCTGAAAACACGAGGGTGCCCAAATATACCTCAATCTAAAAAAATTCCACCTATAAGTCCTTTCTCCGAAAGTGATTGTCTATGGACTGAGTCGAGACAATACAACGAATTGGTTCACACTTCGTGTGATCATCTATGGATACAAGATCGAGACAATACAACAACGAAGTATGATTACTTGATAATAGGTTCGGACTTAACCAAACACTATAGGATTGCTATAAAGTAATTAGGAATTAACGTTTGTGTATTTTACTTCTAATTATAATAAAACAATTATAATTGCGGAAATAGAAAAGTAAAAGACACAACAAGATTTTGTTAACGAGGAAACCGCAAATATAGAAAAACAATGGGACCTTGTCCAGAATTGAATACTCTCAGAATTAAGCCGATATACAAAATCTAAACCAACTTCGTATAGTTGAGATCAAGCAACTAAACATATAGTTCACCTAGTTCCCTCAGTATTCCTGTGCCTCCAACTTGTAATAAGTCACGCACTTGGAACAATTCCTTTGGTTCGTATTCCAAATAGTAAAGGAACAACAAATCTGTTCGGTAACAACTCTTTTCAAACAACGTGATATGAGTTTGACAAAAGGCTCTTCCGTTTATCCCAATAAACTCCTTTGTCGGGTTCTTAGATCAATCTCTTCAACAACTACCAAAGTAATTGTTTAGACTATGCAATCAATACTATGAATCACAAATAAATGTATTGATGTCGATCTACACAACTAATCAATCAAGGTTATTACAAAGATAAACCGATTATAGTTGGATCCCCAACCGATCAAATTTTGTGCACACCAAAGATTATGAACTCAAATAAGAAATCTTATTTGTCTTCAAATCTTCTTAGATCTTCAATAAACACCTGCACACAAACAACTTGAATCTCTTGTGATCAATCACACACACAACGGAGTATGTTAACGATGGATTATCACAAGACGTATTTAGATCTACAAATAGTTCTAAAGATCCCCTTCGATATTTCGATCTAGTTTGAGTGAATCTTATATCATAAGAGAAGATTCTCAAGCATAAACAAACTAGGTGCAATTAAAGTTCAACAACCGTTAGTCAATCAAATCAATCAAAAACTAATAATATATTGCAATTATCTAGTTTCCCACCAACGGTACTCGTAGAGCTTCTCAATCCCAAAGAAGTCTTAGCAAAAGCCTTTTCTTTGTTTGAAAAATCCACTAAGCGTTTAAACTCAGTTTCCGAATTTTCTACTTTCGGGCGATTATAACCATTGTTAGAGCATAGCTCGGTTGAACCCACCAAGCGTTGGTATGTCAAGTTTGGTTGTCATATTTTAGTGAATCAAAACTCATTTAAAGAGTTGCTTGATTATGTACTAGAGTCAACTTCGTATAGGTTAGCTTGAAAGTATTAGGATATGAGACATTACAAGTATTACGAAGACTTGAAGAAGTGAAGAAGTAAGGAGCTACAACGACGACATCATCCTTCCACTTCAGGTTAGTGATATTTGACTTGAACAGTTTCATTCCCTAATGTATCTTTCAAGTCGTGCATATTGAAAACATAACCACGAAGCATGAATGATTATACTCTAGTTAGACGTAGTATTAAGGAATACAATACGAAGTATAACGCCTTATCTTTTGAACTTCGTATATAAGACATCGACATAATCGTTTGAATGCTATTGTGATTATGTATGGGTATGAGGTGAAGATTTCATCCTAGGAAACAATGTTTTACATTCATTTAAAGGAAGTAAAACCACCATCAACAATCACAACAAGTCTGATAGAAGTGTCACAACGGACTATACATGAAAGATAACTCTTCTTAATTATTGAGGACGACGGAATATTTATTGTTGTTGTTTTGAGAATAAATTGAGAAACCTAAGGCCTTAATCATGGAAACAGAGGATAACAAGGATGAATAAGTTTAAACTCTTGTTCAAGAGAAATAGACATCAGTTTTTGAATCCTTTCAATAATTGTTTAAGGTCTATTATGAATAAAACTATCTATTTATGAATAAAATTATTTGGTTCATAATTTTTCTTGTGATAGTTTTTGGATTACATAGCATGTGCTTGAATGCTTTATCTTATTGCTATGTATGTTTATGGGATGTTTGATTTCGGTTTCCTGACCTTAATATTCGATCTCATATGTTGTGAACCATTATGGTTTGGGTGGCTTTTTGGTTTAGCAGGATTAAGTTCTAGCCCATGTTGGTGGGCTTTATCAAAGGATCATGAGGGGTTCTGAATGAAACAATATGTGAAAAAGTCACAATATGTTGAATCGTTTGGTTTAGCATAAAAGCATATGTGTTTCGGGGTTTTCAACTTTTGCTTTCAATAGTTAAAAACCGGTTTTCAACCTTTCTCTGGTAAAGGTTGGTTGTTGTTATTATTTTGTTTTGCATAAGGATGAAAACATAATGATATTTCGGTATCAATTCTCCCTGGAAAG
Organism: Papaver armeniacum; assembly: GCA_023531295.1. Lineage (NCBI taxonomy): Eukaryota > Viridiplantae > Streptophyta > Magnoliopsida > Ranunculales > Papaveraceae > Papaver > Papaver armeniacum. The sequence goes on from JAJJWW010014893.1 coordinate 126,946, forward strand.
AAGATGCAAACATATTGGAGAAGAGGATGCGAAATTTGAGGTAACGGCTTTGTTAGTTAATCGTTTTCCTGTTTAAGAAAAGCCTGAGTTTATTGCGTATATTTATTGCTTCCCAACACAAATAACACACCCATGAAACGATCCCACCAAAAACTATACAATAAAATTTAGTTAATGAATTATAACCACGATAAAATAAATGCATATACTTAATAAGAAGGGGAAAAAATGAAAAACGTATTACAAATGTGTTTGTGCCTGTTATACCATGAAATCATGTTGTTATTGGGGATTTACATAATACGTAAGAATGATATGTAAATACAATACGAAGTTCAAATACCTAAATGAATTGATAACATACTGATAAATTAATCTGCGTTTAGGAAATATTTAATGCCCCATCCTAGGATAGTGTGAAATAGCCCGTGCCGGTACGTATCCATAGATTCTCAAGTTATCTTGTTGTCGTATTGTCTCGGTCTCTTATCCATAGACGATCACACGAAGTGTGAACAAATTAGTTGTGTTGTCTCGACTCAGTCCATAGACAATCACTTTCGGAGAAAGGACTTATGGGTGGAAAAGTTTTAGATTGAGGTATATTTGGGTACCCTCGTCTTCTGTAATAGACGACTAATAGCCATGTATTAAAGTCTCGTGATTGAAGAAAAGATCCCATAGAAGATTTCCACCATAGATAGTTTGTTTCGCCAAATCTTGGTGGTATGTTAATTGAATTCGATTCATGATAACTCGTGTTCATTTCTTATAGGATGGATCGCACCAAACACAAATTGTCGATTCATGAGAACTCGTGTTCATTGCTCTGATACCAATTGAAAAGACGAGGGTACATAAATATACCTCAATTAAACTCTTTTCCACCTATAAGTCATTTATCCGAAAATGATTGTCTATGGACTGAGTCGAGACAATACAACGAATCGGTTCACACTTCGTGTGATCGTCTATGGATATAAGATCGAGACAATATAACAACGAAGTATAATTACTTGATAATAGGTTCAGACTTAACCAAACACTATAGAAGTTCTATCAAGTAATTAAGAATTAATGTTTGTGTATTTTACTTCTAATTATAATAAAACAATTATAATTGCGAAAATAGAAAAGGGTTCGACCATACGGGGCCCGCGTTGGGTCAGTAGTGAATATTCCAATACCTGCTTGGGGTCATGGGTTCGACCTAAGCTATCCAACCATGCTTGGTGAAGTTGGATGGTCTTGATTGTTTTTGAGACATATATGGACAGTCCAGATTCAAATATGCTCAATCGGGCTAGTATAACACACCGAGAGATGTATGCTCAATCGGGCTAGTATAACACACCGAGATATGTATGCTCAATCGGGCTAGTATAACACACCGAGAGTTGCAGTATGTACGGGTATTTCGTATATGCTTCAATATTAGTACTTGGAGGTTCGTGTTGCTCTGCTGATAACAACACTCAGTCGTCATGTCGCACCGATAATGAGTACAGGAAATACAAGGCTGGTCATGCATTAATTAATAATGTTTTAAATTCACAGGGTATATGGGATTGTTGCCATATGATCCAACCTGGATGAATTTCGTGTATTTAATTCACAGAATGCTGGGATTGTTGCCACATGCTCCTTTCTAGGTGAATTAGTAAAGTGAAGAAGTATTCATCACTTATTAATGGCTTTATCTTTTGCAAGATGTTAGCGCATAATTTTGGCTTTTACAATTTTAGCCTTAAATGAAAATCCACCATCAATATTAAGTCCTCGCCAGCGCATAATGGTTACGCTATTGTGGGGTAGGCATGAGATGGTGACATACTTATGTGAAGAAGACAGGATAAAGAAAGTTTACCCGGAGGAATTTTGACCGACCGCTAGCAGTTGTCCATGTAAACGCCGTTGTGCAAGCGCGGAATCCTTTGGTGGGACCAGTTTCCTTCTTTGCGTGTTTGAATCAAAAGAGGAGTCCAAGCAAAAGAGGAATTCAATCAAAAGAGGAATCCTTGTTCTATTGGGATTCTTCCGAATTTTTGTCTATAAAAGGGATCGACCCTTTTCTTTTTCTTCACACATTCTTTTTCTTCGGCCAGATCCCGTTCGTGATCTCCACTGCCGCCGCCGACCGCCGTTGCCAATGCCTCGAAGCTCGCCGTCGCCGTCCGTCCGCAGCAAGGTAAGCGTTTTTTTTTTAAAGGTAAAACCCTAGTTTGCTAAGTAAACACCTTTTGCAAGATATATATTATGCTTAGTTCTTCCACCAAGATTGATACGCCAATATTTGCTAGGATTGCCTAGTACAACAAGCCGTGAATCCATGAATATGTTGTGCCCTGCTTTCTTTTTCATTGTTGCATGCAAAACCTAGCTTCTTAGGTTGTATCTTGGAAAGAAATTCGGCTTGAATTTCGTGAACATATTTCCCATGAACATAAGAGAACCGTGTTGTGCAAATAAATATGGTCCCGCCATACATGCTCGATTGAACGTGGGTCCCATACCGCGTATGCCTGGCTGAATGTCGCCTTTATACCAGCCTTGTACCCTTGACCAATACCGGACTTGAAACTTGAGCAATACCGGACTTGAAACTTGAGCGGACTTGTGACTTGATCAATACCAGACTTGAAACTTTGAGCGATACTGGACTTGAAACTTGATCAATACCGAACTTGTAACTTGATCAATACCGGTGTTTGGACCCAATCCCGGCCTTGTGTATTCCAACGTGAATGTGTGTTCTATCGTGTGTGACTACACGTCTCGCGCGTTTTTATACAAGTACTGACTCATGTCTTTTATTGTAGAATGGAGAAAAGAACTCATGTTGAGATGTCTTTTGGAGATAATACTGGTGCTTAGTCAGGAAGTGTTGACAGCTTCAAAGATATGCCGAACATTGCTGGTGAGTTGTTCGCCTCACCTTTTCCAAACATTAAGAAACATCCCTCTCACAAGATAGTCCTACTCTCCGGTTCAGAAAATATGGAAGTTGATCCATCTTCTTCTTCTGCACTTGTGACGAGGTTCTGTCTTCGAAGAAATGAATATCCGCCTTCTCATGTCGACTTCAAGATTTTTCATACTCCACTGGGTTCTTATGAAGGGTGGATGAGACGCATGTTGAATAATAAGGATGTTAAAGCTAATTTGACCAAAGCGCAAATCCTCAATGCGGTCATGGTATCCTTTGCTCTTGAAATTAAGAAAGACTCTGCGCAGCTTGATTACTTTCATTTCTCGGTGGCGCCCTTCTACTCATACTGACCATATCTAGATGGGGAGAGATGACTATTACTCGGAAAGCATAATTTGCATTGATGAACTGCCGCTGTCATTTGGAAGTTTTTATTACGATCTTTATGACACAGAACAACGTGATTATGATGCTATACTCCAAAAGGTGGCAGAATTAGACGATCTGGACAAGGAGGAGAAAAAAGATACGAGATGCTTTTACACCTGGTGTGTATCGGAGTGGTCTTCTGCAGACCCAGAACCGGATCAGGAGTTGGAAAACGAGCTCAGCGTGATTGCATTCCTGTCTTTGTGGCTATCCAGAGATATATTTGTCGACGGTTCTGGAAAGAAGACCATAAGAGGTGTCCTTGTTATGATTGCTATAAAGCTAGCAAAAGGTGAAGTTCTTCCCTTAGGTGCCTTGTTACTTGGATCGATGTATTCTCATCTGGACGCCTTAGCAATGGACATGCATGTTTCCAACGGGTACAAGAAAGTGGAGTCATACGTCCACTTCGCTTTTCTTCAGGCATTCTTGTGGGAACATTTCAAAAGTTATGCTCATGTTCCTGCAACTTCGCTCAGCAGTTTGTATGGTGGCTCAAGAATACTCCGTTGGCAGAGGAGGCATCCCAGAACCGGTGCGAAACTCGTGGACATCTTTGATAATGTGTCTTCCGTAGATTTCCGTCCATGGGGGGCGATCCACTCTTCCATTGTTCAGCCGAAGACTTTTGCTATTGCTTCTGACGGTCCTGATGCTGTGTTGCGTACCGATGTCAAGACTATGAACTTTGGAGAACTTATTTATCTGCACAGCTGCATTTTGGGATATATCCCGTCTCTATTCAATGAAGCATTTACTGTGACTCCGTACAACATTGATAGGGCTTCTCGTCAAATGGGATTTGACCAGGGTGTTCCATTTATCCGTCCGTCGGAGGCTCCGAAAGAACTTCTCCCGGGTATTTTCAATGTTGATGTGTTCTTGGCACTGCAGAGACTTCCCTTCTGGCCTATTGGGAGAAACCCAGTGGTAACCGATAAGTATAAGGAATTTTGGAGGAAGCAACTATTGGCTTTCCAGGAATTCTCGGAGGATGTTGTGACAGATTCCCGTGGTGAGCCATCTTCTGACGTTTTGAAGAAGCATTTCTGGTTGAAGCCACTCCCAGGAAAACGGACTAGAGCTGATGATTGCAGTCCCCAAGTAGGAGAGAGATCTAAAATGCAAGCATGTGATTCGGTGATCCTCAATTCCTCCAATATGCAAGTATTTAAATCTCTTTTTGTCGATTCCTTCATTTCTCCATAGTAAATTCTTCTAAGAGTGATCCTTGCTTGAAATCAGGGAATTCCGAAAGAGAATGTTTTCACAAGGTTGGCGCGCATTCATAACGAGAAGTGCGGTAATGTTGGCCTTCATCTTTGAGAAGTCCGGGCGACACTAATCCTCATGCTGAGAAGTCTGATAACACTGATCCTCAGAAGTCTGGTAACACTGATCTTCATGCTGAGAAGTCTGGTGAAACCGCTCATTTTCCAGACAATGACAGAGATGACGCAATCTTGGCTGGACAAGGTGCCTCCTTGAGTGATCTTGTTGATGGGGTTGTGATGGAAATCAGCACCTAGAGTGAAGTAGACATCGGGAGGAATGTAAGAGAGGCAACATCTGTTATTGTTAAGGTGGCTCCCTTTGAAGAACGTTCTGAGCAGGTTCCAATCAATAAGGCTGTCGTGGTGACTTCTTCCGAAAGGCCTCCTGCAACTGACAAGGCTCCTGTGATTGGCGAAGTATTGGTAATGCACCCTGGGTATTTGTTCGATCCTCCTTTCACTATCCCTTATTCAGATCATGTGTTAGTTGGAGGATTCAACGTGCCAGCTCAGTTCGAAGGGTTGTACACGGCGATATGGGAGAAGCACGGCCACATTGCTACCACTACGAAGATCAAAATTCGTCTTGCATTGGTCAACCGCGTCCAGGAAGCTTTATTTTCTATCCATGGGATGAGCGTCACGACTGGTTGAACAGTTTCTAAGGAGATGATTGAAGACTGGAAGTGCCATCGAGATGTGTTTGTGCAGTACGACTTCAATGATCCTTGGTTCTTCAAAGGGTTCTCCGAGATTCAGGAGCTCCAGAAATTACAAGATGAAGTCCCTTCTGCAGACTGTGTTACTCGCCAAGAAGAAGAGGTTGAAAAGTTGTCTAAGGAGTTGAAGCTAAAGCAGGTTGTACTTCAAAGGATGAAGGTCACTCTTGCCCAAAAGGACGAGTTGCTGTTGAAAGACTTTCCTTGAAGGATTCGCGCCACCTACTTGTCTTTAGATGCTTTTCTTTTTGAGTGATAGTGAGGGTTTCTTTTCACAATTTGACTTCCGGTAATTGAATTGGTTTATTTTGAGATAGTTTTGTGAACGACTTTTCTGAAAGAGATTATTTTAAATGGAATTTGCATCTTGGTCATGAATGATTGCACATATCATATGAAATTGCAAATGTCGCATAAAAGGGAAGTATGAAGGGAAACAAACATGGCATTTGATCATTGGCCTCTTTCTCTATGTGTGGGATGCCAAGTCCCCAGTGAATTCTAAAACTATTTTTCTTGTAAAATTGTTGAATAGATACTTGCTTTTGAAGCCTCACTTGTATCAAACCGAAGTAGCCTCTCTAAGGAAATAGTCCGCGTTAATCTCTCAGAGAAGGAAAGCTATCCCTCTGAATTAAGCTTCTTCTGAACAATGCATTTCAGAGCGTTGCATTCACTGGTAGAGTCATGAAGGAACTGGTGGAAATGACAATACCTCGGGTCCATTAATTCTTGATCAGTGGGTCGACGCCATACAGGATGTAGCTCCACCTCTCCGTTTCGTACCCATGCCTCCAGCAACTCCAAAATCTTTTTCATTGGGAACGAAAAGTGTAGGTACTTCGAGTCTAGCCTTTCCTGCGTTTGTGGGCATTGTGGTGTCTCTACATGGCTTTGATGTGGAGCACGTTTCGGAGATGAAGTTGGAAGATTTGTGAGTGCCATCATATCCGCGGACCGCTTGCCTGGGTGACGGGGTGTGGAAGGTGTCGTAATATCACTGCTGAGTGATCGAATTGAACGCTCCCATCCTCTGTACTCACGTGTTCCTTGATTGATCTCTCCTTCCTCAAGCATTTCTTCACTTAGTTTAAAGGTCGATGCGGATTGGACAGTCCTCCGGCTTCGACAAGAGTCTTGATATATAAATCTTCTAGCAGGGCTCCGTAAGCTGCAGGCTCCTTTTCTTTATTCGGCAGACGTTGTGGCACCCCGGACAAGTCTTTTCTGTAGAGTTGCCTCGAGTCTTCGTTGTCGGCTGGACCATGTTGTTCGTCTCTCATGAGTCCCCTGTGGTTACGCGCTCTTTCTGCATCTCCACTGGTAAAGGTGTGACTCCTGGCTAAGGATTCAGCGTTTCTTGCATTGTCTGAGTAGATGCCTGCCGACCCTTCTTGTAATTGTGTTGTTATATCATTCAAAAGGCGGAATATTTCGCTCTGCCTACTAGCGATACCGGCTTGATTTGCCAAGACATCCTCCAGCATTCTAGCACTTCCCATGATATCTGAACCACCTGTGGTTTCCGGGTGAGGATACATCGCGAGATGAAAACCGAAAAATTGAGAATTCAATTTTTTTCAACCGAGAGATCAACCTCCCATTATGGTCGCCAATTGTTTATGGGTGAAAACTATTTCTGCCGGTTTTGGTAATTTGGGGTGTGTGGATGAGAAATGAGTCTAAACCTTAAACAAATGCACTGCATGGGAGTGCTTGTAGATTCGAGAAATCAATATGTGCAAACCAGGCCTAAACCAAGAAATAGCCGTTCCAGACTTATTTCGGTCACAAAGTGAAGGAGATGAGGTTGATCTTAGAGAGGGAAGCAAAGAATGTGTTGAGATTGTGAAGGTGTTGGCTATGTATGACTTGTATCAGAAAGCTAAACTGGCTTGCAGAATATAAGCTATCAGTTCTGGTTTTTGGATAAGATTGTATCAACACTTGGTTTTCTGTCTTGTCTTGTCTTGCCTTGTTTTTTTTTTTGGAAAATAGGGAGGAGAACCTATTTATACAAGTCTTTAAGCCTAACCCTCGTATCTCGTGGGAAGTGGAGTGATGGAGTAGTGGAGTCGTGTGTTGGTGTCACACGACCAGTCTTGCCCACTTCTCCCATCATCACTAACCGTCCATGACTTCCTGACACGTTCTTGTGATGGCGCGTTGTGCGCTGCACGCTGTAAACCGCATGAGACCAATACCCCAGTATGTATCCCCGGTTTGTGACATGATTGATGTCTCGAGTGTGTGGATCGTGGGACCCACATAAAGTAGCATGTAATGCTAGATTAAATAACTAAGTTATTTAGGAAGTCGATACTTGTGAAGTATCATGTGTATTCTATGCAGTTACTGCATCGAGTATATTCAGCATGTATGAAGCATCGCTGTTTGAGCGTCTCAAAATAGCCTCATGTCCGGCCTACTTCATGTGATGGTTTGGAGGTTGCGTAAGCAAGTCCTCCCTTGAGCGACCACATGGTGTGGTAGAGTGATGATTGGTGATCTCCATGACGCCTTACTAACCAATTAACTCCGACCGGGTTGTATAACCAAGCCGGTGAAGTTGGACGGACGAGATGATCTTTGAGACACTCATCTCGCGACCCGTTAGTGGGATTAGGTTTTTAGAAGAGGTGCGCAAGCACCACTTTCTGACTTGGTTGAATCCAAGCTTGGGACACGATTTTGGCATGGCCTATCGGGCATGCGTGTAGACGGCATCTTGGGAATACATGCTCATACCTCATTGTCCCGTGAAAGTGTGATCTGGGCCGCTCAATTTGTCCGGCAAAGAGGAGCGGTCAGGATTGATTTACAACAGAAGTTTGGTGTCGCAAATGCCGCGCATCATGCCTTCTTCAGGCGCGCGTTTCGGGACGACCAAGCTTGGTCGGTCCCGGCCGATTGGTTCGGCGTGTAGGTGGTAGGCTGGTGTTCGCGCCTATACCTTACTGTCCCATGGAAACGTGATCTAAGCCACTCAATTTTTCCGGCGAAGTTGAGTGGTCGAGATCAGTTCGTGATTGGGAGGTGTGACCACGCTAGTTTGGGCGTGCGAATTGGAATAACCAGGCATGGTATGCCTTGTCCGGTCGGGTATGGAGATAGATGGGTCCACGGTGATCATGTTGATGCTCACTAGACCTGCTCAGTCGACTCTTAAACCCTCCATTCGATCAGGAGAAAACGGACGTTTGCGATCAATGTCGGCCGTGTGGCATGCCCACTTTGGGCGCACGATCTGGAACGACCAGCCATGGTTGGTCCTGACCGATCGGTCATGTGTGTAGGCAGGCTTATAGTGAGCGTGTTGACATGCTCTGGGCCTTTTGAATCTACATCTACACCCTCTATCTATGCCTGCGAAGATGGATGGTTGAGACTGTTTTGCGACACATGTAATGTGCCGCAAACCCTAATTTAAGGTTTTTCGTCCATCGCTTTGGCTTGGACGGTTCGGCAAGCTATGCCACCCTTTTGGGAGGGCGAGCCATGCGGGGCCCGCGTTGGGTCGGTAGTGAATATTCCAATACCTGCTTGGGGTTATGGATTCGACCTAAGCCATCCAACCATGCTTGGTGAAGTTGGATGGTCGTGATTGTTTCTCAGACTGATATGGACAGTCCATATTAAAATATGCTCAATCGGGCTAGTATAACACACCGAGAGATGTATGCTCAATCGGTCTAGTATAACACACCGAGAGATGTATGCTCAATCGGGCTAGTATAACACACCGAGAGGTGCAGCCTGTACGGGTATTTTGTATTAGTACTTGGAGGTTCGTGTTGCTCTGCTGAGAACAACACTCAGTCGTCATGCCGCACCGATAATGAGTACAGGAAATACAAGGCTGGTCATGCATTAATTAATAATGTTGTAAATTCACAGGGTATATGGTATTGTTGCCACATGCTCCAACCTGGATGAATTTCGTGTATTTAATTCACAGAATGCTAGGATTGTTGCCACATGCTCCTTTCTAGGAGAATTAGTAAAGTGAAGAAGTATTCATCACTTATTAATGGCTTTATCTTTTGCAAGATGTTAGTGCATAATTTTGGCTTTTACAATTTTAGCCTTAAATGAAAATCCACCATCAACAAAGACACAACAAGATTTCGTTAGCGAGGAAACTGCAAATGCAGGAAAAACCCCGGGACCTTGTCCAGAATTGAATACTCTCAGAATTAAGCAGCTATATAAAATCTAAATGAACTTCGTATAGTTGAGACCAAGCAACTAAACCTATAGTTCACCTAGTTCCGCCTGTATTCCCACGCCTCTAACTTGTAATAAGTTACGTACTTGCAACAATTCCTTTGGTTCGTATTCCAAACAGTAAAGGAACAACAAATTTGTTTGGTATAAACTCTTTTCAACCAAGTGATGTAAGTTCGACAAAAAGCTCTTCCGTTTATCCCAATAAATTCCTTTGTCGGGTCCTTAGATCTATCTAATAACAACTATCAAAGTAATTGTCAAGATTTTGCAATCAATACTTTGAATCACAAAGAATTGTATTGATGCCGATTTACTCAACTAATCAATCCAATCTATCACAAGGATAAACCGATTATAGTTGGATCCTCTTTAACCGAAACAAGTATTGTGCACACCAAAGATTATAAACCCAAATCAGAAATTTTCTTCGTCTCCAAATCTTCTTAGATCTTCAATAAACACCTGCACACAATCAACTTGAATATCTTGTGATCAATCATACACAGAACGGAGTCTGTTAACAATGTATTATCACAAGACGTCTTTAGATCTACAAACAGTCTAAAGATCCCAGTCGAAACTTCGATCTAGTTTGAGTGAATCTTATATCAGAAGAGAAGATTCTCAAGCATAAACAAACTAGGTGCATCAAAGTTTAACCACCATTAGTCAATAAAATCAATCGAAAACTAATAATAAAGCTTAATTATCTAGTTTTCCACCAACGGTACTAATAGAGCTTTTCAATCCCAAAGAAGCGTTTAAACTGAGCGGCCGTAAGAGATTTCGCCTAATTAGGTTACTTTCCTCTCCGAATAGGCGGCTCCACCAGTAACAACAAAACTAGGTAGTTTTGCTAGCTCTGAAGATTAGTTTGCTCGAAATGCAAACTTTGATATTTATAGACCAAGGAAGTTTGGACACCAAGGAATTTCCAAAACCGAAAATATTCTCAAGATATGCAATATATTTCCGAATTCGGTTTCCATAATTTCTGAAAATGCTTTGTCCAAACATTGACCGAAAATCTCTTAGAAAATCTCAACTAGTAAATTCACATCACTAATTTTTATTTTCCAAAAATAAAATTAAAAACCTTAGTTAAAAGATTCTCAATTTATTTTTCAATTCGGGATTTTCCTTTAGCTATTAAGGAATCTATTTGAACAATAAAAGGTAAGCGTTACTGCACGTGTTCAAAGTATGTCGACATCTTTACTTTGTAAGTCCTCTTTCATACTTACAATCTTGAAACCGATTTGCCACACTTCCAAACAAGTTTAGAATTGGTTCATCTGACTTTCAAGAACTATGTGATTGATTAAGAACACTCAATCACCAAACATGGGTTTCACGGTTCTACCAAAATAAGTTTCGGTTCTACCTCCATGTGAGTACTGGATTTAGTCACACTAATTGCAAAAAACTGAGGATGACGGAATATTTATTGTTGTTGATTTCTTTCAATAATTGTATAAGGTCTATTTTGAATAAAACTATCTATTATTTAATAAATAAAATTATTATTTTATAATTTTTCTTGTGATAGTTTTTCGATTACATAGAATGTGTTTGAATGCTTTATATTATTCCTATGTATGTATGTTATGAGATGTTTGATTTCGGTTTTCATAACCTTAATATTCGATCTCATATTGTGTGAGCCCTTATGGTTTGGGTGTGTAGATGGTAGATTTTCGACAAAGGATAAAATCGTAAACCCATAACTATATATTTTCCTGATCCAGCAATCAGACGAGTATTGAGACCCATGTCTCTCGACGAAAGCATGAAAGCGCGTGCCGCAAGCATTTCTGACTGAAACTACTATCTCTAAGAGAATATGCGTATGTGCACTCTCTCAGCTAAAGCAAAGGCATATCTTGTAAATACTGAGGAAGTTCAGTAACTATTTTTATATAGAATCGAAAGATTGGACGGCTCCTAGACAGCTTGCCTGCTAGTATAGAGCAATAACGTCTTCAGGATGTAACAATATTTTCCCTGACTATATAAAAGAAATATGACGCTTCAACAAGCTCATATCATTCGACTCCTGAACAATTAATGCTCCTAGACGATCGTATTAGTATAAAGCCATCAATTAATTATTCCTAAATCACTAGATTCATTCACTGGATCCCTAAAAGATATTCTACATTTTTCATAATATTTCGTTACTTCAATTCATGGTCCTTCCCAGCAGAATTCCATGGGTTGGTAATAAATATCTAACACATGGGCATCTGAGCATTATCGAGTAAGCCCCGACTAAAATGGTGCAAAAGTATTCAATGAACTAACGAGCACCTGAATGCATGAATGAATATTTCAAAATACGACGAGACGATGAACCTATGCAAAATAGGAAAGAAAATAATAAATAATAAAATATTAGCCAAGGCGCTGGGACTGACCCACGGCCACGGTCGTGCGTGACCAGCCCCACGCTTGATTTTATATTTTATCATATTTTTGTTATTTTCCTTAATCTTATGAAGATCATTTCATTTGAACAAATATCCTTTGTTTTAAAGTAACTCCTCAGTTTCATGGTGTTTCCTTCGCATCAAGGAAATAATATAAAATTGGGAAAAATGTCGTGGGACCGTGTTTATTAGCCAACCGGATATGCCTTGATCATGGCCGGTCCCACACCTCATGATTCCTCATTATTTTATTATTATTTCCCTAATCTCATGAAAACTCCTTAATCTCATGGTATTTCCATAAAACCATGAAAAAATAATAAAAATTAGGGAAATTTGTGGGACCGCCCAGCCGACCGGTCATGCCCTAGCCGGTCCCACACGCCCCTTATTTTATTATATTATTTCTTATGTTTCCTTGATCCCATGGAATTCCTTGATTTCATGGTATTTCTTTCAAATTATGAAAATTCCTTTAAATCATGGAAATAATACATAAAATTATATAAAATTAAGGAAAACTCACGGGACCGGGCCCTAGCCGGCCGACCATGCTCAAGCCGGTCCCACACCCTTATTTTATTAATATTATCTCATGGAAACTCTTTCACTTCAAGGAAACTGTAGTTGCAGGAAATCCTACACTACACCCCTCACAAGAATCCACACGATCAAACCATTTTAAGATGAACAATTATAATTTCTATTGATTAATTTCTTGACTGTTTACAAGATAAAAGGAAAATGAGCTAAAGAATAACAATCACTCCAAACTTTCTCTCTCTTAATGACTTGCCCAACACTCGAAAAAGATCCCCCCCCCCCAATAGGCTTGTTCGGCTCTTTATATAGGGTATTACATAATGGATGACAGCTAAGTTGTCCTTTATTTTCGGGAATGATTTGTGAAATATCGCAAATGTACAAATATATAATCTCGCAACACTCCTAGATCTCTCTAGGTCTTCACATCTTTCTTGTGTTCTGGTTGTCATCACCCATTGCGTCATTTATATTACTCGTCTGCGACACCTTCGCAATGTATCGTTTATGGATTTCGCAAAGGCGCTGGTGTTGCGATATTCTGATCCTACATCTTGCCTCTTCTCATGTCTTCTCTGCGAAGGAGAGAACGTCATGAGAATTAATTGACCGGTCGTCAGCCGAGCAAAAATAATTTCACTTTCTTACTCACTAAATATAAATGAAGTACAAGGTAAGGAAGAGTTCGTTTCCACAGAGAGGCAATTGTTGTTATGCGATTTTCAGTTTCTAAGGTAACCAAGGGAGATTTTTGTTTTATCTAAGAAATAAAAGTAATTGAAAGCAAAGTAAATAATTCAAATAATCAATGAGGAGAAGATATTGGTCACGGGATAGTATCATTCACAAACATGTATTTTCATCAACGATTAGAATTGGTAATTTAATCTCTCATTCACTAAAAGTCCTAGGATACCTTGATCGCAAGAATATCCCGCTAATTCCTTGATTTCATCACAACCAAATTAAAAGATGCATATGTGAATTCTTCCTAGAAAGCAACCTAAAGTGTAAAAGCACAATTAGATTTAACTCCCTAAAAGCACTAAGTTCTATGGAATAAGACTAATCAAGGCAATCAAACGTGTAAAAGCACTAATTCAATTTAACCAAGGTTATGATTCATAAGTGATTATAAAGATGTATCACTACAAGTAATAACCACAATATGCTACTTAGAATCAGGGATAAACAACTATTTCGTATTGAAAACCCTAATCTAGCAATAAAGGTGAAGGCAAATTCAATCGATTCCGGACTCGACTAAACAAGCATTCAAACTATATAACAATATTAATAATGAAGCATAAACAGTAAAGTATTGAGACAAAACTAATTCATCGAATCATATATCATGTTGTGAAATCCACTTTATCCCATAACCAATAATAATTGTTTAGCTACTCATAGCTATGGAGTTCATCATAAAAATATTAACTGAATAGAAGAAGATGAACAAAAGCAAACCCTAGAAGCGTAAACAAAAGCGGCTCTCCCCAAGTTCCAAGAATAATACGCGATCTCAAAGTTGTAGAAACTTTCTCCTTTTGTAGCTTTTCTCCAACTTCCAAAACTAGGTCTTCATAGCCCAAAGCCCATGTGGTCCACCAAGCCCATGTGTGTGGAATACCCATGTGAAAATATGTCCCAAAAGAGACCACCGGAAAACTGGTATTATGGCCGGAAATTGGCCGGAAAATATATCTCAGGTGACCGACAAAGTCCGCCCGGTCACCGGTCAACGAGTCAGCTCGGAAAGTCAGGCCGAGTCAAACGATCCAGAGAGTCAGCGGGGTCAAACCAACCGAGTCAGGTGAGTCAGGGTCTGGATCATCTATCTGACTTGGCTGAGTTGGTTGATTTGCACGGCCTAGGCCATTCGCACAAGCCATATCCTCTGTTGTGCTAAGATGGCGCTTCTGTCTTCAGTGTTGCACCACCATGGTGTAATATCCTTCTCAAGCTCATTTTCAGCTGCAACTCTTTCAGTCATAAGCTTAATAGTTCTATTCATTCTCATCACCAGCAAACACCACAAACCATTCAATCCTTGCTCCTGCATCTCCACCAGCGCCATATGCATTTCCAGTTATAGATGCACACTCACTCAACACAGTCTGCAATGTAACTTCCACTTCAGCTCAGCTGAAATACCCATTGAACTAGCACCTGAAGCAAGCAATACTACCAACACAACTTGAACTGCACAAACTCAGTAGCTCATCTCCTCTAAGCTTAGCACCACCAATGACATTGCCTGCACCTGCAATGCCTCTCACAAACACAAACATGGCTTGCAATCGCAGCTACAGCTCTGCAATGCCTCATAACCATTCAAGAACTCCCATTACAGCTGCACCCTATTCTGTCACCTGCAATGAGCTAGCACAAGCAATATTTGTAGCTCATCAGGACCAGTGCCTCTCTTTCAATAGCTTCCCATTCAGCCTGCAACTCATTACCATTCAGTTCAGCCGCAATACATACACACAATACCACCTAATTCAGGCCACAATTATCTCCTTGTTCTTCAGTGCATTCTCCACACAACACCAGCCTCAGCTGTAATTACTCAGCTCACCTAAATTCCATGCCTGTAATTTAACTCCATTGCATCCATCCCGGTTCCTCCATTCCTCTGCCATCTTTCACTGCTTGAGCCATTGTCCATTGTAGTCACATCCATGATGAACAACATCACCAGCTGCTACTTCATTAACATAGCACCACTCATAACAACACCACAGATCACCTGCAATATATCAGCTCATTCTCCTCTACATAGTTAGGCTCAACTCAACACCTCCCTGAATTCCTACAATGCTCAGCATAAACTCCAACTAGCACCACCATTACCTCAATCCTGTAATTCACCAACACATGGAAAAGTATCATTTCTTCCATCTGTGGTTGCACCTCAAACACCACCAAATTCAGTCCACATCCACCATTCAAAATGCACAATTCCAGCTCCTTAACATTCATCTAGAGCATTCAATCTCAGCCAACACTATCAGATCCATCATCACCATCTGTAATTCAGACCTGCTCATACATTCAGCTTCTCAATCCTGCAAACTTGATAGCAACACTTGTTTCTTGTATTGTAGCTCAACTGCAACAACTCGAACCATATCTAAACTCAAATTCACGTTTAACCCATCCTCTACCTTTCGTTCTCAACCCCAAATTCGCAGCAGCAGCTACTTTGTTTCTGAAGTCGATGATATCATCATCTCTGCCAACTCTGAGCCACAACAATTCTTAGCATCCCAAATCTCGATTTACAACTCATCTTTCAAAACCCATCTGGAATTTCAACCCCAACACTCACCATTTTCCCTTCAAATCTTCATTCCAATGTTTCAATTTCTTGATCTCAATTCTTTCAAACCCTTAACAGAACCATCTTCTATTAAAATCAACAGAAACATCTTCTTCAACTTCTTGTTCACGAACCAAAATCCAAACCTAATTTAACCCCAGTTCAACCATGGCAGTAGCAGCTTCACTACCACCAATTTAATCTACTGAATCTTTCAATTTCTCACTCAGATGTCGCCGCACTTTACAGGAAGAGAAAAGGAAATAGAGGCTAATGATGGGAGAAATGATATTTTTCTGAAATTTAGGTTCTCTGTAGGAATAACAAATGGATATACCCACTCAAGTGGAATGGATAGGGGGTTCCCAAAATGATTCTAGGCACCCATAAAGAGGATAAGGGCCAACCAATGATGTATTTTCCGTGCTTCTCTAGACTAAGCTGCAATAGTTGGCTTGTCTGGGCTCCACTCCCAGTAGCAATTTCATATGAGATGACGCTTTTTCCCTTCTTGCTCAAAATAGATGATTGCTTTTCTTTTCACTCCAAATGACTCCATTGTACCTGATAAACTCAAAACTGAACATAAGAGATGCAATTCACAATGATAATAACAAAGAAAGCGTAAATACTAGATATAAAATTAGGTGTTTACAACACCTATCATTAATCTACTCAACATGCCGCAACTGTTCGCCGTAACTGTTCATCCTTATCTGTTTTGACACGACTCCATACTTTTACAAAATGTATTGCATGTGTCCCTTCTTCCATTCATTTCTTGACACGTCTTTTTCAACCATTCATGTTTAATCTTCGCATTAAATGTGTTTGCCCCTATATATATTTTTCTTACTCCTCACTTTTTCTTTTTTACTCTCTTTCTTATCCTCTCTGCAATTTCTCTTCTTTATCTCTCCGTAACTTCCGCTCCTGTTACTGTAAATTTTCTTCTTTTTCATCTTCTCTTCATTCCCATACTCTGAAAGATGCCTCAAGTTGGTCGTGGATATGAAGTCTTTTGGGAGAGGCTCAAAAGAATTTGCAAGAGAAGGGTTTCACGTTATCCATTATTCCCAATCAAGAATCTTCATCTATTCTTTCTGCCAAACTTTTTACTGATCATCATTGTGATGATCAAAGAATCATAATTTTTCTAGGTCAGATTCTCGCCGGTCTTCCCATTCCTCTCTACAACCCTGAACTTCCCTTGTTTTATGAAATTCTCGCTCATGGGAAATTCTCGCGAGCTATCTATAAATTAAGTGGAGACTGTATCCGCTTAATACTGGAATTCGCCAATCGTGGTGCTGGTAAGGGATCTCTTTATCCCAATGCAGTCAGAGATCCTAAATTTGTAGACTTAGAGATATTCGCTGAAAAGTATTCAGTAGATAGTTTCTTTGAAAACTATGAAGTAATAAACATGAAGAACAATAGAACTCGCTGGGGCGCCCGTTTGAAAAGGAGAGAAAATATTCCCAGCGACAAAATACTTATGCAGGATATTGATTGGCACTCTGGTAAGAACAATGTTCCTCGTCATTCCAAAGATGACAAGTGGTGCGTCTTTCCATTATTTTTGAATGGACCTTATATCTCCGGTTCAAATGTACTCCCTGCGAATCTCGCCAATTATCAACCTTGGGTATTTAATTGGCCCGAGAAAGCAAAAGAGGTATGCTTCCTAAATTTCGCTCAGTTTGTAATCTTTACTTCTTTTTATATTTAGTAATCTTGCGAAATTTCCAGATTGTTAAATTGAGAAAAAGTTACGAGAGGAATCCTAAGGCGAGTACCCTGGCATTTCTCCATTCGATCACGTATGAAGTAAGAAATACTTTTCTTCATTATTTTTAACAATATTATTGCCTCTGTTTCTTATCTTCATTCGTGTGCGAAGGTTGGCGTTGAGATTGCTGAAGAAGAAGAGAACCCTAAGAAGACCAAGGGTAAAGATAAAGATTCTCTTCGCAAGGGGAAATCTACTGCTCCACCTTCTAAAAAACGGAAGATCCATTCTTCTTCTCGCTCAAGTCCTCAATCCAGCAAGAGTTCTGATGCAGATAATGACGATGTTGATACCTCTCTCGCGAAGGAGAATTATCCAACCGAATCTCCTATGGCGCAACTGTCTAGTATCTTCACTGACTCCATGCAGGGAATTGGAGATGATCGTCTCTCTAGTACATGCGAAGCTCTCGCAAGTATCTGTGATGCTTCCTTACTAGAGGGTAATGATTCTCTTCAGGAGGTTTCATGATCAGTGACTCCTAGCTTCCTAAATGCACTTGGTGCCTTGGTATGTTTGTATTTCCTTATTTCTTCATAATTTCGATTTTAAATCATATCTTGATAATTTCTTTATTTTTCTTTATAGTCTGGAAGAGCTTCTTTTGTTGTCGCCTCAGATCTTGAGAAAAGGCGCAATGTTCTTGAAAAGAAGAATCTTCAACTTCGCAAGAAAAATGAAGAATTGGAAACTGAAGTTGTTACTCTTCGCAAGAGAGATAAAGAATTTGAAAGTGAAACTGCAACTCTTCGCGAAAAAACCAAACAACTGGAAGTTGAATCCTCCTCTCAGAAGAATAAGATATCTAGTCTTCAAAGCGCCAACCAACAACTTTATGGTATGAGACTCTTCCTTTTTCCTTTGTCTTGTTCTCTAGTTGTTTTTCCTTATCTAACTTATCATTTTCGCAGACGTTTATAATCTTTCTGATGAAGCCATTCTTCTCCACTCATTTCCTGAACCTATGGATAATGATGTTCTTCTCGCTCACCTCAACAATTCTTTAAATAGTTTTTCAAATAACAAAATTAGGTCTCTTCCTCTAGACAAACTTCAATCCAAATTTCGCCTCTTAGAAACTTAAACGTCTATATTCTGACAGAGAAGGTTGTTGATCATTCTTCTTTATTTAATGTTTTTTTTTTTTTTTTATGAAGCTGTCATTAAGTTGCTGATTCATTGTCCTATGTTCGCAGAGGCTGAGAAGAGATTTCAGAGAAGAGTTGAAGAACTTGAATCTGAGAAAGAACAACTTTCAAAGGACTTCTCTCTTCGTAATGACAAGTATTCCAAGTTGAAGAAGCAACTACAAATTACTGTAGCGAATTTCAAAAATGATGTTGTTCTCTTTCGCAATCAGACTATTAGGACAGTCTGTGATGACAACAGTATTCCTCATTCTTCATACCCTTGTCTCCTTGACGAAATCCCTGAAAACATGCCTTCTTTGGATATCTCTGACAGAGATGCTAGCGAAGAAGAATCTGATGAAGATGACGAAGTAGAAGGATCTGATGAAGAATAAGAATCAAACAAGAAATAGCTCCATTTTCTTCTTTCTCTTTTTGTAATATCTGTACATTTATCCTTTTAATCTTCCATTGTTGTAATCTCTTACTGTAAGTTTCTTGGATCTTCAAATACAAGTTTTACTTTTGTTGCTCCTTTCTCTGTTATTTGTTTTCAAATGAATGATTAAGCAAATAACCTTTAAATGGTAACATGCCTCAGTCTCGCAACTGTTGCTGCTGAACTATCGCGAGCAAATGTTTCTTGGTTGTTTCCAAGATCTCATTTTTTCTTTTTCTTTTGTGTGGTCTTATTTTGCCTTCCTAGTTAAAGGTCTTACTGTGCCACCTCTTGTCATTGCGACAAAATCGCAGGACGTCTTTACACTTTCATGTAATGACCCCTTGATATTGCCTTATCATTTTTTAGTATTGTTGTCTCTACAGGATAATTTTATTGCGACAATATGACAGGCCTAAATTTTCTTGCGAGAATAAAGCCCCATGACATTGTCGTCTTGCGACGAAATCGCAGGACGTCCTTACACTTTCATGTATTGACCCATTGATCTCATCTTATCTTTGTCTTTTGTATTATTGCCTCTTCAGGATTGTCGCACAAATATGACAAGCCTAAATTTTCTTGCGAAAATAAAGCCTCATGACATTTGCGTCTTAAGACACTTATTAGCTCCCTAATGGAGGGTGCCGCCCTTATCATCTCCCTGGTTGCCCCTTCAAGGAGGCGTACATCAGCCATACAAGACTAGCTCCTCCCATCCGGTCTTAACAACAACTGGTTGTTTTCGTGACCTCTTATCCCTTTTACCTATAGGGTTTATGGTTACGAGACTGCACCCTAAGCGGAGTTTTCTTCGGGCCGAGTGCAACATATGCCAAGACTTTCCAAGAATGGCCGAGATACTTCAAATGCCCCAGGCACTCTTGGCTCAACTGTGTACCCGGCGCCTTGATCATATGCTGACTCCTTAGAAGAGACCCTCGGTCGTCCAACCAGGGTATAACCTTATATATAGTTGGAAATCCAAGGTATCTCTCCCGGATGGGCTTTATTGACCCCAACTCTCCATGACTCAGGTTCCAGGGGCGGTGTAACCTTTTCCCTGAGCCATGTTAGCAGGTACCCCCTTTTATGACGTACTTTAGGTCTTACATTTGCCTCTTACGAAATTTTGATTCGCGAACTAGGGTGTACGCCATAGAAGGTTCGCCCCTTTCTTTGTCATTGATTTTAGATTGTTTCTTGTCATCATCTTTGCGAAAGTTTCGCGTATTCTTTCTTCGATTATCATAGTGTTTGCATCTTCAGCCTGTCTTTATCACTCAAAAGTTCAAGATTTTTTTTTTTTTTTACATCTTTCGCAAGCGTAAAATCAATCATTCACTCCTTACGCCTCTTACTTCTGTTGCTCTCTGTTTCTGCATTATTCAAATTTCCTAGTACTGCCTTCCCTTTTACGAAATCATCGACATTTCCTACTTTCTTCAGGCATTGGTTTCACAACGTATTTTCTTCTCTCATTTTTATTGCGTCTACCATCAATCTTTCCCTTCTTTGTTCTTCTTTGGTGTTTTGCTTCCAGTTCTTCTTCTGTGCAGCTCTTTCCTCGCAAGATTCCACATCAACTTCATAGCACTTCTGTCCCTCAATCCAATCTCCTTTTATGACTCCAACACCACTGGGATGAGGAAATTTGATGCACTGGTGATAAGTCGATGCTACACCCAAAATCTCATGTAACCAAGGTCTCCCAATCAATGCGTTATAAGGGGACTCCACATCGACTATGCAGAACAAAATTTCAGTTGATAATACTTTCAGTGGTACTCGCATATGAGCTTCTCCTTTAGGCTTATTGGCAGTACCGTTGAAACCATAGATTTTGTAAGTTGAAGGTATCAGATCTTCATCTTTTCCCTCCCATAATTTTGTAAGTATGGATATTCACAGAACTTCCAGTATCGATTAAAATTCTATTGATTTCCCATGAATTTTCGGCTTCATCATCTTCATCATCACTAGGTTTTGGGTTAATCTCCAACCTTACCACTAATGGGTTGTCATGCATCTCTCCATCCTCAGGTACCTCTTCTGCGGTAAAAGAAATAATTTGCTTTTGCCATTCCTTTAGTGGCGATGTCTTCGCGATGTTCATTATTTCTCTATTATCAGCATCTCTTGCGAAAACCCTACTGAGTACACCATCATGAAAGTCTTCAATTGTCCTGTATGAATGTACAATAGAGTTGCAAAATAGATTCTTGGCTTTCGCTCCGACTTCTATTACAAAAGTTTCTCCTCCTTTTGTTGTGTTTACCCTGTGAACTTCTAGCGGTGGTGGTAATGGTTGAGACTGAGGTTGATGTTTCAGAAAATGATTTAGTTTCCCTTGGTCTATCATTCCGAGGATGGTTCTTTTTATATTTCTGCAATCATTTGTTGAGTGTCCATGAAAATGGTGATAAGAACAAAATTCATGACTTCTATCGCCCAGAGGCGGTTCATTTCCCATGTTCCATGGTGCGGGTACGTTTTCCATCAAGATTATAGCTTCCCATATTTTCTCCACACTAGCATTCAGTGGGGG
The DNA here is from genome assembly GCA_023531295.1 of Papaver armeniacum. Classification (NCBI taxonomy): domain Eukaryota; kingdom Viridiplantae; phylum Streptophyta; class Magnoliopsida; order Ranunculales; family Papaveraceae; genus Papaver; species Papaver armeniacum. The sequence goes on from JAJJWW010014893.1 coordinate 148,733, forward strand.
CATTTTGATTTCTTCCCATATTACCCTATGATTTCGCTGTCCTCTATGATAATTTTGCCTCTGACCTCCATAAGTTTCTTGTGGCTGATCAAGTCTTTGAATTTTGTTATTTCCCCCACGGTTATAGAAGTTTCTCTCTCTTTCAAATTCTTCCTGATCACGACTCCCCATGGCTACTAACTTTTGTTGACCATCATCCGTTATCATTTCTTGTTGACCCTGCGAGGTGCTCGCTACTGTATTTATCAATTTAGGTAACAAGCTTGCATTCGCGGCTTTTGAACTTGTGTTCGCAACGGGGTATGATTCCATCTCATTTTGCTTTTCCTCTAGAGCAACGTACTCCTCCTGAAGTTCTCGCAACTCAGTCATTGTGATTGTATTCTTGATTCTAAAAACTTGAATGTATAACAGATTGGTTGCGAACATAGCGTTAATGAATGATGGAATGAGATATCTCTCATCCACACGACCAGCCATATCATTACACATTGTCTTCCATCTCACGGTTAGATGTTTCAAGCTTTCACCAGCCCTTTGTTTTAACCCAAATACGTCTTCAATACCAGGTCGCGAGGAATTATTACTTATGTATACCCCTAAAAATATAGCGTGCAAATGGTTGAAAGATGTTATTGTATTCCTTGGTAAACCTTCAAACCATTTCAAGGCTTCTCCTGTCAAACTTGATGCAAAATACTTGCACAATATAGCATCATGGTTCTCCCACTGTAACATACATCTCACATAAGCTTTGATGTGTTGTATCGCACAAGTTGTTCCATTGAAAATGCTGGTTAACGCAGGTAAATTGCACTTTGGGGGTATTCTCCCTAATTGTACTTCTAGCGTGAATGGAGTTTTCGCAGCTTCTTCTATGGCTTCATCCAATTGTCTCTTACCTCCTCCTTTTTTATTATTTAACATTCCTCTCATTTCCGCTAATTCTCTCAAAATTTATTCATTTATGCCAGAGTTTGGATCCTTTTGTCTTTTTAGCTCCGCCTCTCTTCTTCTGCGTTCATATCTGTTTTGACTTTCTTGTTCATCATTCTCTTCTCGTCTTTCTCTGCGATCTTCTCTTTCATTTCTTTCATGAATTCTTACACCGTTATATCTATCATTTTCTCTTCTTTGCTGCCTGTCCGCTCTCCTTTGTACTCTTTCATATTCTTCATTGATATTACCATTGTTGCGATTTTTTTCTCGCCTTCTTTCTCGATTATCATGATTGTTCTGGTGAATTGCCTCTTGTAGTTCCTATTCTTCCATTTCTGCTCTCAATATTTCCCTCTCGCAAGCTAGACGTGCTTGTTCAGTATAGTGTCTTTCAATTTCATCTTCAATTTCTCTTTGCTTCCTCCGTGCTTCTCTCCCATGTAATATTCTTCTTCCTTCTTCCTGATTTTCTTCGTCGCCTGGATTATTCCGCCCCTGACGTTGCCTATTTCCTTGATTTCTATTATTTTGCCCATTTTGAAGAGTCTCAGGACGTGGGACATAACGATCTTCCATTCTTTCTCTTCTTTCGCAACGCTCTTCGCTTGGATTTTGCACTTCCTCTCGATTTTCTTCATTAGCATTTTCTACAAGTAATGTTCTCCTTATTTCTTCTCTAACTGATCTTGAGCTTGACCTTATAGTGCTTCTCGACCTTCTATTTTTTAATCTCATGTTTTCCATCCTCAACTCGTGATTTTTCCTTGTCAAATTTGAACGTTCTTCCGCTTCTAATCGCCTTTCTTCATGTATTGTTTGTCTTAATGTCTCTAATGCTGCGATTTCTTCATTTCCATGAATTATTTCTCCAATCACTTCCTGGTCTCTCTCCTCTCGTCCATTGTTTACCAATTGCTGTTCTTCTCCCCTTTCATCCACAGAGTTTGATCTCCAAGTATGCACGCTTACTCTATCATAATCCCACGTTCTATTCGCAGTCTTGGTTGAATTGGCGGTTGAATTTGATTTTCTTCATTATTCCTTGTGTTCATTCTTGAGGATTCCCCCATTTCAATTCTCCCTTCTCCAACAAGTCTCCTACTCCTTCTAACAATTGTTGGTTGTTCTGATGCATGTCTTCTTCTAGCCATCTCTCAATTTCATTAGATTGTTGAAAATTATATGAAATTCCTTCTCTGTTACTCCAAATTCTTTCAAATCACGATGTCAATCTTCACTCTCTCCCTGTTTCTAGCGCCATTATGTAGTTGCAGAAAATCCTACACTACACCCCTCACAAGAATCCACACGATCAAACCATTTTAAGATGAACAATTATAATTTCTATTGATTAATTTCTTGACTGTTGACAAGATAAAAGGAAAATGAGCTAAAGAATAACAATCACTCCAAACTTTCTCTCTCTTAATGACTTGCCCAACACTCGAAAAAGATCCCCCCCAATAGGCTTGTTCGTCTCTTTATATAGGGTATTACATAATGGATTTTCAGGAATGATTTGCGAAATATCGCAAATGTACAAATATATAATCTCGCAACACTCCTAGATCTCGCTAGGTCTTCACATCTTTCTCGTGTTCTGGCTGTCGTCACCCATTGCGTCATTTATATTACTCGTCTGCGACACCTTCGCAATGTATCGTTTATGGATTTCGCAAAGGCGTTGGTGTTGCGATATTCTGATCCTACAGAAACTCCTTGATTTCAACAAAATTCCTTAGTTTCAACAAACTCCTTGATTTCATGATATTTCCACAAAATCATGAAAAATAATATAAAAATGGGAAAAAAACCAAGGGACCGTGGTCGTTGGCCGGTCTGCCATGCCTTGGACTCATCCGGTCCCACACTTCATGATTTCTTAATTTTATAATTATTTTCCTTCATCTCATGAAGTTTCCTCAGTTTCAGCAAAATCCCTGATTTCTTCATATTTTCCCAAATGATTGCTCAAACGCACATCAGAAAATATCAAAATTCTCGGGGCGAGACACGAACACTTTGGTGACATGAGCATATTACCTTGACCAGGCCGGGGTTGGCTCTTTGGCTTTCAAGAGGCCGGTCCCTCATATTTTCATCATTTGACCTAATTTGTTCATATTAGGTTCAAACTCTTCTGAACAATTTTGGAATTTCATGAAACGATCGTCATTCGATCCCGTGATCACCCAGGGCCGGTTTCATGACCCCTTGGTCGGTCCGTAATCTCTTCATAATTAATTAGGTTTTATCACCTAAGGCTCAGACGAGCATTATCTTAATATAATAAATGATTAAACCAGCATTTAATCATTCTTTCATCAACAAATCAACAAGTCTTCAAGAGACCTTGGTATTTGCTCACTTGAGCATCTGGGCGCTACATGGTCGACCCATGATCCCATGTAGCCGGTCCCTCCTTCACTCCGTGGTTAATTTTCAATAAACCATCAATTGATCGAATTAGGGTTTTGAGTCCAAGGTTCATAATTCCAGATTCAAACGCTAATAATTTTACGATGATCTCATGGTCAACATTTTATTAGTTATACTTGGTTCAGTTGCCAATATTTAAATTAATATTTTATTTGGTCATGCTACCAATAATTCATCAAATGAGCAACATTTGCTCATATGGGCAATATTTTCTCAAACCAAGAAACATTGGTTCAACCATCAATATTCAACAGTTCATCGAATGAGCAATATTTACTCATGTTAACTATGTTTATTCATACATTATACCTTTGTCTCAACAGACATGTTCAATTCATGAATCTCATAACATTTTTAAAGACTCAACAATACAACTCACCGTCCCATGAAGTCATGAAGTCAACAACTGACTAACTAATCACGAGACATCAATCGTGTCACATGGGGGGTATTAACTAGGGTTTTGGTCTGGCGGTCTACGGCACGTGTGTTCATACACACGATGAGAATGTGAGCAAGTTGTGCAATCAGTTGAAGGAGTTAACAAAGTAGTGGGTGGAAAATCGACCAAGTCTCCGCACGTTGAGCAACTGGTTTAAACACGATTTCCACTTCTCCACTCTTTGATTCCATCAGCTGTCACACTTCATGGGATCACGATGTTTACAATTCTAGCAATATAAATAAGTCTATGAATGATGATTGAAAACAGGATAATCTCACGTCAAATAGACAACATGAGATTAACAACTCAATATTTGAGAAATTACTCTCAACAGAGCAAATTCAATCATTCAGAACTTATCTTATTTTCAGAATACACAACACACCTACAATCTTCGATCACCATTGATCTCACACATTTCTCAGCTTCCCTCCTACAGATCGACCCATCCTCTCTTGTGACCGAATTTACTCTGGAACGGCCATTTTCTTGGTTTAGGCCGGAGTACTACAGATTGATCTCTCGAATTCAAAGCACTCCCTTCTTGCAGTGCATCTGTGTGAGGTTTGATAATTCGCTCGGTTCAAAGAGTTTCCTCCGCACGGTCGTCTCCTCAATTCCTTAAAAACCAGCAACTCATTTTGCCCCATCTACATATTGGCGACCACAGTGGGAGATCATTCTCTCGGTTGCAATCTTAATTCTCACAAAGATAGTCGATCTTAGATCCAGTTTAGTTACTCAAAACTCCAGCCAGAGTCTTCCAAATGGTGACGCTTCTCTGGCTCATCCAAATGATTCTGGTAATATTCGTCATCCTTACTTTACTACTCCTGTAGGATCAGAATATCGCAACATCAATACCTCGCGAGATTAGTAAACGACAGCATCGCGAAGGCGTCGCAAGGAAATAATATAAATGACGCAATGGGTGACGACAACTAGAACATGAGAAAGGCGTGAAGATTTAGTGAGATTTAGGAGTGTCGCGAGATTATATATTTGTACACTTGCGATATTTCGCAAGTCATTCCCGAAAATAAAGGACAGCTTAGCTGTCATCCATTATGTAATACCCTATATAAAGAGTTGATCAGGCCGATGGAGAGGAGAGTTCTTTTCGAATTGTTAAGCAAGTCATTAGGATAGAGAAAGTTTTAGAGTGATTGTAATTCTATAACTCATTTCTATTTCATATTGTAAACATTCAAGAATTCAACCAATAAGAATCATAATTGTTCATCTTAACATGACTTAATTGTGTGTATTCTAATGAGGGGTGTAGTGTAGGATTTCCTGCAACTACATAATGGCGCTGGAAACAGGGATTGATGGAAGATTGAAGATAAAAAATTGAAATCAAAGTCATTCAAACCAAGAAAATGAAGAAACAAAATGTTAAATCAGATGAGGTAGAAAAGTTGAAAACCAAAAAATGTGATGAAAATGCAGAATATAGTTTGATCACGAAAATAATGATTAATGAATTTCATGAAAACATCAAAGGAAGAATACACAAACGAGATTTTGAAGGAAAAAAGATCACAACCATGGAGAAGATATTGCCTTTGAAAGATTGGGAAAAACAGAAGAAATACCAAAAGAGAGCTTGAATCACACATCTCCACTAGTGATTACGATAGATGCATGTAAAGAAGGAAGAGAACCAGCAAAAACAACGGAAGAATGGGCGATAAATAGAGTTTTGGTGGATACAGGGAGTATGGTAAATATCATGTTTTACCATGCCTACAAAAAATTAGGATACAAAAATGAAGAAATGATTCCTTCAACGTATCATATCCATGGTTTTGGTAAGTCTATAACGAAACCTAAAGGGGAGGTAAAGTTATGAATTTTGCTAGGAGAAATTGAAGCACAAGTGACGTTATGTTTAATAGATATGGAATCGCCATATAACATGTTGTTAGGGAGACCATGGGTACACGCTATTAAAGCGGTAGCATCAACATTTCATCAATGTATTAAATTCCCAACGCCAAATGGGATTGGCGAGATCAGAGGAGATGCTGATAAAGGAAGAATGTATTATCAAGTCGAAGTAAAACATTATGAAGAACAGGTGAAGAAGCGAAAAGATCGCAAAAATATGGCAAAAGCAATTAAAAAAGAAGAAGAATTTAGAATTTATATGATAATAACAAAGGAAGGAAAGGGAATACCTAGCGAAATTTCGGAAGAAGAGGATGAGTTTGCGAAAGAAATGAAAGGACCAACACCTATGGGAGAATCGAATGCTAGTTACATTGCATTGGAACAAACAAAGGAAGTGAACGTTGGAACTGAGGAAGAACCCAAGATGTTAAAAATTAGGACTAAGATGGAAGCGGATGAAGAAATAAGAACCGTTGATTTGTTGCGAGAATACAAAGATATTTTCGCATCGGACATGGATGAAATGCCTGGTATAGATCCGACTGTGGCGTGCCATAAATTGGAAATTGACAGAAATGCAAGACCATTTAAACAAAGAATTAGAAAGATCGCAACAGCATATCATCCCCAAATAGAAGAAGAATTGCGGAAGATGCTAGATGCAGGAATCATTAGACAAGAAAAATATCCTGAATGGATAGCGATTATGGTCGTAGTCCCTAAGAAGAAAAAAGGGATAAGAATTTGTATAGATTTTACTGATCTAAATAAAGCTTGTCCAAAAGATAGCTTTCCGTTGCCAGATATCCCGCAGATGGTTGAATCAGCGGAAAGAAATGAAAGGATATCATCCCTTGATGGATACAAAGGCTACAATCAAATACCACTCGCTCAAGAAGACCAAGAACATACTGCTTTTTTCGCTCCAAGAGGATTATATTGTTATACAAAAATGCCGTTTGGTTTGCGAAATGCCGGAGCGACATACCAAAGGATGGTAGAAAAGGTGTTCGCGAAATGGATACACAAAACATTGGAGGTATATGTGGATGACATGTTAATAAAAAGTAAAGAAGCAAAAGACCATGTACAGGACTTGAAAGAAATTTTCGAACAAATGAGGCAGTTTAACATCAAAGTAAATCCAGAAAAATGCACATTTGGAGTGGCATCAGGAAAATTTTTAGGTTACATTGTGTCAAAAGAAGGAATACAAGTTGACCCAGAGAAAGTGCAAGCAGTTCGCGATATGCCAACACCGGCGACAATAAAAGATGTTCATAAGTTAAACGGACTATTGGCTTCGCTGGGAAGATTCATCTCGCGATCATCTGACAAATGTAAGCATTTTTTCAACATACTCAAAAAGGGAGCGAAGTTCAGATGGACAGATGAATGTGAAAAAGCTTTACAAGGAATAAAAGAATATTTAATGGATATATCAATTTTGCAAAAAGCAAAACCAGGGGAAGAATTGTTAATTTATCTTGCGACAACCTCGCATGCATTAAATGCAGTGTTGCTGCGAATGGACGCAGGAGTGGAAAAGCCAATTTATTACATCAGCAAAACATTTAATGTCGCGGAGAAAAATTATTCAAAAATTGAAAAATTAATTTTGGCATTAGTTTACGCAACATTTAAACTTCGCATCTACTTCGAAGCACACACAGTTAGGGTAATAACAAAGGTACCCATTGAATCAGTAATGAAAAAATTCGAAAAGGTCAGGAAGGGTTGAAAGATGGAATGCTCAAATAAGTCATTGCAAGCTCAAGTACGAAATACTATCCTCACCCAAATCACAAGTTGTTGCAGACTTTCTAACAGAATTTCCGCTGGAAGAGGATGAAGCAGTGGAAGAAATGATGGATATAGAAGAAGAACATGGAAATCCAAGGGATTTATTAACTGAGCCAAACAGATGGGAGATACTAGTAGATGGATCGTCAAATGGAGAAGGTAACGGAATTGGAATCATTATAATTTCGCCATAAGGCAATAAAATGGCCTTTTCTTTCAGGTTGGAATTTGCATCTACCAACAATGAAACAGAATATGAAGCTATAATACATGCTTTACGATTTGCAATAGAAATGAAGTTGGAGAATGTGAGAGTCACCAGTGATTCCCAGTTGGCTATTCGCCAGATAACAGAAGAATATACCACAAATGAACCATCCATGAAAAAATATAAGAAACTTGTTGAAGAGTTGTCGGCGAAGATACCAAAGATAAAATGGAGACACATATCAAGAAGAGACAATAGACTCGCGGATGCTTTTGCTTTTATATCGAGTATGATGACAGATCCAACTGCGAGATGCATAAAAATACAAACACTTCTATCACCATCAATTAACAAAGAGGAAGAAGAAGAAACAGAAGTAATGTTCATAGAAGATGAAGTACAAAGACCCAACTGCGAAGATTGGAGAACGAAACTTTATGCTTATCTAATGAAAGGAGAAACACCAAGAAATAGGTTAGAAATGCACAAATTAAAAAGCCGTGCAACAAATTATGAATTAAGAGACGGGGTATTGTACCGAAGATCCTTTAATGGACCCTCGCTTAGATGTTTAACATGAAAGGAATGAGAAGCAGTATTAAAAATGTTACACAGTGGAGATGCTGGCAATCATAGTGGTGGAAGATCTTTAGCACATAAGGCGAAAATGCAAGGCTATTATTGTCCATATATGCATGAAGACGCGAAACAAGTATCAAGGCGTTGCGAAGATTGCCAAAAGCATGGAAAGAGAATACATGCACCAAGAGCACCATTAACCTCTTCAACAAGTGTGTGGCCTTTTGGAAAATGAGGGTTAGATATCGTAGGGCCATTTTTACCAAGTACAGGGCAGAAAAGATATTTGATTGTCGCTATAGATTATTTCACAAACTGGGCAGAAGTAAAAGCGGTACAACACATTCGCGATAAAGATGTTTTTACATTCATATTCGAAAACATAATGTGGGAAATCAACTCCCTTATGCCCACAAGCTAATGGACAGGCGGAAGCAACAAATAAAACAATAGCAGATATATTAAAGAAGAAGTTAGAAGGACATAACATGGCATGGTGCGAACAAGTACATAATGCAGTATGGGCTTACAATACAACAAGGCGAGAATCCACGGGGATGTCACCATTTTGTTTGACATATGGAGTTGAAGCTGTACTTCCAACAGAAGTTATTATTCCAACAACAAAGAGAGAAGCTTGGGAGAAAAATCTTAGTGCGGGTAACATTTTGGTTAAATTAGATGAATTAGAGGAGAAAAGAGAAAGAGCACTACATCATATGGAGAATTATCAGCGAAGGTTAGCTAGAGAATATAACAAGCGTGTCAAGACACGCGAATTTCAACCAGATGATATGGTATTGCGAGAAACACCAATATATCAGCGAGAAAGTGGCGGCAAATTGGCGAAAAAATGGGATGGACCTTATATCATCAAGGAGATAGTTGGAACAGGGGCATATAGATTAATGGATCCTGATGGCAAAGATGTGGGCCAAAGATTGGATAGACCATGGAATAGGATTTATCTCAAGAAGTACTACCCATAAAAGATGGAAGAGAAAGAATGAGTTGCGAAATATTAAAATTGATGAAATGAAAAGAGTTCATATGAAATGTTCCTGTGACAGAGTGACTGCGAAAGTGTCTAAAATAAAGCAAGTCTGCGAATACATCGCAAGTAAAATATCAAAAGATAATCAAAAATGAATGAATGAGTGAACGGGACGAACCTTTATGGCGTACACCTTAGTTCGCGAATGATATTTCGTAAGAGGCAAATGTAAGACCTAAAGTGCGTCATATAAGGGGGTATATATTGACATGGCTCAGAGAAAACGTTACACCGCTCCTGGAACCTGAGTCATGGAGATTTGGGGCCCATGAAAGCCTATCCGGGAGAGATACCTTGGATTTCCAACTATATATATAAGGTTATACCTGGTTGGACGCCCGAGGGTCTCTTCCAAGGAGTCGATGTATGCTCAAGGCGCCGAGGTACACGGTTGAGCCAAGAGTGCCTGGGGCATTTGAAGTGTCTCGGCCATTCTTGGCAAGTCTTGGCACATGCTGCACTCGGCCCGAAGAAAACTCTACTTAGGGTGCAGTCTCGTAACCATAAACCCTATAGGTATAAGGGATAAGAGGCTTCGAAAACAACTGGTTGTTGTCAAGACCGGATGGGAGGAGCTAGTCTTGTATGGCCGATGTATGCCTCCTTGAAGGGGCAACCAGGGAGATTATAAGGGTGGCACCCTCTATTAGGGAGCTGATAAGTGTCAAAAGACGCAAATGTCATGAGGCTTTATTTTCGCAAGAAAATTTAGGCTTGTCATATTTGTGCGATAATCCTGAAGAGGCAATAATACTAACGCAAGGATAAGACGAGATCAATGGGTTTTTACATGAAAATGTAAAAATGTCCTGCGATTTCGTCGCAAAGACGGCAATGTCATGGGGATTTACGTTCGCAAGAATAATTAGACCTGTCATATTGTCGCAAGTAAAATATCCTGCAGAGGCAAAAATACTAAAGAAACGATAAGACAGGGTCAATGGGTCATTACATGAAAATGTAAAGACGTCCTGCGATTTTGTCGCAACGAGGGGTGGCAAAATAAGACCTTTAATTAGGAAGGCAAAATAAGACCACACAAGAGCAATGATAAGGCAAGATCAATGGGTCATTACATAAAAATGTAAAGACGTCATGCGATCTTGTCGACAACGATTACATTCAAATATCAAAATATCAAATTGTTTACTATCAAGACTTAAACTCGTTGCAGGAAAGAGTAATAATAAGTAGATGAACACATTCAAAAGATGATTAAAGTGCATAAAGAAGTAACAGTACGAGAAGAAAAATTACAGGAGAAAATCAATTCTCAAATGTAAGTTTTTTCACTAGAAGGAGATACTGGGTTTTGTTCAGCGACTTTATCTATATTTTCGTCAGTTATTATATTTCCACCAGATCCTCCATCATTCAGATCATCGTTGGCAGCTTTACTAGGAGAGATTGTCCCTTCATTTGCAAGTTCTTCGCCACTATTATAATCGAAGTCGTTGTCAGGAAGGTTAGGAACTTCATCATCGCTCACTTCCAGAGGATCGACACGAACATGATCAAGAGATTTAGATAATAAAACATCATTCACAAGAACTTCGGCTTTGAGATGAAACTGGCGAAGGAGTGCTTTTTGATGATTTCTACTTTCTATGTCTTTACAGTCAGACATATAATCGAATCTTCTTTCTGCACAATCACTAGAGCGAGCAAGGGAAGCAGCGAGTACTCCATTTTCTTTGCGAATTTTTGAATAATCAGATTTGAGAGTAGCAATAGTGGAATGAAGATTTTTCTCAGAGTCTGCAAAACAAAAGAACATAGAAAATTATTCAGATTTTTGGAATTCTCAAGGAAAATATCACAAAATAATAAATAAACGGATTGAGGTAGTCAAATAATATGACTACCTTCCTTCTACGAGGTAAGATGTTGGATTAAAGCCGAACAACTATTCTCCAAATGATCCATGGCATTGTCAAAATTATCTCCGATTAAACCTTTCAGTCGAGATCGCAAGCTCTTTTCGTTGGAAATAAGTAAGGCATTTTCGTTCGCAAGGGAAGAATTGGACTTTTCTAACTTGGAACATTGATCCTTGAATTGGTTTGCCTTTACACTCAAGGTTATTCTACCCTGAATAAGTTTATCCTTCTCGGCAGTAACTTCTTCAAGTTGATTTCTCAACGAGCAAAGAGATTGTTCTTGCTCTTTACATAATTTTTGACAAACATCAGACTGTTGCGAGTAAATCGCTACCTTGTTTAACAAAGTTCGCTTCTCTTGAGAAAGAATTCCATTCTCATCTGATAAAGTTTCCAACTTCAGATTAGCTTTAGTCAAAGAGTAAGAGAGGCGAGATAATTTATTACTTAATGAGCCTTGTTCCTGTACTAAGTCAGCATTTTCTTTAGAAAGATTATCTATTTGATCAACAGAATATGTATGAAGATTATCTGATTGGTTATATTGCTCCATCCAAATATCTCTATCAGCTCGAACTTCTTCAACAGTAGATTCCAACTGGTATATCTCCATTTTTCGCTTCTTGTTTAAAGCTTGAAGGGCGAACAACGGATCTTGGTTCAAAAAAAAAATGGAGCTTGAAGTATAACTTTCAATTCTTCATTCTTTTTGCGAAGATTATCACGATCTAGCGAAACATTTTGAAGTTTTTGATTCTCAAGTTGGAGGATATTACACTTTGCAGTCATAGCTTGGATATCATTCTTCAAAATATTAATTTCTTGCTCCAAAGATGTTTGCGAAATTCTATCAGGGCCAAGGTGTTTACTCAAAATATCGCAGATATTAGATTTTATAGGATCGACAGAAGTCTTTTTGACATCGTTCACAATATCTGATAGAACTTTGAAGGCCACATTTATTCCTTCCAAATTCTCTTTAGTAAGAGGGATTTGCTCAGATAAGGAAGTAACGACGGTAGAAAAAGGAAGAGAGGAGTCATCTTTTGTTAAAGAAATATCATGAGAAGAGGAAATCTCATGAATATTAATGATTGGAGAAATGGTAGAGGCACTGTCAATGGAAGAAGAAATAGGCTCATTCGCAATGGGACTGTTATGAGAGATTTGTGTAGTTGCAGGAAATCCCACACTACACCCCTCACTAGATTTCACTCAATTAACTCATTTTGAATATGAATTGCTATAGATTTTATTGATTATTATTCTCTTAAAATGTTTACAAAGAAAGTTAGAACAGAGTTAAGGAAATTACAATCACTCCAAAGTTTCTCTCTCCTAATATCTTGCATAACAATTCAAAAAGACCTCTCCTACAACAGACTTACTCGACCCTTTATATAGGGTATTACATAGTGGATGACAGCTAAGTTGTCCTTTATTTTCGGGAGTAGCTCGCGAAGCGTCGCAAGTATATAAATGTTTTCCTTCGCGACACTCCTAAATCTCGCCAAGTCTTCACACTTTTCTCATGTTCGCCGTCGTCGTCATCTGATGCGTCATTGATTTTTCTTCCTTGCGACTCCTTCGCAAAGATCGTTATTTATATTTCTCGCGAAATATTGGTGTCGCGATATTCTGATCCTACATCTTGCCTCTTCTCATGTCTTCTCTGCGAAGAAGAGAATGCCATGAGAATTAATATTATAAAATGCCGCCGCAGTCGTTCATCTTCTATGTCGCGATCATTCATCTTTGTTTGCTTCAATTTTGTACTTTTACGCGGAATTCATTACAGATATTTCTTCTTCCATTCTATTTTTGACATGTCTCTTTCAACCGTTTATTTTTGACCATTCACGTCCCATCTCTCATTAAATGTATTTATTTTCCCGAAGATTCTTTCTCTCTATAAATAGTTTCCCCACTCCTCTCTTCTTCTCTTTTACTTTCCTTCTGCAAATTTTCTTTAACTCTCTCTCTCCTTCCGTAATTTGCGCTCCTGCTACCACAGTCCTTCTACACTTTTCTCATTCCATTCCCATACTTCTAAAAATGGCTTCACTTGGTCGTACATACACTCCTCTTTTTACTGATGTTCAAAAGAAATTACAGGAAAAGGGTTTCACTTTATCAACCATTCCCAATCAAGGATATTCATCTATTCTTTCGCAAAATTATTTTCTCGATCATCAATGTGATGATCATAAAATCATAGTCTCACTAGGTCAACTCCTCGCAGGACTCCCCATTCTCTCGTATAATCCCGAGTTGCCATTATTCTATGAAATTCTTGCTCATGAGAAATTCTCGCGAGCTGTCTATCAATTGAGTGGCGATCGCATCCGTTTAATGCTTGAATTCGCCAATCGTGGCGCTGGTAAAGGATCTTTATATCCTGATAATGTTAGGGATCCTGAGTTTGTAAATTTACAAATAGTTACTGAGAATTATACCGTGGACAATTTCTTTGCGAATTATTCAGTTATAAATATGAGAAATGATAAATCTCATTTGGGTGCTCGGATCGAAAAAGAATGATAACGTTGATCCGACAAATTGCTTATGCAAGATATTGATTGGCATTCGGGCAACAATAGTACTCCCCGTCATTCCAAAGATGAGAAATGGTGGGTTGTTCCTTTATTTTTGAGTGGACCTTACATCGCAGGTTCACATGTTCTCCCTGCACACCTCGCGAATTATCATCCTTGGGAGTTTAAGTGGCCTGAGGATATAAAAGAGGTATATTTCCTTTTTTCAATTTCGCTTTGCGACATCTTCTTCCTCTTTTATTTATTAACTTTCAAAAATTTTAGATCGCCAGAATGAGAAAGAAATATAAAGAAAATCCAAAGCCGAGTACCCTGGCGATACTTCGATCGCTCACGGATGAAGTAAGAAACATTTTCTTTTGTTATTTTAAACAATATTGTTGCCTCTGTTTCTTATCTTCATGCGTATGCGAAGGTTGAAGTTGAAGAGGCTAAAGGCAAGGATAAAACTACTTTTCGCAAGGACAAGTCTTCTGCTCCGCTTTCTAAAAAATGGAAAACCCATCTCTCTTCTCATTGTAGTTCTCAAACAGGCGAGAACTCTGACGAAGATGAAAATGAGATTGGTACTTCTTCTGCGAAGGAGAATCACTCAATCACCTCCGCTATGGCGCAATTGTCTAGTATCTTCTCCGATTCTATGCAAGGATTGGGAGATGAGCATTTAACTGCTACTTGCGAAGCTCTCTCTAAAATTTGCGATGCCCCACTGCTGGAGGATAATGAGTCTTTTCGCGGGGTTTCCCGAACAGTGACTTCTAGCTTCTTAAACGCTCTTAATGCTTTGGTATGTTCGTATCCCTTTATTTCTTTGTGACTTCAATTATAAGCTTTATCTTAATCATTCCCATATTTTCCTTTATAGTCTGGGAGAGCTTCTTTTGTTGTTGCCTCAGACCTTGAGAAAAGACACAACAGTCTTGAAAAGAAAAATTTGCAACTTAAGGAGAAGATCCGAGAACTAGAGGTTGAAGCTGCGACATCTCGCAAGAAGGATGAAAGAATTAAACAGTGGAAGCTGAGCTTACTTCTCAACAGAATAGAGTATCTACTCTTCAAAGTGCAAATCAGCAGCTTTATGGTATAACAATCTTTACTCCTCAAATCCTTTTTATTTTACCATTTGCTTTTCTTTGCCTGACTTACTATTTTCGGACATATATAATCTCTCTGAAGAGGCCATTCTCCTCCATTCATTTCCCGAGCCCATGGATGATGATGTCCTTCTTACTCATCTCAATAAATCTCTAAGTAGTTCCTCAAATAAGACTAACCTCCTTCCATTAAAGGATCTTCAATCCAAATGTCATCTCTTAGAGATCGAGCATAGAGCTAGTTTAAGTTTAGCTAATCAATTTAAACGAATGTACCTTGATTCCCATAAGAAAACCAAAACCTTAAGGAAGAAAATTAGTAATCTCATAGATGAGAAAGATCGCATTACTAACAGAGGTGCACAGGCATTAGCAAAATTTCAAAAATCTCTTCTCGAAGTACAAATTGAACGAGATGAGTCTCTTCGTCAGAATGCCATACTTAGTGAGCGAGAAGATCAAATTCGCCGCTTCTTGTCATAAATAATGACGATGAATTCGCTTTGGCTGCGAAGGTTCTAGATAATGCCGAAATAATTTAGGTGTTGAAGTTAGCCTTCATGCCGAGCACACCGCCTTGGTTAAGGATATGATATCGACGAGAGAAGGTTGTTTATTATACTTTCTTGTTTCTTATTTCCGTAGTATTGCTATTAAATTGTTAATGTATTGTCATATGTTCTGCGAGAATCCGAGAAAAGACTTCAAACAAGGATTGAAGAACTTGAGTCCAAAAAAAGGACAACTCGCACAAGACTTTTCTCTTCGCAACAACAAATATTCTAAGTCAAGACAAGCGCAAGCTACAGTGGCGAACTTCAATAATTATGCGGTTCGTTTCGCAATCAAACTATTGAGACAGTTTGCAATGATCACAAGATTACTCTTAGTTCATATCCTTGTCTTCGCAAGGATATTCCTGAAGATACACTTTTTTCGGATGTCTCCGATAGTGAAGCCAGTGAAGAAGAAGAATCGCGAGAAGAGTGATGAAATCGAAGAATCGATAAAGAAGAAGAATCTTCCAAGAAATAACTTCTTTTTCTTCTTTCCTTTCTTGTAATATCTGTATACATATCCTTTTAATCTTCCATTTCTATAAACCTTCAATGTGAATCTCTTGGATTACTAAATATGAATTCAACTCTTGTTTTCAACTTTTGTAAATTTATCCTTTATTTTCTCATTTCCTTTATGCATAAATCTATCATATGAAGATGAATAACAAAATTTCTTCATATGCATTAACAAAATTTCTTCACATGCATTCCCATACTTGCCTCTGTTATTTATTTGCAGATGAGAGATTTATTTTGAAATTTATCATTGCGACAAGATCGCAGGATATCCTCATAAATGAAGAAATCTATTGATCTTGCCTTAACATTTCTTGTGTGGTCTTATTTTGCCTTCCTAATTAAAGGTCTTATTTTGCCACCCCTCATTGCGACAAAGTCGCAGGACGTCTTTACATTTTCATGCAATGACCCATTGACCTTGTCTTATCATTTCGTAAGTATTTTTGCCTCTCGCAGGATATTTTACTTGTGACAATATGACAGGTTTAAATATTCTTGCGAATATAAAATCCCATGATATTGTCGTCTTTGCGACGTGATCGCAGGACGTTTTTACACTTTCATGTAAAAACCCATTGATCTCGCCTTACCTTCGTGTTAGTATTTTTGCCTCTTCAGGATCATTGCACAAATATGACAAGTCTAAATTTCCTTGCGAAAGTAAAGCCTCATGACATTTGCGTCTTTTGACACTTATCAGCTCCCTAATGGAGGGTGCCGCCCTTATCTTCTCCCTGGTTGCCCCTTCAAGGAGGCGTACATCGGCCATACAAGACTAGCTCCTCCCATCCCTGTCTTAACAACAACCTGTTGTTTTCGCAGCCTCTTATCCCTTACACCTATATGGTTTATGGTTACGAGACCGCACCCTAAGTGGAGTTTTCTTCGGGCCGAGTGCGGCGTAGATACCAAGACTTGCCAAGAATGGCCGAGACACTTCAAATGCCCCAGGCACTCTTGGATCAACCGTGTACCTCGGCGCCTTGAGCATACATCGACTCCTTGGAAGAGATCCTTGGGCGTCCAACTGGGTATAACCTTATATATAGTTGGAAATCCAAGGTATCTCTCCCAGGATAGGCTTTTATGGGCCCCAAATTCCCATGACTCAGAGCTTCGGGAGCGGTGTAACCTTCCCCCGAGCCATGTCAAGAGATACCCCCTTATATGACGTACTTTAGGTCTTACATTTGCCTCTTGCGAAGTATCATTCGCGAATGGGGTGTACGCCATAAAGGTTCGTCCCATTCACTCACTCATTCATTTTTGTTAATTCAATTAATCATTCATTCTTGATAATCTCATGTTTTTTGTTTGCGATGTTGTCGCATAATTTTGCTTTGTTTGCAATATTCTCTTTTCAACTCTTCAATCGGATTTTCCTACATTCTTGATCGCGAGGTTCTCGCACATTTCTTCTTCAATTATTATTTCTTCCTCCTACTTTTGATATGCCTCTGTCACTTAATTTTGATAACAACAACTATTCACTTCTTATACCTGTTGATCCTACTATTTTCTGCCTCTGCACCATTCAAATCTCTTTACGTTTCCTTTCCATCACAATTTTCAACTGCCTTCATGCATTCACTTCGCAAAGTGTCTTTAACTACCTTTTATTATTCTTGTCCTTGACGTGCCTTCACCGCTTAATCTTTGTCACTTCTCGCAATTATTCACTTCTTGCACCTTTTACTCCTGCTTCCCTCTGCCTATGTATCATTAAAACCTCTGAATAATTCTTTTCCAGCATGACTTTCAACTGCCTTCATATCTTCACCTCGCAATGTGTCTTCTCTTCTTATATTTATGCTATCTACCATCAATCTTTCTTTTCTTTGTTCCTCTTTTATATTCTTCTTCCATCCCTTCTTTTTTACGGTTCTCTCTTCACAGCTCTCCACATCGACCTCATAACATTTTCCCCTTCTATCCAATCTCCCTTTATAATTCCAACACCACTAGGATGGGGAAACTTTATACACTGATGATACGTTGACGCCACACCCAGAATTTCATGCAACCATGGCCTTCCGATCAATGCATTATAAGGGGACTCCACATCGACCACACAAAACAAAATATCAGTTGACAATCCTTGCAAAGGTATTCTCATGTGTACTTCTCCTTTGGGCTTGTTCGCGGTACCATTGAAACCATATATTTTGTATGTTGAAGGGATCAAATCTTCATCCTTTCCTCCCATAGTCTTGTAAGTATGGTAAAAAAGGATGTTGACTGAGCTCCCAGTATCGATTAATATTCTATTTATCGCTTGACAATTTTCTCGCTTCATCATCTTCCCCATCAACAGGTTTTGGATTAATATCCAGGTTTACCACCAACGGGCTATCATGTATTTCTCTACCTTTGGGTATTTCTTCTGCGAGAAAGAGATAATCTGCAATTGCCACTCTTTTAATCTGCGATTTCCTCGCGATGTTCATTACCTCCTTATCATTAACATCCCTCGCAAAAACCCTACTGAGTACGTTATCATGAAAATCTTCAATGGTGCGATATGAATGAACAATGGAGTTGCAAAACAAATTTTTAGCTTTCGACCCAACTTCTATCATGAACGTTTCTTTTCCCTTTGATGGTGGCGGCGGTAAATGTTGAACTTTCTCTTCGCTTTTTAAAAAGTGATTGACTTTCCCCGATCAATCATTCTAAGGATAATTCTTTTGATGTTTCGGCAGTCATTTGTCAGATGTCCATGAAAACGATGGTAAGAGCAGAATTCGTGACTTCTATCACCTGGTGGCGGTTCATTCTCCATGTTCCATGGTGCAGGTATATTCTCCATCAAGAGTATAGCTTCCCATATCTTCTCCACACTAGTATTCAGTGGTGGCATCTTGATTTCTTCCCATACTACTCTATGATGTCGTTGCCCTCCATGATAATTTTGTTTTTGACTTCCATAGGTTTCTTGCGGGTGATCAAGTCTCTGAATTTTGTTCGGGCCGCTACGATTGTAGTAGTTTCTTTCTCTTTCAAATTCTTCCTGATCTCGGCTTCCCATCGCTACTAATTTTGGCTGTCCATCATCTACCACTTTTTCTTGTTGCCCTTGCGAGGTACTCGCCTTGTTGTTTGTATTAATGGGTAACAAACTTGCATTCGCAAAGACTTGAACTTGTATTCGCGACCGGGTACGATTCCACTTCATTTTGTCTTTCTTCCAAAGCAATATATTCCTCTTGCAGTTCTCTCAATTCAGTCATCGTGATTGTATTCTTGATTCTGAATACTTGAACATATAATAGGTTGGTTGCGAACATAGCATTTATGAATGATAGTATGAGGTATCTTTCATCCACCCGTCCAGCCATTTCGTTGCACATTGTCTTCCATCTTACGGTCAGATGTCTCAAGCTCTCGCCAACTCTTTGTTTTAGCCCAAATACATCTTCAATGCCAGGTCGCGAAGAGTTGTTGCTTATATACGCCCCTAAAAATATAGCTTGTAAATGATTGAATGACGTGATTGTATTCCTTGGTAGACCCTCAAACCATTTCAACGCTTCTCCCGTTAAACTCGACGCAAAGTATTTGCACAATATAGCATCATGGTTTTCCCACCGTAGCATACATCTCACGTAAGCCTTGATGTGTTGTCTTGCACAAGTTGACCCATCAAAAATGCTAGTTAATCTTTGGTAAGTTGCACTTTGGGGTATTCCTCCTAGCTGCACTTCTAATGTAAAAGGATTTTTCGCGGCCTCTGCGATAGCTTCATCTAACTGTCTTCTCCCTCCTTCTCTTCTCGCTATTCAATATTCCTCTCATCTCTGCCAATTCTCGCGAGAATTTGTTCATTTGCCTCTTTTAATTTGAATTTATCGGTCTCTTTAATTCTCGCTTCCCTCCTTCTTCGTTCGTGTCTACTTATATTTTCAGGTTCATTGCTCTCTTATCTTCTTTCTCTGCGAGTTTCTCCCTCATCTCTTTCACAAATTCTCACACCATTATATCTGTCATTTTCTCTTCTTGGCTGTCTATCAATTGTTTTTTGTATTCTTTCATATTCTTCGTTGATATCTCCATTGTTGCGATTTCGCTCGCGCCTTCTTTCTCGATTATCATGATTATTCTGCCGAATCGCCTCTTCCAATTCCGCTTTTTCCATTCTGCTCTCAATCTTTCTCTCTCGCGAGCTAGACGCGCTTGTTCAATATAATGCTTTTCAATGTCATCTTCAATTTCCTTTTGTTTCCTTTGTGTTTCTCTCCCATGTAGTATTCTTCTTCCTTCTTCCTGATTTTCTTCATTAGCTGGGTTATTCTGTCATTGAGGCTGCCTATTTTCTTGATTTCCGTCATTTTGATCATTCACCAAAATATAACGGTTCTCTACTAGTTCTCTCTCTTCGCAACCTCCTTCACCAAAATTTAACTCTCTTTCCAAATTTTCTTCATTAACGTTTTCTGCAGGTAATGTTCTTCTCACGTTTTCTCTAATCGATCCTGATCTCGATCTGTTGTTACTTCTTGATCTTCTATTTTTCAGCCTCCTATTTTCCATCCTTAATTCGTGGTTTTGCCTTGTTAAATTTGCGCGTTCTTCTGCTTCTAACCGCCTTTCTTCATGTATTGTCTGTCTCAACGCTTCTAATGCTGCAATTTCTTCATTTCCACGAATTGTTTCTCCCATCTCTTCTCGATTTCTCTCCTCCTGTCTATTATTTATCACTTGTTGCACTTCTTCTCTTTCTTCTATAGAATCTGATCTCCATGTATGCACACTCACCCTATCATAATCTATTACTCTATTCGGCGCTCGTTGAATTGGTGGTTGAATTTGGCCTTCTTCTCCATATCTTGTGTTTACTCTTGAGGGTTCACCTACCTCATTTCTCCTTTCTCCAGCCAATCTCCTGCTTCTTCTTACGGTTGTTGGTTGTTCTGATGTTCCTCTTCTTCTAGCCATTTCTTAATTTCAATAATTTGCTAGAAATTGTATGAAATTCTTCTCTTTGTACTCAAATTCTTCCCTGTTTCTAGCGCATATGTAGTTGCAGGAAATCCCACACTACACCCCTCACTAGATTTCACTCAATTAACTCATTTTGAATATGAATTGCTATAGATTTTATTGATTATTCTCTTAAAATGTTTACAAAGAAAGTTAGAACAGAGTTAAGGAAATTACAATCACTCCAAAGTTTCTCTCTCCTAATATCTTGCATAACAATTCAAAAAGACCTCTCCTACAACAGACTTACTCGACCCTTTATATAGGGTATTACATAGTGGATGACAGCTAAGTTGTCCTTTATTTTCGGGAGTAGCTCGCGAAGCGTCGCAAGTATATAAATGTTTTCCTTCGCGACACTCCTAAATCGCCAAGTCTTCACACTTTTCTCATGTTCTGGCTGTCGTCATCTGA
The DNA here is from genome assembly GCA_023531295.1 of Papaver armeniacum. NCBI lineage: Eukaryota > Viridiplantae > Streptophyta > Magnoliopsida > Ranunculales > Papaveraceae > Papaver > Papaver armeniacum. Next base: position 170,098 of record JAJJWW010014893.1, read on the forward strand.
TGCGTCATTGATTTTTCTTCCTTGCGACTCCTTCGCAGTACTGTTATTTATATTTCTCGCGAAATATTGGTGTCGCGATATTCTGATCCTACAATTTGATTTATGATAAATTCAGGCAAAGGAGTGTTACCATCAGCGGTATTTTCGCAAGAAGAAGCAATAGGATTATCTTGCGAAGATTTCGCAGTAGGAGTTGTAAGTTTGAATAAAGGAAAGGAAACAGCAGGTGCGACAGGTTTAGAATAGCGAGGCTTCTTGGGGGACCTATCAACATTTTTGTCATCCTGCGAATTACAAGTTAAATAAGAAACAGAGGCAACAATATTGTTATTAAAAGAGTAAATGTTTCTTAAATACCTTATTATTCGCAAGCTTCCTTTTAGAGGCGGTGGACTTCGGTTGTGAGCCCATGGAAGCATTAGGATTCACAACGGTGAATTTGGTGCTAGATTTGTTCTTGCTAAAATAAAAATGGTAGGAGAATCATTAAAATAAGAACAATATCAGAATAAAATAATTTCATTAAGAAAGATCAATCACAAAATGATCAAATTCAGCAAAATTCACAAACCTTGATGCCATAGAAACAGTAGCAGAAGAATGACAGTAGAGAAATGATGAAGAAGATGATGAAGAAAAACAGCAGAAAAAAGTTGCAGACGATGAAGAAGACGAAGTAAAAGAAAAGAGTAACTGGATAAGGAATTCTCCTTTAAATAGACAAGAAAAGAGTAACCAGATAACATTAAATGTGCCGGTAAAAAGGGTAATTTTAGATACGTGTAAACGGTCATTCCTAAATTCACGGAATCTTGTTGACAAAAAATCTGATGGAAAACAAACGATTGCGGCATTTCAAAATATTGATTCTCATGACATTCTCTTATTCGCAGAGAACACATGAGAAGAGGCAAGATGTAGGATCAGAATATCGCAACATCAATACCTCGCGAGATTAGTAAACAACAACATCGCGAAGGCGTCGCAAGGAAATAATATAAATGACGCAATGGATGACGACAACTAGAACATGAGAAAGGCGTGAATATTTAGCGAGATTTAGGAGTGTCGCGAGATTATATATTTGTACACTTGTGATATTTCGCAAGTCATTCCCGAAAATAAAGGACAGCTTAGCTGTCATCCATTATGTAATACCCTATATAAAGAGTTGATCAGGCCGATGGAGAGGAGAGTTCTTTTCGAATTGTTAAGCAAGTCATTAGGAGAGAGAAAGTTTTAGAGTGATTGTAATTCTATAACTCATTTCTATTTCATATTGTAAACATTCAAGAATTCAACCAATAAGAATCATAATTGTTCATCTTAACATGACTTAATTGTGTGTATTCTAATGAGGGGTGTAGTGTAGGATTTCCTGCAACTACAACTCCTTTCTCATCTATCAATGCATTTGATGGAGAAATTACGTCATTAACCGAACTGGCACGAAGGAAAGAAGTCTTGGGAAGAAACATAAATCGATTAAAAGCTGCGATCGATAATTTGTTCAACTGCATGGTGGACTTGACAAGAATCTTAGGAGATCAGGTTGTAGAACGCTCGTCTCTTGACACCACTGACGCTAACCCTCAAACCAACAGCTTCACCACTTATGAAAAGCTGGTGGATCAGGAATTTACACATCTGATCGAGAGTTTATGTGAGCTTCTACACTTCTCCAAAGATCAACGTACGAACACATTTGCTGCACTTAACCAAATATCATCCGACGTGCAACTAATTCCACCATATCCAGTCGTTGAAGTATCCATGGTATCCGGACACTCGATCGACAACATCATATTCGGAGAAGAGGACCGCATGGCAGATGAAGGACATAACCGAGCCATGTACGTAACCAATTGTATCAAAGACTCTGAATTCAAGAGAGCTCTCATTGATACAGGTGCCTCTACAAATATTATCACTATGAAGACTCTCAAAGCGGCCAAGTTCCCACAGAGTAAGATTTTCTGCCATCCCATCTTGATGACAAGTTTTGAAGGAAGCCAGATCCATACATATGTATATGCATACATAGACTTGAAGGTGGGGCCTATTCAATCAAATGCCAAGTTTCACGTGATCGAAAAAGAACCTGGCTATCACATGATACTTGGAAGACCATGGATCCACGACAATAACGTGGTTCCTTCAACATACTATCAATGCATGAAGGCTATGCTTAATAACAAAATCGTTTGTATTGCGGCTTCATCATCTCCTTATGTCCCAGTCTATGACGCTGAATTCCTTGAGTCTCAAAAGGACATCCCTGAACCTCCAAACAATATTTACAGTACTACACTCCCAAGCTGGAAGTCCATTGAAGAAGTTGCGGACAAACCATCATCCTCAGGCGTTAAGTCGATTAAGTCATCAGCTACACCAATTAAGCGCCGCAAGGATCAGGTCTCAACTTCGGGATCTAATTTCATAACCAGTCATGATGCGGAGGGGATAATCATTTACCGCCGATGCAAAGATTAGCAATTAACAAGGGAGAACGATGAAAAGTCTCCCCGCCCCGAAGAATCATGTCAGAGCGAACCGTCACTCGAAGAAGAGGTTCAAGATCCTCCACGACAATTGCAAGACGGCACCGACTCCACTACTGATGATCTCGAAACAATCAACATTGGGACAAAAGATGATCCAAGGCCAATCCTAATTAGCTCAGCGCTGTCACCAGAAGAACGGACGGAACTGATAAACCTGTTGAAAGAGTATCAAGATGTCTTCGCCTGGACGTACGAAGAAATGCCTGGTCTAGACGACAAATTGGTTACTCATCATCTGCACATCACTCCCGGCTCCAAAGCTGTCAAACAACCGCCTAGACAATTCAGACATGAAGTCGAGGAGCAAATCAAAGTTGAGATCAAAAAACTACTAGTAGCAGGATTCATCAAGCCTATTCAACATCCAACGTGGCTAGCAAATGTTGTTCCTGTCAAGAACAAGAATGGTCAAATCAGATGCTGCATCGATTTCAGGAATCTGAATAAATGTTGTCCGAAGGATGATTTTCCCTTACCCAACATTGATATGCTCGTCGATGCAACCAGTGGTCACGGTATGTTCTCTTTCATGGATGGTTACAGTGGATACAACCAGATCAAGATGTACGAGCATGATGCCAACAAGACTGCATTCCGTACTCCTATTGGGAATTTCCACTATATTTTGATGCCCTTTGGATTAAAGAATGCAGGTGCCACTTATCAACGAGCTATGACTGCCATATTCCACGACATGATGCACAAGCAAGTGTAAGACTATGTTGATGATGTGGTGGTGAAGTCGAAGACTCGAGCATCCCACCTTGAAGTTCTAAGACAAGTTTTTGAAAGATGCAGAGAATACAAATTAAAGATGAATCCTCTGAAGTGTGCTTTTGGTGTTTCCTCCGGAAAGTTTCTAGGATTCCTGGTCACGGCAGAAGGAATCAAAGTCGATCCAGATAAGACGAAAGCTATTACTACCATGCCTCCTCCACGCACTGTGAAGGAACTGCAAAGTTTTATGGTCAAGGTAAATTATATTCGACGCTTCATTCCTGGATTAGCTCAACTCATCGCTTCATTTACCCCTCTACTGAAGCAATGAGCAAGTTTTACATGACAACCGTTCAACAAGAAGCATTCCATAAAATACATCAGATATTAGTATCACCTGCCATGAAATCTCCGGTGCAAGGACGACCACTGATACTTTACACAGCTTCCAGTGATGTCTATATCGGAGCACTCCTTGCTCAAGGAGACGACGAAGGCATCGAACGACCGATCTACAACTTCAGCCGTACAATGAGAGACGCTCAACTCCGATACCCAAAGGCTGAAAGAGCATGTCTATCATTAGTGCATGCAATTCAGAAATTCAGGCATTATTTACTATCCAACGGTATCGTACTCGTTTCCAAAGCAGACCCTATAAAGCTTCTACTCTCAAAGCCAGCCTTGATAGGGAGGCCAGCAAAGTGGCTACTTCAGATGTCAGAATTTGACATAGCTTGTACACCAACTAAAGCAATCAAAGGTCAAGCAGTTGCAGACTTTCTCGCTGCTTTTCCTGCGGAAGATGCAACAATATTACATGAAGATGTACCCGGTGAGTTTTCAGATATCTTACTTATCAAGGAAGAAACATGGATTCTATACTTTGATGGATCTGCCACCCCTAGCAACGACACCGGAGGAGCGGGCGTAGTGCTAGTATCTCCATCTGGCGAGGTTTTCTCAAATTCGTTCAAGTTGGATTTTCATTGCACCAACAATTCAGCAGAATATAAAGCTTTCTTACTAGGATTGTCCCTGGCCAAGCAAGCAGGAAAAACACACCTTGAAATAAGAGAAGATTCAAAGCTACTAGTCAATCAGATGAATGGAACATACTCTCTCAAAGAAATCACGCTTGCTCCATTCAGAACTGAAGCTCAGCAGTTATTAACTCATTTCGCTGATGCAACCATTATTCATACTGGACGAACTAACAATAGGCATGCCGACTGCCTAGCAACTCCCGCTTCTAAGCTACAATTCGAAGGGGCAGAGAAAATAATCACGGTACAGAGGCGTACCGTGTCATCTACCTGGCTTGCTCGAGTCGAAGAAATTCAAGCTGACGATTGGCGAGCACCTATTGTTCATGAATTGAGTAGTTCTCTTTCAGAAGGGAAAGTCGGCCTAAAGGAATTGAAAAATTATTTCTTACTTCATGGAGCGCTATACTATCGAAATCCTGATGGGTCCTTATTACGATGCCTTGGAAACGACGAAACGGACGAACAACTCAAACGCATACATGAAGAGGTTTGCGGACAAACATTGGTGGTGACACTTTATAGAAAACTTCAAAGGATGGGATATTATTGGCCTTCCATGGAGGCTCAATCGAGAATCTTGCAGAAATCTTGTCCCAATTGTCAAACGCCTCCTCACCACTTAAAAGCCTTGACAGTTCATCACACTGGGGACTGGAGAGAACCTTACATCAAGTACCTCCGGGACAATGAATTGCCATTGGAAAAGAAAGAAACAGTCAAACTCATTCAGAGAGCTAAAGAATTTGTCTTTCTTGACGGAATTTTATACCGTAAAAGCTTCGGTGGGAACTTACTGAGATGCTTATCTGAGCATGAAATCCCAACAATCTTGAAAGAGATGCACGATGGAGAACATCAAGGAAAAAGGAAATTATGTCTCCAAATTCATGATAAATACTAATGGCCAACCATGGAAGACGATGCAGCTGCGCACGTTCAGAGGTGTCACCAATGCCAAGTTCATGGTAATCTCATCCACACTCCTTGTCTTCCTATGAATTCTGTGAATAGTCCATGTCCTTTCTATAGCTAGGGACTGGATATCATTGGGAAAATCAATCCAGCATCTTCGAAGCAACATGAATACATCATCACTGCAACTGAGTATTTCACTAAATGGGTTGAAGCTATCCCTCTTCGAATCACCACCGGGGTCACGATTGCAGCCTTCATTAAAGAATACATAATATGTAGATTCGGTATTCCTAAACACATTGTAACTGATAATGGAACTCCTTTTGCCAACAAGCACGTGACGGAATTGCTCGAGGAATACGGCATCAAATAAATTTTCTCCACGCCATACTATCCCCAAGGAAACGGACAAGCAGAGAGCATCAACAAAACTTTAATCAGAATTCTCAGTCGAACAATTCATGATAATCCGCGAACGTGGTATGAACAATTGCCTATGGCTTTATGGGCTTATTGAACCGCACCAAGAAGCTCGATCAGGACTTCACCATACTCTCTCGTTTATGGAGTCGACGCCATACTCCCAGCAGAAATCAAAATTCCTTCAGCAAGGATTGCAATAGCCAGTGGAGTACAATGGGACGGTCGAAGTATCCAACTCAAGAATTGCTTTGAATGGACATGATTGAGTCAAGGAGAGCTAAGGTAGAAAAATATGTAGAAGCATACAAACAAAGGATCTCCAGAGCCTACAACAAAATGGTAAGACCTCGAACATTCCAAGTAGGAGATTTGGTATTAAAGACTGCAAAACACATTCAACAAGATTTTTCTGCTCACAAATTCTCTCTGAAATGGGAAGGACCATATGTGGTCATCAAAGCAGTATCCAGTGGATATTACAAGATCTTAGCTATTAACGGGGGAGTGAAAGGAAATATCATCAACGGCAAATGGCTCAAGGCATATTACGCATGATTCGTAGAAGACCATCACCCTTTCATCATTTTAAGCATTTCTCAAAATATAATTTACATTCATCTAAAGAGTATGCAAAATACTCCTTTGTTCATTAAACATTTCATAAATGGACAAAAAATTTCTTTCATACCATGATCAATTACTCTACCTAAAGAAAAAACCTAAAACCTATTCAAAAACAATAATCATAAATGCTCACTCAGAGCAAACCATCCAAAGAAAGAGTAATTCTTATAAATGACCATGTCAAGCTTCTTTTGAAAGTTTCTGGTCTTCACTTTCAATTCCTAAACAGCTTTTTCAACTCTTGCCGACTCCAAAGCAAGTGCCTTCTCCTCTTCCAAGAAAGCAGTTGTGGTAGAAATTTCATCAGCAGCAGCTTCCGCCCTATGAATTTTGATCATCTCAAGCCGATGACGAAGCCAGCCTATGTTGAACCGCAAATTTTCACAATTCGAGATTATTTCATCCCACCAGACAGCTTCATGGTTCTTGACATCTCGCAGATTCATCTCGTTCATCTCTTCAATGATCGGTAACAATCGCGGCGACCGTGGTCGAAGGGTTGGGAGAAAACCTCTCCATATTTCCGTCGTAGCAATGTGCCCATACTGTTTCCAAATTTTGGTATACAAAGGTACATGACATTTTGGAATGACGAGTCCACCGACCACACAATTATTTGGGGAAGTATTAGTCATGGGAACTTCAAAGGGGAGCCCAGCTGTTGAATACTCGTGAGCTCTAACCCTAGCTTCCACAGAATCAGTAGAGTCTTCATCAACCTGGTTGCTGCTATCGTCAACCACGACCACGGACTTCCCATTCCTCCTTTTTCTAGCATCGACAACAACATGCACATCAATCTGCGATAAAGAAGTTTTCAATTTCAGATAAGGATTGGACAAATTGTCAGATGAAGCTTCAATCAAGAAATCATGAAATCACTCACAGATGTGCCAGCTTCACCATGAGCTGACCTATACCGAGCAGGGGCTCTGACAATCCGCTTGGGTCTCGAACTATGATAAGAAGATGGATTCTTCTGATTATCCCGCGACAAACCATTTTTTGTGATCAATTCTTTTGATCAAATGGAGATGAAGAAGATATACAACTTACTGAGACGGATGCTTCTACTTCATGCTTCGATTGAGGTTCGTTTCGAGAAGACATGTTGCTGCTAGACATGGCGACGAGAGGTACAATCGCGATCAAAATTTCTTCTGATGAGTATGCAGAAGAGAGAGGTGATAAACTGTTTATAAAAGAAGCCCTGGGCATTAAAATTCAAGATATGGATGCTTATCTCAACGGGCGGATAAATTTGTTACGATTTCTGTTGAAACCCTAACTGAGTCACGACGAATGGGAGAAACGTAACATACTGGGGACTGACAGTTCAGAGGAGGTCAATATTGCGACTTTGAATTGGTCGTATGACAGGCCATGTGTTTTGCTGGAGAAATTTGTGTGGTTGCACTCTGTCGATGGCTAGACATCGGTCCATAGCAGGAGATATGAAGGAAATTTGGAAAATGATATGACAAAGGATTATTGTTCAAAATAATCTCTAAAGAAACGTCTCTACAACCAAATTGCTCAAATAACCAGAACATGTCTACTTCAACAAAAAATAAATGACTACGAAAGATTCATGGTCAGAACTAATTGTCAGACTCATCGGATTCATCAGATTCGTTAGAATTCTCAAATTCATCATCATCGTCCTTCTCGAAATCCTCGTCGGAATCACTATCAGGGCCATTGATGAAGTATTCATGGATATTAGGATCATCCGAGTCCGAGTTATCTTCAGCTTCAAGTTCAGCTTCAACTTGTTTCGCAATCTCTTCGAGCTCTCTGGTACGCCGGTGTGGTTTAATCTTTCGATCCCGTGGCACCCACACGGGTTCATCTTCCGAAGCATCAGAATCAGAGGGTACACCATCAGCTCGAGATCGAAGTTTCTCCTCAGCTTCTGATATTATGCGCCGAATTCGGTCCTTTCTTCGTCGATGATCATCCATCCTATCATCTTCGGCTTTTCTCTTCATGAGCTCAGCATAAGTAACTCTACGGTCATCAAGAGGTGCACTAAGCTTCGTTTCCTCAGTACGATTCGTCTTAGCTTGTGGTTTGGCTGTGGAAGCTTTGGAATCCTCTTTAAAGCTGGACGAATAACTATAATCATAATCGCTGCTGCTGGAGGTCATCATTTTCTAGAAGCAGAAGCACAAAATTATGGATATGCTGATAATAAATCCACTGCAAAAATGGTAACCCTAAACTCTTACCTTTTACGATTCCACTAACAGTAGTGATGGTAATGCAAAGGTTAACACTTCAAAACTCGTTCGTTTCTTCGAAACCTACAAAAGACGAACAGAACTCAGATTTTCATAAACTCATGGACACTTCTACTGTGCGAACATTCACCATAGAATCATGAAAACTAAAACAATATTTCATCATAAATAATTGTTTACCTTTAAGCATTATTCAAAATTCAAGTTTTGATTTTTTTTTAATATATATATATTCATATATGTGAATAAACGTGATTACTCACGTAAATAAATAAAAAACAAAACACTTCGACACGAGCAAGGCTCACGTAAATAAAATTTGTGGATATTCTACGGTCTCATCAAAAAAAAAAATCCATGAACAGGCCATGGTTTTATTAAAAAAAAAAAAAAAAACTTTTCCTTCATACTGTCGCCTTTCTTTGAAACAAGGGTTTATTTCGGTTTTGTGAAAAGTCCATGTCTTTTCAAAATAAAGTGTTGATTCCCATGAAAACTCATAAAAAAAAATTTGTCACTGGTGTTGATGGTGGATTTTCGTTTAAGGTTAAATTTGTAAAAACCGGAAAAAATCATGCGCTGACATCTTGTAAAAGATAAAGCCATTTATAAGTGTTGGATACTCCCTCACTTAATTCACCAAGAATGGAGCATGTAGCAACAATCCCATTCGTGAATACATGAAATTCCTCCAGGTTGGAGCATGTGGCAACAATCCCTTCCCGTGAATTTCATATCAGCCTTGTATTTCCAGTACTCATTATCAGTGTGGCATGACGATCGAGTGTTACTCTTACAAGAGTAATGCGAACCTCCAAGCACTACAATGAAACCATGTACGAAATACCCGCACAGGCCGACTCTCGGTGTGTTATACTAGCCCGATTGAGCCCCTCTCGGTGTGTTATACTAGCCCGATTGAGCATCCGGAATGACCGTATCGGTCCGGATATGATGATCGATCGATCATCCAACTCCATAAGCATGATTGGATGACCCTGGATCAATTCCATCACCCCAAGCAGGTATGGAATACCCACGGCCGACCCCGCATGGTCGGTCATTGGCCTAGCTTGCCAAGAAACCGTTCATACCAAGCATTATGGACGGAAAACCCTAAATTAGGGTTTGCGGCATATTACATGTGTTGCAAAGCAGTCTCAACCATCCATCTTCGCAGGTATAGATGGAGGGTGTAGATGTAGACTTAAAGGGCCTAGAGCATGTCAACACGATCACCGTGGGACCGCCTACACACTTGACCAATCGGTCAAGACCAACAATGTTTGGCCGTGACAAAATCGTCACCCAAACAAGAGATGGCGCACGGATTTGAAAGCCAAAATTAGGGTTTCAAGCCATCACGCGCGTCCATGTTCTCCGGCACGAATGGAGGGTCACATATTAGATTAAGCAAGGGCCGGTCATACCAGCATGACCACCGTGGGCCCATCTACCTCCTCATGTGTTCGGCCAAGGCATACCATGCCTGGTCAATCCAAAACGTGCGTCCAAACTAGCATGGCCACGCCTCCTAAACCACAAACTGATCTCGACCGCTCAACTTCACCGGATGATTTGAATGGCTTAGATCACGTTTTCATGGGATATTCAGGTATAGGCATGAACACCATCCTGCCATCTTCACGTCAAACCCATCGACCAAGATCGACCAAATTAGGTCGTCTTGGAACGCGCGCCGGAAAAAACATGATGCGCGGCCTTTTGCGGCATCAATTTCCTATTGCAAAATCGATCTCAACCACTCCTCTTTGCCGGTCAAATTGAGTGGCCTAGATCGCACCTTCATGGGACGGTGAGATATGGACGTGTACACCGGCATGCTGTCTATACACATGCCCGGTCGGTCCTCTCCAAATCCCTTTCCATGCTTGGTTTCGACCAAGCTGAAGAGTGATGCTTGCGCACCTCTTCAAAAACCCTAATATTCATTAACGGTCGCAGATGCGTGTCTCAAAGATCATCTCATCCGTCCAACTTCACCAGCTTGGTTATACAACCCGGTCGGGAGTTATTTGGTCGGTGAGGCGTTATTACCCATCACTTTACCACACCATAATGCAAGTACATGCATAAAATACACATGATACTTCACAAGTATCGACTTTACGAATAACACGGTTATTCAATTCAAAGATTACATGCTATCTTTCGTGGATCCACGATCCACACATTCCAGACATCAATCATGTCACAAACTGGGGGATACATACTGGGGTATTGGTCTGGCGATTTACAGTGTGCAGCGTGCAACGCGCCATCACAAGAACGTGTCAGGAAGTCATTGACGGTTAGAGATGAACAGGAGAAGTGTGCAAGACTGGTCGTGTGGCACCAACGCACAACTCCACTACTCCATCACTCCACTTCCTCCACTTCCTCCACTTCCCATGAGAGACGTGAATAAGGCTCAATGACTTGTATAAATAGGTTCTCCGCCCTATTTCAAACAACAACACAAGTTCGGACGAGACAGAGAAAACCAAGTGTTAATACAAAACGTATTCAAACACCCCGAGCTTGCTTGCATCAATCACAAGCCTGCTCACCTTTCTGTTACAAGTCATAAGCAAGCCAACACCTTCACAATCACAACACCTTCTTCGCTTCCCTCCCTAAGATCAACCCCATCTCCTTCACTTTGTGACCGAAACAAGTCTGGAACGGCCATTTCTTGGTTTAGGCCGGACTTGTACAGATTGATCTCTCGAATATACAAGCACTCACCGCGCAGTGCATTTGTTTAAGGTTTATATTCATTCCTCATCCACACCCCAAATTACCAAATTCGGCAGGAGTAGTTTTCACCCATAAACAATTGGCGACCACAGTTGGAGATTAATCTCTCGGTTGTGAAATCAATTTCTTCAATACCCAATCCCGTTTGGCTAAGTTCCGAGATGGTTGGTCTTAGGACTTCCCCAACAAATTCAAATCCCGGTCGAAGTTCCTCCAATGAAGATACCCCCCTCCTCAACGGTGTACCTGCTGGCGCAACAGGAAGAATCCCAACGGTAATCGAGTTAGCTCGGGTACAGGAGATTCACACGAGGAACATGGAGCTTATCAAAGAAGCGGTAAACAACATACTTGATCTCCTCATCAAGATGACATCAGAAATGAGTGTACCAGAGACCTTTACAGGGGATCGATTCCCCTCAGTCAACAGGTTTTCGTGAACCGGAGACCAGTGGACCAGAAGCGGTATCTCTAATGGAAAGCTTGTGCGAACTCCCGCACCTCTCCAGAATCAACGGGCGGAGACATTCACGCAATTAATAAAATAGCTTTGGATGTACACCTGGCTCCTTCTCGTCAGAGAGAAATTCTAAGCTGCCTGAAGCATCATCGTAAACAATGTTACATTTACAGAAGACGACATGATGGCGGAGGAAGGTCACAACCGGGCCCTACATGTTACCGCGCACATCAAGGGTTCAGAGTTCAGGAGGGCCCTCGTCGACACATGAGCGTCTTCAAACGTAATCACTCTCAAGACTCTCAGGACAGCCAAGGTTAACCCATGCAAGATTGTACGGCAGCCTACCACGATAACGGACTTGAAGGAAACCAGAGACAAAAGACATACGGGTATGTCAATCAATTTATCAAGAGGGACCGTCCGATCAAAAGCAAGGTTTGAAGTCATAGAAAGGGAGCCGGACTACCATATGATACCAGGGAGACCGTGGCTTCATGACAACAAGGTCATTCCCTCGACGTATCACCAGTGCCTGAAGACCATGCTAGACGAGAAAGTCATCCGTATTCCTGCATCATTGTCTCTGTATGCACCAATATGCGGAGTGGAGCTGTTCGAGCCAAAAGATACCACACAGGGAGGGTCAGACAAAGTCCTGTGCACCCCACTACCCACGTGTGCGTCAATCAAGGAAGGAGACCGACTTACACCGCTGGAGGCCAAACACTACAAAGACACGTTCGTAACGAGGCGTCCATCTCTATCCGGTGAGACTCCAACTCATGCTCACACCAAAAGGGGACGCACTTTCGAGGTGAAACCGTAGTAGCAGGTTTTCCCACACTACACCCCTCACTATATTTTGGTTAATTAGTCCATTGAAAGTTGCATAATTGAGAATGTTTATTGATTAATTTCATGAGTTCTACACAAGAAAAGTAGAATTACACTTAGCAAGTAAAACACTCTTAAACTTTCTCTCTCCTAATGACTTGCCTAACAATTCTAAAAAGATCCCCCCCCACAACAGACTCACTCGACCCTTTATATAGGGTAATACATAGTGGATGACAGCTAAGCTATCCTTTATTTTCGGGAATGTCTCGCGAAGTGTCGCCAGTGTACAACTATTCAATATCGCGACACTTCTTAACCCTCGCCAGATCTCACGTCTTCTTTATGTCTCGCCTGTCGTTATTCTTTGCGTCGTTTATTTTAGCTCTCTGCGACTGCCTCGCGACATCGTTGTTTATTAACTTCGCAAGTCCCGTACGTTGCGATATTATGGTCCTACATCTTGCCTCTTTTTCCTTGAATATTGCTTGAAGAGCGATTTTTAAGGAAAAAATCTGTTGTTGTAATAATCTTTGGTCTTCGCTGATGAAGGAACGAGCGAAAGAATACTGGACTTGAAAAGTACGTACTTGCCTCTATTCTTTTGCGAAATTCCGAAGCTCCTATACTCGAAGTGTCACTTCTTGCCTCATGTGTTGCAGAGAATAATCGGTTTCGCAATCTCTTCTCGCCTATTAGGAAATATGTCATATATTTGAATTCTGCTAAATTTCTTTTCATCAAGTTTCCTTGGATTTAGGTAATGACCGTTAACACGTGTCTATATTTGCCTCTTTTACCGGCGCATTTAATGTTATCCGGTCGTAATATCTTTTTCACATCTATTTATAGGAGTGTTCCTTGTGAAGAAATTTCTTTTTCCCTTTCATCTTCTTCATTGTCTGCAAGCATTTCTCTTCTTCATCGTTCTGCAATCATTCTACAAGTGTTTACCTGCTGTTTTCCTTCTTTATCCTCTTCTCTTCTTCTGCTACTTCCTATCAGTTGTTGTTCTCATGGCATCCAGGTTTGTTAATCTTGCCATATCTAATTTGATTTTGAAGTTAGTTTTTCTTGTCGAAATCACACTGGTATGCTTAACTTTATAGTTCTTTTTTTTGCCATTGTTGTTTAGCAAGAACCAACCCAAAACCAGATTTACCGTGAAGGACCCTTTTCTTTCTTTGGGCTCGCCATCGGAACCTTCTTCGCAACAAGAATCTCCTTCGCAGCCAAAGCCTACTTCGCGAACAAAATCTATAGTTACCAAAAGAAAGCCTGCGAGTGACAAGGTATTTAAGAAACATTTCTTTTTTATGAGCAATATATTGTTGCCTCTGTTTCTTACTTAACTTGTTACTCGCAGGATGATGGAAATACTGACAGAACTCCTAAAAGGCTTCGCCAACCCAAGCCTGTTACTCCCAGTGTTCCATTTCCTTCTTTCAAACCTTCTTCTCCTTCGGCGAAATCTTCGCAGGATAGTTTCATGCCTCTTTCTTCTGATATCATTACTTGCGACAAAGCTTCTATGCCTCAACTCCGCATAGACCAAGTTCCTCATAATTCCCCTACTACAAACGATCCCATACCTCCTCCTGTTACCACTGTCCTTGCTATTTCTCCAATCACTCCTCTTCCTGAAACTTCCTCTTCTCACGAGGTTCCTTTGACAAAGGACGACTCATCTTCTTTGCTTGAACAAATTCCTCTAACTGCAGAAAATTTGGAGGGGATAGATGTGGCCTTTAAGGTTCTTTCTGATCTCGTGAGTGATGCCAAACAGACTTCTGCTGACCCTATCAAATCTCATGTTTGCGAGATTTTAAGTAAGCACCTTGGTCCTGACAGAACCTCGCAAACTTCTTTGATTCAAGAAATTAATAAGCTGAAGGATGATCTCCAAGTTATGACTGCGAAGTGTAATAATCTTCACCTTGAAAATCAAAAATTTCACAACATCTCGTTAGATCGTGATAACCTTCGCAAGAAGAATGAAGAATTAAAAGGTATGTTCTCGCCACTCTCTCTTTTTTTTTTTTTTTTTTTTTTTTTTTTTTTTTTACAACTCAAATTCCCTGTTCGTTCTCCAAGCATTAAACCAGAAACGAATAATGGAGATATATCAAATGGAGTCCATTGTTGAAGAAGTTCGAGTTGAGAGAGATGGTTGGATGGAGCAATATAGTCTCTTAGATAATCTTCACACTTATGCAGCTGATCAAATAAATAACTTGTCGAAAGAAAACTTTAATTTATCGCAAAAGCAAGACTTGTTAAGTAATGATTTATCTCGCCTCTCTTATGCTTTGACTAAATCTGATTTGGAGTTGCAAACTTTATCGATGAGAATCGAACTCTTTCACAAGAGAAACGTTCTCTGTTTGAATAAGGTGGCGAGCTACTCGCAGCAGATATGATGTTTGCCAAAAATTATGTGAAGACCAAGAGCAAGCCAATCATTCTTTGAAAAACCAACTTGAAGTAATTACTGCCGAGAGAGATAAACTTATTCAAGGTAGAATAACTTTGAGTGTAAAAGCGAAGCAATTCCAAGAACAATGTGTCAATTTAGAAAAATCCAACTCTACTCTGGCGAACGAAAACTCCATACTTGTTTCCAATGAAAAGAATTTGCGTTCTCGATTGAAAGGTTTAGTGGGAGATTCATTTGATGATGTCATGGACCGCCCGGGGAATAATTTCAGCCTTTAATTCAATATCTTTCTTCTCAAAAGGAAGGTAGTCAATTTATTTGACTATCTTAGTTCATGTGTTTATTCCATGAATGCTTTACTACCCTGAAAATGTCGATAATGTTCGATAAGAATTTTCTCTGATCTTGTGTATTTGTTATGCAGATTTCGAGAGAAAGCTTCGCTCCACTATTTCCACCCTCGTGTCCGATTATTCCAAAATTCGCAAGGAAAATGGACTACTCTCTTCGCATCTTGCTCGTTCTCGTGACCGTGCAGAGCTAAGACTTGATTATATGTCTCATTGTAAGGACATTGATAGTAAGAATCGTCAAAAGGCATTACTACGCGGTTCCCTCTAAAGGCGGAAGTTCTTGTGAATAACATTTTTGTCAAGTCTCTTGATCCTATTCACGTCGCTCCTTTGGAAGTAAGTGATGATGAAGTTCCCGATGCTCCGGATAGTGATTATGACTATGAAAGCGGCGAAGACGTCGCTAATATTGAAGTTATCAACAAAGATCCGATCGAAAAGTTTTTCGATGAGAATCCACCAATTGGCGAGAATAAAGATGCCGAAAATATCTCGTAAGAACGTCCATTGATCGCGAAGGTGAAGCCGAGAAAGTAATTGGTGAAGACGATAAAATTGATGTAGAGAATTAATCGTTTGATAACTCTTGCTACAACTGTCTGTTTGTTTTGAAAGATTAAATCCCTTGTTGGATAATCCTCTTACTTTCTTCTTCTTATTTATAACTATAATCTCGCAAGCTTATTCGCTTACATTTTGATGAAATGATTTTTACTTAGTCATCATCATCTTTGCATTGTATTCTTCACTGATGTCGAATTTTGTATTGCGACAAGGTCACAGGCATCTCCATGAGGGAAGAAACCTACTTTTCTCGTTTTATCATTTTGGTAGTCTTTATTTTATCTCTTCTTGTGGCGACAAGATCGCAGACCGCCTTTACATTTTCATGCAATGGCTCATTGACCTTGCCTTATCAATTTTGTGTGGTCTTCCGAGTTAGACCTCCCTAATTAGAGGTCTTCCCCGCCACCTTTTATGGCGACAAAATCGCAGACGTCCGTACACTTGCATGTAAAGACCCATTGATCTTGTCTTATCATTTTTCAAGTATTTTTGCCTCTGCAGATGTTTTAGTTGCGACAATATGACAGGCCTAGATATCCTTGCGAACATAAAGTCCCATGACATTGCCGCCGTGCGACGAAATCGCAGACGTCCGTACACTTTCGTGTAAAGACCCATTGATCTCGCCTTACCCTCGCGTTAGTATTATTGCCTCTGCAGGATCATTGCACAAATATGACAAGCCTAAGTCTCCTTGCGAAAACAAAGCCTCATGACATTTGCGTCTGTTTTTGACACCCCCTAATGGAGAGTGTCGCCCTAATCATCTCCCGGTTGCCCCTTCAAGGAGGCGAAACATCGGCCATACAAGACTAGCTCCTCCCATCCGGTCTTAACAACAACCAAGTTGTTTTCGCAGCCTCTTATCCCTTATACCTATATGGTTTATGGTTACGAGACCGCACCCTAAGTGGAGTTTTCTTCGGGCGAGTGCAACGCATGCCAAGACTTGCCAAGAATGGCTGTGGTAGGTTCATCCATCCCGGCACTCGGCTCAACCGTGTACCTCGGCGCCTTGTGCATACACCGACTCCTTGGAAGAGACCCTCGGTCGCCCAACCAGGGTATAACCTACATATATAGTTGGGAATCCAAGGTATCTCCCCGGATAGGCTTTCATGGGCCCCAAATCTGCATGACCCAGTTTCGGGGAGCGGTGTAACCTTCCACCCGAGCCATGTTAAGAGATACCCCCTTATATGACGCACTTTAGGTCTTACATTTGCCTCTTACGAAATATAATTCGCGAACTAGGGTGTACGCCATAAAGGTTCGTCCCATTCATTCATTCTTTTTAGTCAATCATTCTTCATCATTTGCTATTTTGTCTCATGAGATATTCGCCGATTCATTCATTTAATCATTCCTTATCTCTTGTTGTTTTGTTAAACTATTCATGACTTTTTGTTATTCTTATCGCGATCTCTTCGCGGATTCTCCCCGCATTTTATTGAATGTCGCAAATATCCGCGAAGAAGTACTTCATCTTAATTCATTTTGTCATCTTTCGTTATCACGGATAATATTTCTTTAGATATAACCTATTCCATGGTCTATCCAATTTTTGTCCCACATCTCTTCCTTCGGGTCCATCAATCTATATGCCCCTGTACCGACTACCTCTTTGATGATATAAGGTCCATCCCATTTTCTTGCCAGCTTGCCTCCGTTTTCACGTTGATATATTGGGGTTTCTCGCAACACCAAGTCGCCTGGTTGGAACTCACGTATTTTTACACGCTTGTTATATTCTCTAGCTAGTCTTCGCCGATAATTCTCCATGTGTCGCAAGGCTTTTTCTCGTTTTTCTTCCAATTCATCCAACTTGATTAGAATATTGCCTCGCGCTAAGATTTTTCTCCTGAGACCTCTTTTTTGGTTGTCGGAATCACGACCTCTCGTTGGGAGTACCGCTTCAACTCCATAAGTTAGGCAAAAAGGGGACATTCCCGTGGCTTCTCTTCTAGTTGTATTATAGGCCCATACCGCATTGGGTACTTGTTCGCACCATCCTTTGTTGTGTCCTTCCAATTTTTTCTTCAATATATCGGCAATTGTTTTGTTTGTTGCCTCCGCTTGGCCATTAGCTTGTGGATATAATGGAGTCGATTTTCCACATCTTATCTCGAAATGCATTGAGCAAAGAACTCTATATTTTGCCCTTCAAACTCGCTTCCCATTATCGATACCAATTGCGCAGGATCCCAAATCGCATATGATATTTTCGAATATGAAAGTAAAAACATCCTTATCACGAATGTGCTTTGGACCGCTTTCACCTCTCGCCCATTTTGTGAAATAATCCGTTGCGACAATTAGGTATCTCCTTTGTCCAGTTCCCGGTAAAAATGGTCCCACAATATCTAAACCCCATTTTCCAAAAGGCCACACACTTTTTGAAGAATTTAACTGTGCTCCCGGTGCATGTATCTTCTTCCCGTGTCTTTGACAATCTTCGCAGCGTCTGGCTATTGCTCTCGCGTCCTCATGCATATATGGCCAATAATATCCTTGCGTCTTTGCTTTATATGCCAAAGATCTCCCGCCGCTATGATTTCCGGCATCTCCACTATGCAGCATCTTCAATATGGTTTCTCCTTCTTTCCTTGTTAGGCATCGAAGCGAAGGTCCATCAAAAGAACGCCGATAAAGCACGCCATCTCGCAATTCATAATTTGTTGCTCGGCTCTTTAACTTGTGTGCTTCCAATCTATTTCTTGGTACCTCGCCTTTCATTAAGTACGCGTGAAGTTCTACTCTCCAATCTTCCTCGCAGCCTTGCATCTCATCTACCACCATCATTATATCTGCTTCTTGTTCCTCTTCTTTATTAATTGATGGCGCCAGTAGCGTCTGTATTTTGATATTCCTCGCAGATTGGGTCTATCATCATACTTGATATAAAGGCAAAAGCGTCTCGCGAGTCTCGTTATCTCTTCTTGATATGTGCCTCCATTTTATTTTCGGTAGATCTCGTGTCTTTGACAACACTTCTACAAGCTTCCGTATTTCGTAGGGATGGATCATTTGTAGCATACTTTTTCGTTATCCGACGAATTGCCAATTGTGAGTCGTTGGTAATTCTCACACTCTCCAGCTTTCATTTCTATTGCAAATCGTAAAGCATGTATTATGGCTTCGTATTCCGTTTCATTATTGGTAGACTCAAATTCCAATCTAAAAGCAAAAGCTAACTTATTGCCTTCTCGCGAAATCATAACAATTCCCACTCCTTTACCTTCTCCATTTGATGATCCATCCACTAATATTTCCCACCGGTTTGGCTCGCTTAACAAATCTTTTGGGTCTCCATGTTCTTCCTCTACATCCATCATTTCATCTACCGCTTCATCTTCCTCCAAGGGAAATTTCGCTTTAAAGTCTGCGACGACCGTGACTTGGTTGAAGATAATATTTCATATTTGAGTTTGCAATGACTTATTTGAGCATTCCATCTTTCGATTCTTCCTGATCTTTTTGAATTTTTCATTACTGACTCAATTGGTACCTTTGTTACCACCCTCACATAATATGTGCCCGAAAATATATGCGAAGTTTAAATGACGCATAGACTAACGCTAGGATTAATTTTTCAATCTTTGAATAATTTCTTTCTCGGCATTAAAAGTTTTATTGATATAATAGATTGGTTTCTCTACTCCCGTCGTCCGTTCGCAATAAAACCGCACTTAAGGCGTGCGAAGTAGTCGCGAGATATATTAATAATTCCTCCCTGTGTTCTCGCTTCGCATAATGGATATATCCATTAAATGCTCTTTAATTCCTTGTAAAGCCCTTTCACATTCGTCCGTCCATTCGAATTTCGACCCTTTTTTAGAACACCGAAAAAATGTTTACATTTATCGACGACCGCGAGATGAACCTTCCTAGTGATGCTAACAATCCATTTAGTTTTTGAACATCTTTTATCTGTCGCCGCCATGGCGTCGGCATGTCGCGAATCGCTTTTACTTTCTCCGGTCAACGTGTATTCCTTCCTTTGATACAATGTAACCCAAGAATTTCCCGACGCAACTCCGAAGGTACATTTTTCTCGGGTTGACTTTGATGTTGAAACGCCTCATTTGCTCAAAAATTTCTTTCAAGTCTCGCACGTGATCTTCTCGCCTTCTTACTTTTTACTAGCATGTCATCTACATAGAC
This sequence comes from Papaver armeniacum, assembly GCA_023531295.1. Taxonomy (NCBI): domain Eukaryota; kingdom Viridiplantae; phylum Streptophyta; class Magnoliopsida; order Ranunculales; family Papaveraceae; genus Papaver; species Papaver armeniacum. The sequence goes on from JAJJWW010014893.1 coordinate 190,211, forward strand.
TTCAGTGTTTTATGTATCCACTCGCGAATACCTCTTCTACCATCCTTTGATACGTCGCTCCAAAGATTTCGCAAACCGAATGGCATTTTAGTATAGCAAGATAATCCTCTTGGAGCGAAGAAAGCAAAGATGCTCTTGATCTTCTTCGGCGAGTGGGATTTGGTTGTAACCTTTGTATCCATCCGGCCGAGGATACCCTTTCATTCCTCGCCGCCGATTCGACCAGTGGGAATATCTGGCAATGGAAAACTGTCTTTTGGGCAGGCTTTATTTAAATCAGTGAAATCAATGCAAATCCTTATTCCTTTGTTCTTCTTTGGAACTATAACCATATTCGCTATCCATTCGGGATATTTTGCTTGTCTAATGATTCCTGCGCCCAACATCTTCTCGCAACTCTTCTTCTATCTGAGGGTGATATGTTGTTGCTATCTTTCTAATTCTTTGCTTGAATGGCTTTACATTTTTATCAATTTCCAACTTGTGACAAGCTACCGATGGATCTATACAGGCATTTCATCCATATCCCATGCGAAGATATCTTTATAATCTCGCAATGCATCGACAGTTCTTTCTTCTTCATCCGCTTCCATGTTAGTTCCAATCTTTAGCATCTTGGGTTTTTCCTTAGTTCCAATATTCACTTCTTTGGTTTGCTCGCCGCGACGTAACTGGCCTTCGTTTCTCCCATAGGGGTTGGTCCTTTCGGTTCCTTCGCGGGATTATTTTCTTCTCCCGAGGTCTCGCTGGGTATGCCTTTTCCTTCCTTCGCTTTGATCATGTAAACTCTGAACTCTTCTTCTTTCTTAGCCTCCCTCACCATCTTTTTGCGGTATTTTGATATGTCCTTTCGCTTGTTTATTTGTTCCTCGCAACATTTTACTTCATTTTGATAATATATTCTTCCTTTGGTAGCGTCCCCTCTGATCTCGCTGATTCCGGTTGGTGTAGGGAATTTGATACGTTGATGAAGCGTCGACGCCACAGCTTTTATTGCATGTACCCATGGTCTTCCTAGCAACATGTTATATGGTGATTCCATATCCACCACACTCAATGTCACCTGTGTTTCAATTCCTCCTAACGGAATACGTATTTTTATCTCCCCTTTAACTTTTGTTATGGATTTACCAAAACCTTGAATATTGTATGCCGCGAAAATCATATCTTCATCTTTATAGCCCATCTTTTTGTAAGCGTGATAGAACATGATGTTTACCGGACTCCTCGTATCGATTAAAACTCCATTCATTACCCATGTTTTCATCGTATTCTCCGATTTCTCTCCTTCCTTATACACGTTTATTGCAATCACCGGTGGAAACATGTGATCCGAGTTTTCTTTTGATATTTCCTCCGCCGTGAATGTTATCTCTTGCTTTTCCCAATCTTTCAAAGGTGACGTTATTTCTCGATCTCGTAATCTTCTTTCCTTCAAAATCTCGTTTGTGTATCCTTCCTCCGATATTCTCGTGAAATTCGTTAACCATTACTCTCATACCCGTCCGTATACCATATCTTTTCTCCCCGCTTCATCCGATCTAAGAGTTTCCTTTCTCATTTTCTTGATCTAAACAACTTTAATTGCGATTTTCTTTCCTAAACCAACAAGATTAGGTCCCTGTTTCTAGCGCATATGTAGTAGCAGTGTTTTCCCACACTACACCCTCACTATATTTTGGTTAATTAGTCCATTGAAAGTTGCATAATTGAGAATGTTTATTGATTAATTTCATGAGTTCTACACAAGAAAAGTAGAATTACACTTAGCAAGTAAAACACTCTTAAACTTTCTCTCTCCTAATGACTTGCCTAACAATTCTAAAAAGATCCCTCCCCCACAACAGACTCACTCGACCCTTTATATAGGGTAATACATAGTGGATGACAGCTAAGCTATCCTTTATTTTCGGGAATGTCTCGCGAAGTGTCGCCAGTGTACAACTATTCAATATCGCGACACTTCTTAACCTCGCCAGATCTCACGTCTTCTTTATGTCTCGCTTTGTCGTTATTCTTTGCGTCGTTTATTTTAGCTCTCGCGATCGCCTCGCGACATCGTTGTTTATTAACTTCGCAAGTCCCGTACGTTGCGATATTATGGTCCTACATGTAAACGTGATCGAAGGGGAGAACAATATGGCGCCTCGTTAGCAATTAGCAGGGAGAGCGGAACCCAGACCTCTCCGCCCAATTGAATGCCGCAAGAATGATGAAACGCAAGATGAGGTACCGAGACGCCCAAAGAACTACAAGATGGAACCAATTCCACAACCGACGAGCTCGAGACTATTAACATCGGGAATGAAGAATCTCCCGGGCGGTCTCTATCGGTTCGACTCTATCCACAGATTTAACGTACGAGTCTTGTTCAACTACTCAAGGAGTACCAAGATGTGTTTGCTGGACATACGAGGAAATGCCTGGTCTGGATGAAAAATTGGTCACCCATCACTTACATGTCATACCTGGATCCAAGCCAATCAAGCAATCTCCGAGGCAATTCATACATGAAGTAGAGGATCAAATCAAGAACGAAATTCGAAGTTGCTAGTCGCTGGCTTCATCAACAGCCTATTCATCATCCAACCTGGTTAGCCAATGTGGTCCCAGTAAAGAAGAAAAACTGACAGATCCGGTGCTGCGTAGACTTCAGAGACTTGAACAGGTGCTGCTCCAAAAACGATCCTCCTCTACCTAACATCGACATGTTAGTAGATGCAACCATCGGACACGGCATGTTCTCCTCCATGGATGGATGTAACGGCTACAACCAGATAAGGATGTACGAGCATGACGCAAGTAAGATAGCTTTTCGAACTCCTCTCGGAAATTTTTTATTATACCATACTGCCATTTAGTTTAAAGAATGCCGGTGCAACGTATCAACGCTCTGGCAATCTTCCACTGGAGTCGATACCTCAAGAAAATAGCCTCAAGAAGATAACGATGTCCACGCGTCATATTGAGCAAGATCCGGGCGAGTCACTTTATCAGACAGTAGTACATGTCTATCATGCTATATTGGAGAATCTGCGCTTTTGGTCATCCTCTGAGTCGTTGAAAGCTCATCTACAACAACATATGCCCCGATAGAAAGAACCAGCCTCGCCGGTAATGAAGAGCCTCATAATGTTCGTGGGGGCATATATCTCACCAACAAAGCGATACAACCTTGACCTTCTACAAAAGTTCCCTCAAGCACCAAGAGGAAAACTACCGAGATACAACATCATGCGCATCCGCCAACTCCAACTCCAAAGTACCACATGCACGACTCCCACAATGATGAAACAACGTCCAAGATATTCCATACCCGGCTCGACAACAACCACTACGAACAAACCATGTAAACCACGCTTGGGGATCGAGGCTCGCATGAAGTTCCTTCACCGTCAGTCAAGGACTTCTTCAACACGAGAAAGATGGTCAGTCAAGAATCATGGAATTCGCAAGGGTAAATCGAACTGAAGAGGGAGCCACTTCAACGCTTCCTCTAGCAGAAGCTGCTTTAATGGTCTATTCGAGAGCCGCCTCAATGCTCTCTACCGTACCCCTGTTCACTTCAGAATCCTGCTTCAACACTCTCTCTATGATCCACTTCAAAGTTCGCACCAGAAGTCAGTTTAACATCCTCTCGAGTCGTTTCAACACTCAAGCTACATCAATAATCTGCGCTCAGGTCAAGTTATCTTTGATGTACTCATTGCTCAACATACGTCTCATCCATCCTTCATGAGGGTCCAGCGGAGCATAAAAACCTTGAAGTCGATAGGAGAAGGGTTATCTTGTGGAACGGATATTTTCATATAGTTGAAAGGACGCGGTGAACAACTCATACCTTTGAAGTTGTCAACACCTCCTGACTTGGCACCAGCATTATCCCCAGAAGACATCTCAACAGGAGTTCTTTTCTTCATTCAACAATAAAAGACATGAGTCAGTACTTGTATAAAAACACGTGAGATGTGTTGTAGGACTCAAATATCGCACAACATATTTTCTTAGTGTGCGAGATTCAATTATTTCCTTAACTCGCGAGAAGAGCCTGCGAAATCATTAAAGGGGTCGAGAGAATGTCTCGAGAGGAGGTAGCGAGAGCCTGCGAAATCATTAAAGGGCTCGAGAGAATGTCTCGAGAGGAGGTAGCGAGAGCCTGCGAAATCATTAAAGGGCCCGAGAGAATGTCTCGAGAGGAGGAAGCGAGAGCCTGCGAGACTATCAAAGAGCTCTCGAGAGTATGAGCTGTATGTGAGCTGTCATCCACTATGTAAACACTATATAAAGAGGAGAGCAGGAGAGAGAAAAGGGGGGAGAGGAATTATTTTGAGAGGACACTTTTAGGAGGAGAGAGATATTTTTAGAGAGAGACTTTATTTTCTTTATCATCTTCTTCACCTAAAAACTAGATCTAGAGCTCTAGAAAATATCCATTAATGGAGATTTCCAATGTAATATTATTGTAACCTCAACAATCATAGTGAAGAATCGTGGATGTAGATCACATTGATCGAACCACGTAAAAAATCTTATGTGTCTATTTATATTTCTAGCACTTATATTTTGAGATTTAGGTGATTAATAAGTTTAGATCTAGAAATTATTATCAAGATATAGTGAGGGGTGTAGTGTGGGATTTCCCGCAACTACATATGCGCTAGAAACAGGGACCTAATCTTGTTGGTTCAAGGAAGTTTAGAAAAAACGGCTACTGTCGATGATGAATTCAATTGGATCTATAAACTTTAAGAGAAATTTCAAAGAAATTAGTTTACTGTGAAGATATATCTCACTGAATATTGAAGTTCCAGGAGTAAAATAGGTAGTTTCGCTAGTAATGTGCATTTTCATAAGACGAATGTCATCGGCATCCTAAGAGACGCAGAAATGGAGATGAAGAAAAAATAGAAAAGTGAAACCAATCAGAGTCTTCATCAACAAATCAAGACAAATTCCTACCCTATTTCTCTTATACTTTGTTCATATATTCAGATCTCGGAATTTTAAAAGCAAATTTTTTGAAAAGAACTCTTTAAAAGACAATTTTCTTTTCCAACAGAGGATAGACTTGTTAATGATGAAGGAATCGTCATTATAGCGTGAAAAAGAAGAGCACGTGCAGTTAAAGGTAATCATTTCAGTGCAAGGAGAGGCACCAGGCGAATGCTAAACAACACTACAAAATAAACTAACAACGCGTACTAGGGTCGCAGGGAGATTTCTTGGAATGACCAGCCACAGGCGAAGAAAGAAAATTTTGATGCTGCAAGATCGATTCCCACCATACCCATATCCCTTTTACACAAGCCATGCAGTGAACCACCAAACTTCAAAGACGCACAGGTAATAAGGGCAAAAGAATAAAACAAATCGTTCCCGAGAACAAATTGTGCAGCTGCGAAGAAATAAGAAGCCGAAATGAGCTACCAATCAACTAGAAGAAGAAAAGACGAACAGTAAAGTTTATGCAAATAGCGAGAATAAAATGATAATATATGAGAATTAAACTACACCAAGAGCTCTTGTTTTCAGCGAAGTGACCGCAAAGAGGCAAAGCTACAACGGGCACGATTGTTGAATTCAAGGCAAAGACAATTCAAGATAACCCAATGCTAGCGAAGAAACACAATTCAAGCTCCGTTCATCTGAGTTCGAGACCTTCATCTCAGCGTCCATCATCTCCTTTGTTCAAGGCCATTGCCAAGCTCGAGTTTCATCACCAGCTCGACATTTCTTCGCAGTCACACCATCAACGACTTGTCAACCACAGCAATGATCAAACTCATACTGTAAGACAAAAATCAGCTAGATAAGAAAATATATGGAAAAGGTTTACTTTAAGGGTTCCAGCGAAGGTTAACTTGGTGGTCGTTAGCGAAGAAAGGAATGCAACAACTCTACAGGCGAAGAGTTCTCAATTCAACAAAGTGCACTTCATCAATGAGACTTCGAGAGACGTTCGCAGTGAGCAAAAGAACTTTGTGAAGTAATCCTGGCAAAGAAATATCATCCCAACATAGAAAAATATCGGCACTAATCCAATTAGGGCAACAATCGGTTTCAATAAGATACATATTTTATATATCTCTTTGTTTTGTTCTTAGAATTATTACAGAGAGATATAATGGAAATGCATGAGCTGTTAGTGGCGAAGAAGAAAAGATATACGGGCGAAGAGAGAAACCAAGGAGAAATGAAATGGAAGACGTACATGTTGGTGAAATGATCAATTAAGAGAAGACCGAAGTTTGTTAAGAGAAGTTAACAACATGGTGAATGTACCAGCAAAGAAAAGTGGAACATTTTCCAGACGTAAGGGAAGGAGAAAGGCGAACTTACAGGTGTAGACAAAGGAGTTATCATTACAATACCAAGAAGTTCTCAACAATTAAGTTCAATGCAATCCAGCGAAGCTAAATCTCTAGTTAGATTCAATGCCATGAAGTTAATAGCTCACGCAAAGAAAACAGTTTACGCAAAGTAAACATGCAGTAGTCAAAACTTCACTGTCAGTTATCAGTGAGTAGTTATCGTCATCAAAAAGAGTACTCAGCGAACCTATAATAATAGACTTTGCGAAGAGGAAGAAAAACTATTTGCTTGCAGCAAAGTATAAGTACAGGAGAATATTAAAGGTTGAAAAGACATAACCAAGCAAAAGAAACTACATATTGGCGCCAGAGGATCATCCACAAGGGTAAAGATGCTTCATTCACCGCCAGCTACTGCGAAGAGGGAACTAAGGAAGAAGTATTTCTGCGAAGTCAGCAACCAGCAAAGATTAGCTCGCAAGCTTAAAACCTGAGAAGTGAATATTTGACATGAAGTTAATAGTTTTTGCAAAGAGGAAGGAAAGAAGAAGGAATGACGGAAACAGAGAACAACAGGACACATCCGGTGATGAAGAAAAGTATAATGAAAGAGGCCAAGAAGCTGGCGAGGTCATCTTGAGGAATGAAGCTGGCGAGGTCATCTTGAAGCTGGCGAGGTCATCCAGTCTCATCCAGCAGTAGTAGCAGGCGAAGAACTCTCAATACAGACGCAGCTCACCATCAACTTAGTAAAGATTGATTGGTGAGAAGATGAAGAGCATAAATAAGCAATAAGAAGGCAAAGAGAAGACAATAAGCAAGTTAGCTCAAACCATCAACAAGAAGACCACCGGAGTAGCTTATTTTATCAGCAAGTCAACACAACGAAATAACCATTTCAGCAAAGCTCTTAACAACATCATCAACGGCAAATCGCGAAAGGTGGCTAACATAAAAAGAATGAAAGGGAGATAAGAGACGGAGAAGCAGCCAACAAATGATTAGACAGTGAGGAAACTGGTTCATCTCGCAGACGACAAATAGCTTTGCAGAGATAAATACAAGGTCAGCTACAGAAGAAATTAAAGAACAAAGATAACATCGAGCGAACAAACTCGGTAAACCACAATAACAGCATCAGCATGCAAGCGACAGAATAAAATATCTAGGGAAAAGATGTTCACCTCGCAGATGTCTTCTTCCCAAAATACCAGCGAGAAGTAACCAGCAAGCCTAATTCGTCCAAGCCCATTAAAGTTCACCCAACAATTTACAAAATATCAAGGCTTAAGTTTGCACAGAAGTTGTGCGGTTGCGAACTTCTAGTGGAATTAGTTGGTCAGAGGCATGAATTTGGTATTTCTTTACTTCAAAAGATCTTTGAATTATTTCGCAAAGAAAAGAGTTGATGATTATTTCGCAAGGAATGGAAGAATGAATGAAAGAATGAAGACATGTAAAAATTTCGCCCTTAAAATGACAAGAGATCATCAAAGATCGGCGAAATTACAAAAGAGCTTATATACAGAAGAATCAACAAAATAATCAGATAGAGGCAAACCTATTATGACGAAATCAGAATTTCGCAAGAGGCAAAAGTACCTAAAATGCGTCATAGTAGGGGGTACCTATTGCATATGAAGAAGAATCAATAAAATAATCAGAATGGGACGAACCTTTATGGCGTACACCCTAGTTCGCGAATTATATTTCGTAAGAGGCAAATGTAAGACCTAAAGTGCGTCATATAAGGGGTATCTCTTAACATGGCTCGGGTGGAAGGTTACACCGCTCCCGAAACCGGGTCATGCAGATTTGGGGCCCATGAAAGCCTATCCGGGGGAGATACCTTGGATTCCCAACTATATATGTAGGTTATACCGGTTGGGCGACCGAGGGTCTCTTCCAAGGAGTCGTGGATGCACAAGGCGCCGAGGTACACGGTTGAGCCGCAGTGCCCGGGATGGATGAACCTACCCCGGCCATTCTTGGCAAGTCTTGGCATGTGCCGCACTCGCCCGAAGAAAACTCCACTTAGGGTGCGGTCTCGTAACCATAAACCATATAGGTATAAGGGATAAGAGGTCGCGAAAACAATCGGTTGTTGTTAAGACCGGATGGGAGGAGCTAGTCTTGTATGGCCGATGTTTCGCCTCCTTGAAGGGGCAATAGGGGAGATGATAAGGGCGGTGCTCTCCATTAGGGGGAGTGCCAAAACAGACGCAAATGTCATGAGGCTTTGTTTTCGCAAGGAGACTTAGGCTTGTCATATTTGTGCAATGATCCCGCAGAGGCAATAATACTAACGCGAGGGTAAGGCGAGATCAATGGGTCTTTATACGAAAGTGTACGGACGTCTGCGATTTCGTCGCACGACGGCAATGTCATGGGACTTTATGTTCGCAAGGATATCTAGGCCTGTCATATTGTCGCAACTAAAACATCCCGCAGAGGCAAAAATACTTGAAAAATGATAAGACAAGATCAATGGGTCTTTACATGCAGGTGTAAGGACGTCCTGCGATTTTGTCGCCATAAAAGGTGGCAGGGGAGGACCTCTAATTAGGGAGGTCTAACTCGGAAGACCACACAAAATTGATAAGGCAAGGTCAATGAGCCATTGCATGAAAATGTAAGGCGATGGGATCGCGACCTTGTCGCAACAAGAAGAGATAAAATAAAGACTACCGAAATGATAAGGCGAGAAAAGTAGATTTCTCCATTCATGGAGATACCTGCGACCTCGTCGCAATGATAAAACTCAACGTAAAGCAATGAAGAGATTATACTATTGCATGAGCATAACGCAGGAGATAGAGGAAAGATAAGAATGAAGAAATAACTCATTCATTCAACACTTTTTCAACGATTCTACCTTCGTAGATAAAGAACAGAGGCAACAATGGAATACCGAAAAAACATCTTATGTTCTTTATTTTCTCGGCAAGAATCATTTCCAAAGAAGATGTTTATCAATGAACAACAAGAATCCTCACCAAAAAGAGAATAATGACTTCGCATGAACAGAGGCAATACTTCTTATACTTCAAGGATTAATATTTCTTATCCACTTCGCAAGGTTTCAGAACTTCGCGAAAGAACAGAGCATAGCATGAGGCAAAGAACATGGAGCGAGAGTTTCGCATGATGGATTCACAATGCTTCTTATATTTAGAAGATTAAGTACTTCTTATACTTCTCAAAGGGTACTTCATACTTCTTATATATTTCGAGGATTGAGTACTTCTTATACTTCTTCAAGGATAATTCATACTTCGCGATACTTCTAGTTACTTCTTAATATTTCGGAACTTCGCAAAAGAATAGAGGCAAGTACGTACTTTTCAAGTCCAAGATTCTTCCGCTGTTCCTTCATCAACAAAGACCAAAGATTACTACAACAATGTGTTTTTTCTTAAAGATCGCTCTTCTTCAAGCAATATTCAAGGAAAAAGAGGCAAGATGTAGGACTCAAATATCGCACAACATATTTTCTTAGTGTGCGAGATTCAATTATTTCCTTAACTCGCGAGAAGAGCCTGCGAAATCATTAAAGGGGTCGAGAGAATGTCTCGAGAGGAGGTAGCGAGAGCCTGCGAAATCATTAAAGGGCTCGAGAGAATGTCTCGAGAGGAGGTAGCGAGAGCCTGCGAAATCATTAAAGGGCCCGAGAGAATGTCTCGAGAGGAGGAAGCGAGAGCCTGCGAGACTATCAAAGAGCTCTCGAGAGTATGAGCTGTATGTGAGCTGTCATCCACTATGTAAACACTATATAAAGAGGAGAGCAGGAGAGAGAAAGGGGGAGGAATAATTTTGAGAGGACACTTTTAGGAGGAGAGAGATATTTTTAGAGAGAGACTTTATTTTCTTTATCATCTTCTTCACCTAAAAACTAGATCTAGAGCTCTAGAAAATATCCATTAATGGAGATTTCCAATGTAATATTATTGTAACCTCAACAATCATAGTGAAGAATCGTGGATGTAGATCACATTGATCGAACCACGTAAAAAATCTTATGTGTCTATTTATATTTCTAGCACTTATATTTTGAGATTTAGGTGATTAATAAGTTTAGATCTAGAAATTATTATCAAGATATAGTGAGGGGTGTAGTGTGGGATTTCCCGCAACTACATGTGTAGTCACACACGACAGAACACACATTCACGTTGGAGTACACAAGGCTGGTATTGGGTCCAAGTCCGGTATTGATAAAGTCACAAGTCCGGTATTAGTCACAAGTCCGGTATTGCTCAAGTTTCAAGTCTGGTATTGATCAAAGTCACAAGGCTGGTATTCGAATAAAACAAGAGCACGCAGAGGGCTTGCCAATCGAAACACGTGGTCGATGTTCGATCGTGCACGCGGTGGGTCCCACTTGATCCTAACCCCAGATTGGTCGAAGCAGGCACAGTCGTCCCCAATCAAAGCTCTCTCTCCAGAAGAAGGCGTTTCAGCTCCAACACTTCAACGCTCTCCCGGTCCTCCTCCAGAAGCTGCTTCAACGCTTTCTACAGGAACCACATTTACATTTGAGCACACAAGACGCAGCGGACCCATGATTAACCAAAACATGCACATCAAGCCCACGTTCGATCAAGCAGGTGCAGTATCCCCACGAACGAAACAAGCGTAACAGTCCATCGAAGTAGGCAAGACTGGCATCATGCTAGGGGAACACTCACCTGGATGCCTCTTGAACGTGACATGCTCCAAGGACAGGCTGACCCGTCTCTCATGGTAACATCTAACTTTATCTCATAAGTTTTTAACTGTCACCATCTCATGCCTACCCCACAATAGTGTAACCATTATGTGCTAGGCAGGGAACTTAATGTTGATGGTGGATTTTCGTTTAAGGTTGAATTTGTAAAAACAGGAAAAAATCATGCGTGACATCTTGTAAAAGATAAAGCCATTTATAAGTGTTGGATACTCCCTCACTTAATTCACCAAGAATGGAGCATGTAGCAACAATCCCATTCTGTGAATACATGAAATTCCTCCAGGTTGAAGCATGTGGCAACAATCCCTTCCTTTGAATTTCATATCAGCCTTGTATTTCCAGTACTCATTATCAGTGTGGCATAACGACTGAGTGTTACTCTTACAAAGTAACGCGAACCTCCAAGCACTACAATGAAACAATGTATGAAATACCCGTACAGGCTGACTCTCGGTGTGTTATACTAGCCCGATTGAGCCCCTCTCGGTGTGTTATACTAGCCCGATTGAGCATCGGAATGACCGTATCATCCCGATATGATTCGATCGCAGTCATCCAACTCCATAAGCATGATTGGATGACCCCGCATCAATTCCATCACCCCCAAGCGGGTATGGAATACCACACGGCCGACCCCGCATGGTCGGTCATTGGCCTAGCTTGCCAAGAAACCGTTCATACCAAGCATTATGGACGGAAAACCCTAAATTAGGGTTTGCGGCATATTACATGTGTTGCAAAAGCAGTCTCAACCATCCATCTTCGCAGGTATAGATGGAGGGTGTAGATGTAGACTTAAAGGGCCTAGAGCATGTCAACACGATCACCGTGGGACCGCTACACACTTGACTAATCGGTCAAGACCAACAATGTTTGGCCGTGACAAAATCGTCACCCAAACAAGAGACGGCGCACGGCTTTGAAAGCCAAAATTAGGGTTTCAAGCCATCACGCGCGTCCATCTTCTCCGGCACGAATGGAGGGTCACAGATTAGATTAAGCAAGGGCCGGTCATACCAGCATGACCACCGTGGGCCCATCTACCTCCTCATATGTTCGGCCAAGGCATACCATGCCTGGTCAATCCAAAACGTGCGTCCAAACTAGCATGGCCACGCCTCCCAAACCACAAACTGATCTCGACCGCTCAACTTCACCGGATGATTTGAATGGCTTAGATCACGTTTTCATGGGATATTCAGGTATAGGCATGAACACCAGCCTGCCATCTTCACGTCAAACCCATCAACCAAGATCGACCAAATTAGGTCGTCTTGGAACGCCGCCGAAAAAGCATGATGCGCGGCCTTTTGCGGCATCAATTTCCTATTGCAAAATCGATCTCAACCACTCCCTCTTGCCGGTCAAATTGAGTGGCCTAGATCGTACCTTCATGGGACGGTGAGACATGGACGTGTACACCGGCATGCCGTCTATACACATGCCCTGGTCGGCACTCTCCAAATCCCTTTCCATGCTTGGTTTCCACCAAGTCAAGAGTGATGCTTGCGCACCTCTTCAAAAACCCTAATATTCATTAACGGTCGCAGATGAGTGTCTCAAAGATCATCTCATCCGTCCAACTTTACCAAACTTGGTTATACAACCCCGGTCGGAGTTATTTGGTCGGTGAGGCGTTATTACCCATCACTTTACCACACCATAATGCAAGCACTGCATAAAATACACATGATACTTCACAAGTATCGACTTTCCGAATAACACAGCTTATTCAATTCAGATTACATGCTATCTTTCGTGGATCCACGATCCACCCATTCCATACATCAATCATGTCACAAACCGGGGATACATATCGGGGTATTGGTCTCGGCGGTTTACAACAGGCAACGCGCCATCACAAGAACGTGTCGAAGTCATGGACGGTTAGAGATGAACAGGGAGAAGTGGGCAAGACCGGTCGTGTGGCACCAACGCACAACTCCACTACTCCATCACTCCACTTCCTCCACTTCCCACGAGAGACGTGAATAACGCTCAATGACTTGTATAAATAGGTTCTCCGCCCTATTTCAAACAACAACACAAGTTCGCACGAGATTTAAAACCAAGTGTTAATACAAAAACGTATTCAAACACCCGTGAGCTTGCTTGCATCAATCACAAGCCCGCTCACCTTCTCGTTACAAGTCATAAGCAAGCCAACAACTTTACAATCTCAACACCTTCTTCACTTCCCTCCCTAAGATCAACCCCATCTCCTTCACTTTGTGACCGAAACAAGTCTGGAACGGCCATTTCTTGGTTTAGGCCGGACTTGTACAGATTGATCTCTCGAATCTACAAGCACTCACCGCGCAGTGCATTTGTTTAAGGGTGAAAACTACTCCTGCAGAATTTGGTAATTTGTGGTGTGGATGATGTTGATGGTGGATTTTCGTTTAAGGTTAAATTTGTAAAAAGGAAAAATCATGCGCCGACATCTTGTAAAAGATAAAGCCATTTATAAGTGTTGGATACTCCTCACTTAATTCACCAAGAATGGAGCATGTAGCAACAATCCCATTCTCGTGAATACATGAAATTCCTCCGGTTGGAGCATGTGGCAATAATCCCTTCCCGTGAATTTCATATCGCCCTTGTATATACAAAGACTCATTATCGGTGTGGCATGACGACCGAGTGTTACTCTTACAGAGTAACACGAACCTCCAAGCACTATAATGAAACCATGTACGAAATACCCGTACAGTGCCGACTCTCGGTGTGTTATACTAGCCCGATTGAGCCCCTCTCGGTGTGTTATACTAGCCCGATTGAGCATCCGGACCGACCGTATCGGTCCGGATATGATTCGATCGCGCTCATCCAACTCCATAAGCATGATTGGATGACCCTGCATCAATTCCATCACCCCAAGCGGTATGGAATACCCACGGCCGACCCCGCATGGTCGGTCATTGTCCTAGCTTGCCAAGAAACCGTTCATACCAAGCATTATGGACTAAAACCCTAAATTAGGGTTTGCGGCATATTACATGTGTTGCAAAGGGTCTCAACCATCCATCTTCGCAGCAGTATAGATGGAGGGTGTAGATGTAGACTTAAAGGGCCTAGAGCATGTCAACACGATCACCGTGGGACCGCCTACACACTTGACTAATCGGTCAAGACCAACAATGTTTGGCCGTGACAAAATCGTCACCCAAACAAGAGATGGCGCACGGCTTTGAAAGCCAAAATTAGGGTTTCAAGCCATCACGCGCGTCCATCTTCTCCGCACGAATGGAGGGTCACAGATTAGATTAAACAAGGGCCGGTCATACCAAAGCATGACAAACGTGGGCCCATCTACCTCCTCATGTGTTCGTCCAAGGCATATCATGCCCGGTTAATCCAAAACGTGCGTCCAAACTAGCATGGCCACGCTCCCAAAACCACAAACCGATCTCGACCGCTCAACTTCACCGGATGATTTGGGTGGCTTAGATCACGTTTTCATGGGATAGTCGTGTATAGGTGTGAACACCAGCCTACCACCTACACACTGGTATGATCGACCAAGACCGACCAAGACGGGTCGTCTTGAAACGCGTGCCCAAACTAGGGATGTCACGCCGGTTTCCAACTCCTTTGCGGCAACGGATTTCTGCGCAGAATCGATATCAACCACTCAACTTTACCGGTCAAATTGAGTGGCTTAGATCGCGCCTTCATGGGAAAGTGAGGTATGGACGTGCACACCGGCATGCCGTCTACACACATGCCCGGTCGGTCCTCTCCAAATACCTTTCCATGCTTGTTTTCGACCAAGCTTAAGAGTGATGCTTGCACACCTCTTCAAAAACCCTAATATTCATTAACGGTCGCAGATGAGTGTCTCAAAGATCATCTCATCCGTCCAACTTCACCAGCTTGGTTATACAACCCTGGTCAGGAGTTATTTGGTCAGTGAGGCGTCATTACCCATCACTTTACCACACCATAATGTAGTACATGCATAAAATACACACGATACTTCACAAGTATCGACTTCCGAATAACACGCTTATTCAATTCAAAGATTACATGCTATCTTTCGTGGATCCACGATCCACACATTCCGACATCAATCATGTCACAAACTGGGGGATACATATGGGGTATTGGTCTGGCGGTTTACGCGGCGCAGCGGGCAACGCGCCATCACAAGAACGTGTCGGGAAGTCATGGACGGTTTGAGATGAACATGAGAAGTGGGCAAGACTGGTCGTATAACATTAACACACAACTCCACTACTCCATCACTCCACTTCCTCCACTTACCATGAGAGACGTGAATAAGGCTCAAATGACTTGTATAAATAGGTTCTCCTCCCTATTCTCCAACAAGGAGACAACAAGACAAGTCCAGACGAGACAGAAAACCAAGTGTTAATACAAAACGTATTCAAACACCCGTGAGCTTGCTTGCATCAATCACAAGCTTGCTCACCTTTCGTTACAAGTCATAAGCAAGCCAACACCTTCACAATCTCAACACCTTCTTCGCTTCCTCCCTAAGATCAACCCCATCTCCTTCACTTTGTGACCGAAACAAGTCCTGGAACGACCATTTCTTGGTTTAGGCCGGACTTGCACAGATTGATCTCTCGAATCTACAAGCACTCACCGCGCAGTGCATTTGTTTAAGGTTTAGATTCATTCCTCATCCACACCCCAAATTACCAAATTCTGCAGAATAGTTTTCACCCATAAACAATTGGAGACCACAAGTGGGAGATTGATCTCTCGGTTACAAGAATCAAATTCTCAATTCTTTGGTTTTTCGTCTCACGATGTATCCTCACCCGGAATCCGCAGGTGGTTCAGATATCATGGGAAGCATAGCTGGATTGTTGGAGGACGTCTTGGCAAATCAAGCCGGTATCACCAAAAGGCAGAGCGAGACATTTAGCCTTTTGAATGATATAGCAGCACAACTACAAGAAGGGTTGATGGGCATCAACTCAATAAAGGTGTAAGAAACGTTGAATCCTTAGTCAGGAGTCACACCTTTACAAGTGGAGAAGCAAAAAGAGCACGCAATCGAAAACGAATCAAGAAAGATGGACAACATGGTCCAGACAGAGGAAAAGACTTGTCCGGAGTACTACAATGCCTCGCCGATAAAAAAGGGAGCCTACAGCCTATGGAGCCCTCGCTAGAGGATTTATATCTCAAAACTCTTGTCAAGCCCTAAGACTGTCCAATCCACGTCGACTTTTCAACCGATCAAGAAATGCTTGAGGAAGGAGAAATCAATCAGGAAATACCTGAATACAGAGGATGGGAACGTTCAATCCGATCACTCAACAGTGACATTACGATACCTTCCACATCCCTTTACCTAGGCAAGCGATCCGCAGATATGATGGCACTCGCAAATCTTCCAACTTCATCTCATGTTCCACATGACATCACAATGCCCACTAAACACAGGAAAAGCCAGACTCAAGGTACTTACATTTCCCTTCCCGATGAAGAAGATTCGAGCTACTAGAGGCGTGGGTACGAAATGGAGAGGTGGAGCTACCCCTGATGGCGTCCGCCACCGATCAAGAAGTAATGGATCCGAGGTACTGTCATTTCCACCTGGTTCCTCCATCACCCCACCAAGTGAATGCAACGCTTTGAAGCGCATTGTTCAGGAGAAGCTTGGTCCAGAGCGATAACTCTGAGAGATTGGTGCAGAGGATTTTCTTAGAAAGGCTACTCCGGTTCGATACAAGTGAAGCTTCGAAAGCAAGTAAGTTTTACTCAACAATTTTACAGGAAAGATAGTTTAGAATTCACTGGGGACTTAACATCCCGCATGTGGAGAAAGAGGCTCAGTGATCAAACGCCATGTTTGTTTCCATTCGTACCTCCCTTTTACATGACATTTGCAATTTCATGTGCAATCATTCATGACCAAGATGCAAATTTCATTTAACATAATCCCTTTCAAAAAGGTTGTCCACAAAACTATCTCAAAATAAACCAATTCGATTACCTATTATTTCAAAACCGGAGAAAATCCTCACTATCACTCAAGAAGAAAAAAGCATCTAAAAGGGCAAGTATATAACACGAATACTTCAAGGAAAGTCCTTCAAAGAACAACTCGTCCTTCCGGGGCAAGAGAGACCTTCATCCTTTGAAGCACAACCGCTTCACCTCCAGTTCCTTAGACAACTTCTCAACCTCTTCTTCCTGGCGAGCAACACATTCCGCTGGAAGGGACTTCATCCTCGTAATTTCGGAGCTCCCGAATCTTGGAGAAGCCTTTGAAGAACCAAGGGGCATTGAAACCGCATCGCGCAAACACGCCTCGATGGCACTTCCGCCTTCAACCATCTCCTCGTAAACCTGCTCGACCAGTCGTGACGCTCATCCCTTGGATAGAAGATAAAGCCTCTTGGACGCGGTTGACCAACGCAAGACGACTTTTGAGTTTCGTGGTGGTAGCAATGTGACCGTGCTTCTCCCATATCGCTGTGTACAACTCTTTGAACCGAATCGCCACGTCTGAATCCACCAACCAACACATGGCCCGGATAAGGGATAGTAAAATGAGGATCGAACAAAGCCCTGTGCCGCATCACCGATAATTCACCAACCGCGGGAGCCTTGTCAGCATAGGAGACCTTCGTAAGGAGTCACCACAATAGCCATATTGACCGGAACCCGTTCGTGATGGATCTCAAGAGGAGCCGCCTCAACTATAGCAGCAATCGCTTCTCTCATATTCCTTCCGGCATCTATTTCGCTCTCGGGTGCTAATTTCCATCACGACCCCGTCAACAAGATCACTAAGGGAAGCGCCTTGTTCAACCGAGCTTGCATCATCTCCGTCATGGTCGGGAAAAGGAGCGATTTCTCCGGACTTCTCAACATGAAGACTGGCCCAGACTTCTCAATATGAAGATCAGTTTCTCCAGACTTCTCAATATGATGATCAGTTTCTCCAGACTTCTCAACATGAAGGTCAGTACCGTCAGACTTCTCAGCATGAAGGCCAACATTACCAGCCTTCTCATTCTGAATACGCGCCAGCCTTGTGAAGACATTCTCTTTCGGAATCCCCTGATTTCAAGCAAGGATCGTTTTTAGAAGAATTTACACTCGGAGAAATGAAAGAACCGACGGGAAGAAATTTAAATACCCGCATATTGGAGGAATTGAGGATTGCCGGACCGCATGCTTGCCTCTTAGGTCTCTCTCCTACTTGGGGACCGCAACCTCTCGCTCCGGTCCGTTTGGCCGGGAAGTGGCTTCAACCGGAAATGCTTCGTCAAGACGTCGAGAAGATGGCTCACTACGGGAATCTGTCACAACACTCTCCGAAAATTTCTGGAAAACCAACAGCATGTCTCCTCCAAAATTCCTTATACTTATCGGTTACTACCGGGTTTCTCCCAATAGGCCAGAAGGGAAGGCTCACCCGTTCTAAAAACATGCCAGCGTCAAGAATATTCGGGAGATATTCTTTCGAAACCCTTGGTGAACGAGTAAATGGGACACCCTTATCAAATCCCATTTGGCGAGCAGCCCTCACAATATTGTAATGAGTCACGTAAAATTCTCCGTTAAATAGAGACGGACGTGTCCTCGGAATGCAACAAGCGGTAAATAAGTTCTCCAGCATTTCATAGTTTCGACATCGGTACACAACACAAAGATCGGGGACCGCCGAAGCGATAGCAAAGGTCTTTGGCTGAACAATGGAAGGGTGGACCGCCCCCACGGACGGAAATCTGTAAGACACATTGTCAAATACGTCCACAAGTTTCGCACCACCACCTCGGGACGCCTTTTATTCCAACGGAGTATTCTCGAGCCACCATATAAGTTATTGAGCGAATTTCCAGGAGCAGGAGCATAAATTTTCAAGTGTTCCCATAAGAGCGCCTGAAGAAAAGCGAAGTGAATGTGCGACTCCACCTTCTTGTACCCGTTAGAAGCATGCATGTCCATTGCTAAAGCATCCAGATGAGAATACAGTGATCCAAGGAACAATGCGCCTAAAGGAAGGACTTCACCCTTCGCCAGCTTTTATAGCAATCTTAACAAGGTCACTTCTAATGGTCTTCTTTCCAGAACCATCATCGAATATATCCCTCGGATAGCCATAAAGACAGAACGCAATCACACCGAGCTCATTCTCCAACTCTTGATCCGCCTCGGGTCTACAGGAGACCACTCTGACACCCACCAGGTGTAAAAGCATCTCGCATCTTTTTTCTCCTCCTTGTCCAGACTATCGAATTTCGCCACTTTTCGAAGTATAGCACTATAGTTACTTTTTTCCGTATCAGAGAGCTCGTAAGAAAGACTTCCAAAGAACAGGTGTTCATTAATGCAGCTACACTCACCGAGTAATAGTCATTTCTCCCCATCTAGATATGGCTGTATGAGTAGAAATGCGCCACCGAGAAATGAAGGTAATCAAACCCACCATGTCTTTCTTAATTTCAAGAGTAGCAGATGCCATAACCGCATTGAGAATTTGCGCTTCGCCAAATTATCCTTAATACCCTTATTACTCAACATGCGCCTCATCCATCCTTCATAAGAACCCAGTGGAGTATGGCAAATCTTGAAGTCAATAGGAGAAGGCGGATATTCGTTTCTCTGAGACAAAATCTCACCACAAGTGCTGAAGAAGAGAATGAATCAACTTCCATATTTTCTGAATCGGAAAGCAAGACTATCTTATGAGAAGGATGTTTCCTAATGTTTGGAAAAGGCGAGGTGAACAACTCATCATCAATGTTCGGCATATCTTTGAAGCTGTTAACACTTCCTGACTTGGTACCAGCATT
Organism: Papaver armeniacum; assembly: GCA_023531295.1. Taxonomy (NCBI): domain Eukaryota; kingdom Viridiplantae; phylum Streptophyta; class Magnoliopsida; order Ranunculales; family Papaveraceae; genus Papaver; species Papaver armeniacum. The sequence continues at coordinate 210,037 of JAJJWW010014893.1, forward strand.
ATCTTCAGAAGACATCTCAACAGGATTCTTTTCTTCCACAATAAAATAAAAGACAGGAGTTAGAACTTGTATGAAAGCAAGCAGAAGAGATGTAGTCACACACGGCAAGACGCAACTCACATCGTAGCACACAATGGCCGGTCCAAACACCATTCAAGTCCTAGACAAATTTTAGTCTGGTATTGATTTGATCTGGTAGTGATTTGATCTGGTATTGGTTTCAAGTCAGAACAAGTTCCATCTGGTATTGGTTTCAAGTCGGGAACAAGTTTCACTGGGTATTGGTTTCAAGTCCCATAACTTTCAGTCTGGTATTGGTTTCAAGTCCGGTACAAATTTCAGTCTGGTATTGGTTTCAATTCCGGTACAAGTTTCAAGTTCGGTGTAAATTTCAGTCAAACATGTGTGAGTAAGACCCACGTTCCGGCATACACGGCGGGCCCACATTCATTCATCCGCATGCATCATAACACGATTCTATCATGGGAATCGTGTCTACGGGATTCGAGCCAAATGGTGGAAAAAGCTAAGCATATACATGTCTCACAAAAGGTGGTTACCTAACAAACTAGGGTTTTACCTTAAAAAAAAAAAAAAAAAAAAAAAAAAAAAACGGAACTTACCTTGGACGGACGGCGACGATAGCAGCTCCGGCAACAGCAACACGGCGGTCGGCGGCGATGAAGACCTGAACGGGAGCTGCTCAAAAAAAAAAAAAAAGGAAAAATTCGTGAGAAAATAAAAAGGGGTTTGGCCTCTTTTATAGACAAAAATTAGAAGAATCCCAATAGAAGAAGGATTCCTCCCTTATTTGGTTTCCTCTTTTGATTCAAATACCCAAAGAAACCGGCCCCACCAAAGGATTCCATACAAGCGTGACGGCGTGGGAAACTAGCGGTCGGCCAACACTCTTCCGGGTAAACTCCTTTTATCCTGTCTTTCTCACATATGTATGTCACCATCTCATGCCTACCACACAATAGTGTAACCATTATGTGCTAGGCAGGGGACTTAATGTTGATGGTGAATTTTCGTTTAAGGTTAAATTTGTAAAAACCGGAAAAATCATGCGCTGACATCTTGTAAAAGATAAAGCCATTTATAAGTGTTGGATACTCCTCACTTAATTCACCAAGAATGGAGCATGTAGCAACAATCCCATTCTCGTGAATACATGAAATTCCTCCAAGGTTGGAGCATGTGGAAACAATCCCTTCCCGTGAATTTCATATCAGCCTTGTATTTCCAAAGACTCATTATCGTGTGGCATGATAATCGAGTGTTACTCTTGCAGTAGTAACACGAACCTCCAAGCACTATAATGAAACCATGTACGAAATACCCGCACAGCCGACTCTCGGTGTGTTATACTAGCCCGATTGAGCCCTCTCGGTGTGTTATACTAGCCCGATTGAGCATCCTGACCGACCGTATCAGTCCGGATATGATTCGATCGCAGTCATCCAACTCCATAAGCATGATTGGATGACCCCACATCAATTCCATCACCCCCAAGCAGGTATGGAATACCCACGGCCGACCCTGCATGGTCGGTCATTGGCCTAGCTTGCCAAGAAACCGTTCATATCAAGCATTATGGACGGAAAACCCTAAATTAGGGTTTGCGGCATATTACATGTGTTGCAAAGCAGTCTCAACCATCCATCTTCGCAGGTATAGATGGAGGGTGTAGATGTAGACTTAAAGGGCCTAGAGCATGTCAACACGATTGATAGGTGTAGAATACACCGTATTTACTATTTAGTAGTTACGCTTTCTTTGTTATTTTTCTTGTGAATTATGTACTTTACGCGTGTTTTTGAGTTATTAGGTGCTCTGGAGTCGCACGGAGGAAAAGAAGCGGAAATCACCCAAATTGAGCCAAAGGGCGAAATTGTCATTTCAGGGGCGAACACTAATGGGAGCCCAGCCACATGTTAAGGGGTAGCTAGAATTTGGTCATTTCACAGGCGAGCGATATTCGGAGCCCAGTCATAGATAAGGGACAACCTGTTGAAGTATAGTGAAGTTTGTTAAAGGCGCCCATGGGTGTCAATAGCCGTCCCTCACTAAGAGACCGAGTTAGGTCGAACTCGTCTATTTTCAGATCAATGCATTTACATTTCTCTTCAGCTGCAGACGAATCTCCAAACCCGTAATGGAGATTGAGAGAAATTGACGAAAGAATTAGGAGCTGAGATGTTTGATTTGTGTTGTTTCTGGTCAATGAAGTTAGAGAACGATGAGTTAAACTCGATTCGAGTTTGAGTATGGCTGCTGTTGTATGAGGGAATAACACTCAGACATGGTGAATTTGATCCAGGCAGTGGTGGAATTTGGGTTTCTGCTATGAGAAACAGATGAGAAAGGTCGATGCGGAGTTTGGTTGCGAAGAAGAAGAGATTAATGGGTCTGTTAGATTCATCAGGAATTGAAGTTAGGGTTCTCCGGAAATGAATGGAAATTGGGGTATTTGGATCTGAAATTGAAAGAAGGAAGAACATGAATCAGATCAAGACTGAGGGTTTTGCATCTGTTACGATTAAGAACACGAGAGGAAGGAGTACAGCTGCTAGACCAAATCTGAGCGATTAAAGGGAATTGTTGTTGTTGGTGGTCCTGAAATTGATTGAAGAAGAAGTTGGAGTTGCTGTTCAACTGAGGCTTGAGATTGAAGAACAAAGATAAGCTGGTGGACTTGAAAGCAGGCTGGTACTGAACTGCAGATAGAGCACTGAGATGGCAATGCTCACCCTGGTATGAGTGAACTGAGTTTATGCTGGTGTTGATGTTGAGCTGGTTGAGGTTCTGATGAGGAGGTTCGGCTCTGTGGTGGTAATGGTTCATGATTGTTGGCAATTGAGTCTATTTTGGTCATTACAGCTGAAGATGAACCTGAGATTACAGGGCTGGTTGAATATTGCAATGGAGTTCGATGGGAGCAGTCCTGGCAATAGATCAGAATGGCTGTGTTGGCTGAGTCGCGGAGAAGAGTGACAGGGAATTTGGTGATAAAGCTGTTGTTGCATATTGGTGGTTAAGAATGGAGTGAAGACTTTGGAAATGGGTTATGGTGGTTTCTGTTGGGAAGAGCATATGGGTTAGTTTGAGTTGTATAGTATTGCAGTTAGCCTTGAACTAAAGCTGGTTTGTGCAGAGTATTAAACTGCAGGAAGTGTTGATATTGATATTGCAGGATGGGTATGAAGGAATGCTTATGTGCAGCTGGTGATTGATGAGTCTGGTGGAGTGCAGGGAGATGGTCAGTGATATTTGCGGGCAGAGAGTATGGAGTTGAGATGGTGCTGCTGTAGTTATTAGCACTGCCGCAATGGTTTGCGTTGAAGCTGAGATAGCAATGACCTGGATTATGGAATTGCAGTCGGAGAATGGAGAAGCTTGTGTTTAGCTTGTGTACTTGCAGGTAATGGGAGTGATGATCTCTGGTGGAGTAAATAGTACAAGGAAAAGGCAGTTGAGCTAGTCTTTGTTGGTGCATAAGTACTGAGTTGGAGGGAGCCTGGTGGTATACTTAGGACTGAGGTAATGGTAGATGCAGCTGCAGGTTAGTGGCAGCTGGAATGAAACTGCAGGGGCTAGTTGCAGCTGGTGTAGCTGATGGTGCTGTGCTGGATGAAATAACCCTCATGGCTGTGAAGAATGTTACAGGGATGGAGAATGGGTTCTGCAACAGCTAGGTGAAGTGTTGTTGCTGCTGTGGTGCTGTGGCAGTGAGGGAGTATTGCAGGTGGAAGCTTGGACTGAGATGGTGCTCATCAGATGAAGAAGAGAAGCTGCCAAAATGATTAGAGATGGAAGCTGTTGTTGTTGCTGTTGGTTGAATGGAAGAATGGTTGCAGGGCCATGATGGCTGGGATTGAAATTGGTAATACACCATCTTGGTGCAACACAGAGGTCGGCCTGTGCAATGGCCTGAGCCAAAGCTAGTCAGCTCACTCAGCCCAAGGCAAGGATCGACTCAGTCCGACTGACCCATACTCGACTGGGACCCGTTTTAACTCTCGGTTTGACCCGACCGATCCGACCCAGTTGACCCGATCCGACCCGTTGACCAGTGACCGGGCTGACTTTGCCGGTCACCTGAGATAGTTTTCCGGCGACTTTTCCGGCGGGATTCCGGCCATAATCCCAGTTTTCCGGCGAACGTTTTTGGGACAATTTCTACACGGGTTTCTCTCCATGGTGGGCCGGGTGAATTTCCAACTAATGGACTTTGAAGACAAAACCTAGTTTTGGAAGGAGTGGAGCTATATAAAGAGAAGACTTTTATTATCTATGGGATATCTTTTATCTTTACACGTTTTATTATCTCTTCTACTTTATTCTAGGGTTTAGAACCATGAAGTCTTTTCTCTTTCTTCTTGTGATGAACTCCATGAATATGAGTACCTAAGTTTATTATTGGTTATGGAATAGTTTGATTTCACATAATATGATTCTTTGATTCAATATATTAGTTTTGTCTCATAATTATCGTTTGCAATTCTCTGGAAATATTGTTTTATGATTGATTGATTGTTTTGTCAAGTTGCAAATTGGTAGAACTTCTAATCACATCTATTGCTAGTTTAGGGTTTATTATACGCAAAAGTGATATTCCTTGGATACAAGTAGCATAATATGATTATAGTTTGTAGTGATATATTCTTATGATCATATGTGAATCGTAACCTTTGTTAAATTGAATTAGTGCGCTTTCCACGTTCAATTGCTTTGATTGGCCTGATTTCATAGAACTTAACGCATCTAGGGAATTAAACTTGATTAGTGCTTTTACACGTTAGGTTGTTCCTTTAGATAGAATTCATATTCGCATCTTTTAATGTGTTTGTTGATGACATGAGGAGGTTTGTTTTCCACGGGATATTCTTGCGATCAAGGTATTCTAGGTCTTTGATAAAAGTTGAGATTAAAATATCAATTCTAGTTATTGTGAAAAGCATGTTAGTGAATGAAAACGAAATCCTTAACCAATATCTCTTCTATCTTATTTGTTTGCTTATTTGTTTATTTGCTTTTATTTAGTTTATTATAATCAGAAAATCCACCCGGTGTTTTATATAGGAAACCATAACAATTTGACAACCTAGACCTCTCTCACAGGATCGATCCTTTCTTGCCCTTGCTATATTTATATTTTGAGTAGTAAGAAAGTGTAATTATATTTGTGTCGCTTACGACAGCGATCAAATTTTGGCGCCGTTGCCGGGGAGGCAGCGGTTGTTAATTGTTTTTGGTTTCTTATTTTTGTATTTAGTTTTTGTTTTATTTTTTCTTATTTTCTGGGTTCTAACCGTAGTTTTGAGAATCTTATTTCAGGTGCTTATTTCTATGGAAGGAGCATATTGGAACAATGGATACGGTTTTCAACAACCTCAACAATATGATAACTACCAATTCCATGGGTATAATCAAAACCAATTCATTGGTTATGACCAATATTCCATGGACCCTTGTGGTTTTCCTCAACAACCTTATGGTGAGTATGTGTGTGAACAACAACAAGGATGGGAGGATTCTTATGCTCTTGAACAAAAAGTCTCTAATTTTATAGACAAAGTTTCCACCTTTTTACAAGAGGAATTTCAAAAAGCTAAAGAGACTACAAACGAGCAACTCCAAGAACTTCGTGAAAGTATGACTATCTTGCGAAGAGACATTGATCAATACAAGGAAGATATGGATAATTCTAATGTGCATATGGTTTGTGATGAATATTTGATTGATGCTAATGTTGAAAAAGGCCAATCCTTGGACACTTTCGTGGATAATTGTGTAGTTAACTCAACTCTTGATCGTAATAATGATCATTCACCTATTCAAAAGGATGAGTTAGAGATAAGTAACACTAAATTCAGCGAGGAACAATCTTATGTTGACTATGATAGTGACGGTGATTATGATACATTGCTTGAAACAACTCATGGTGACATCTCCGAGGAGTCTTTTTGGGATCAAGAAGAAGATGAAGAGGAATATGTCGACACTTGTGTAGATTACTCAAGCATTGATCTTACTAATGATCAAGATCCTATTCAAAGGGTGGAGCTTGAGGATGATGCATTTTTGAGTGTTCTAAAAAGGTTTCTTATGATAAAATTTGGATCCGCAAAAGAGTATGTGCCTTACAACAAAAAGGAGTGTGTTGAGAATGAGACCATTATGACCAATATTGTGGAAGACCCAATTGAACTTGTGCATGATTGTAATGATGATGTTTATGTCGATACTTTGGTTACGGCAGAAACGGACGAAGAATGGTTGCAAGGTTTGATAGAGGACCATGATATACAAGAGGTGAATAATTCACTTGAGTTTTTCAAGGATGAAGAGGATTCCATGATACAAGAGATTGTGCAAGGTTTATCTAACCCTTTGCCTATTGTTTCTTCTCCTTTACCTCTTATTGGTTTGAATGTATGTGCTTCGAGAATATTGTTGAATGACTTTGTTTCTCGTTTTCCGCCATTAGAGACACTTGATTCTCATACTATGCAGGTTATGGAACCAGAAACCGTGGAGGTACCCGACTTCTATATTCTTTATGCACTTCCAAGTGTGGACAAGAATAAGTGTGGGGGAAGCTTTTATCGGTTCATAGCTTCACTTTTGCTTTATATTACTAATATTTTTGTGAAGCTAGTGTTTGCAAAACAGGTTCTATGGACGGATCCCCAACTTTTCAGATTATTGGTGTATGGGGAATGAATCTTACAAGAAGCTAAGTCGGGCCGTCGACTTTAAAACAAGCGCTAAGTGGGAGGCAACCCACCGGTTTTGTATTTCTTATCCTTTTTCTTTTTATTTTTGTTTCGTTTATTTATTTTTACTGTTTTCATATCATATTTGAATCCCCATGTTTAATTTCATTGAGTCCGTAATCTATCTTAGAAGAGAATTATGACGAATACCTTTTCGTCAGAAAATTTCAGACTGCGCGTAGTTCAGTCCAGAGACCATAACTGTCAGACCGTTTATCAAAACATTGTGAAATTTTGACACTGTGTAGAAAACACGTAGGTGAACAACTTTTGTGAAATGGAGTTTTTCCAAATTCCTTACCAATTTGCACAGTTTTTGCGTTTTATCTGCTGTTACGTCAGAATTCAGAACTTTCGGTTTTACACATTGAGGACAATGTGAAGTTTAAGTGTGGGGGAGCATTATATGTTTGTATAGTTTGTTTTTGACACCATTAGTGGATGGAACCATTTTGAATGCAGGAGTTGAGGAACCAATTAACTAAAAGGGGACGAATATAGCTCAGAAATCACAAATTATATGATAGTTGTTACCATATCTCGGAATATCACCATATTACATTCTATTTTTTATTTTCATATTTATCTATTGTTCTCTAAGTGCTTTGGTGGGTCACTAAAAATCGACGTGTTATTACTGCTAGGATGAAATAGAGTGGTTGAGTTACAAAAAAAAAAAAAAAAAAAAAAAAAAAATGAAAATATATTGAAAAAAAAAAGAAAAAAAAGGACCGATCAATTAGACCAAAACGGAATAAAAAGACACTTGGGAATAGCAGTATGTGTGAAACGTAGTCCCTGTCTCCGTCGCCTAAACAAGCGTGGAATGCAGGATCCAAGGCAACTATCATATATGTGTTGACAAGAAGCATGCGCTTGGATCTAAAAGATTTAATCATGCCGTCTAAAAAAAAAAAAAGAGAAATTGGATCCAGTTTGATCCAATCTTAAAAAAAAAAAAAAAAAAAATATTATTGTGTTGAATAAAGTCACTTTTGGTTCCCTTGTATATGCCAATTGATTTGATGTAGCATTCAGCACTAAGTAGCTCAATCCAATAGGATTAGGTTCATCTTAGCAGTGACCTTCAGACAAATATGGGAAACATCGAACACTTGTGAATATTCGCCAACATCTACATCTATATTCATCTTCTTAATCTTTTCATTGTGATTGTGGTTTGTTAGTTTCCGAGTATTGTGGCTTGTTCGACTATCTAATTAGAGTTTATTTACTAATATATGAATTGAATTTTCAAGGTACCTCCTCCTGTAGTCATTTTGGATTCGTTCATTGATTTGTCACAAATAGACGGAGTTTGAAATATAGGTTTTGTAGGTATATCTCTAGTAAACCTTCACGAGACTATAACTCGTCCACTAGGGACACCTAGGGGTTTAAAGGCTTGTTATTTATGCTAAAAGTGACCGTAGCCTCGACGACACGGAGTTGTTGTATTTTATTATTTTGTTTGATTTGCTCGAGGACTAGCAAAGTCTAAGTGTGGGGGAATCTGATAGGTGTAGAATACACCGTATTTACTATTTAGTAGTTACGCTTTCTTTGTTATTTTTCTTGTGAATTATGTACTTTACGCGTGTTTTTGAGTTATTAGGTGCTCTGGAGTCGCACGGAGGAAAAGAAGCGGAAATCACCCAAATTGAGCCAAAGGGCGAAATTGTCATTTCAGGGGCGAACACTAATGGGAGCCCAGCCACATGTTAAGGGGTAGCTAGAATTTGGTCATTTCACAGGCGAGCGATATTCGGAGCCCAGTCATAGATAAGGGACAACTTTGTTGAAGTATAGTGAAGTTTGTTAAAGGCGCCCATGGGTGTCAATAGCCGTCCCTCACTAAGAGACCGAGTTAGGTCGAACTCGTCTATTTTCAGATCAATGCATTTACAGTTCTCTTCAGCTGCAGACGAATCTCCAAACCCGTAATGGAGATTGAGAGAAATTGACGAAAGAATTAGGAGCTGAGATGTTTGATTTGTGTTGTTTCTGGTCAATGAAGTTAGAGAACGATGAGTTAAACTCGATTCGAGTTTGAGTATGGCTTTCTTGTTGTATGAGGGAATAACACTCAGACATGGTGAATTTGATCCAGGCAGTGGTGGAATTTGGGTTTCTGCTATGAGAAACAGATGAGAAAGGTCGATGCGGAGTTTGGTTGCGAAGAAGAAGAGATTAATGGGTCTGTTAGATTCATCAGGAATTGAAGTTAGGGTTCTCCGGAAATGAATGGAAATTGGGGTATTTGGATCTGAAATTGAAAGAAGGAAGAACATGAATCAGATCAAGACTGAGGGTTTTGCATCTGTTACGATTAAGAACACGAGAGTAAGGAGTACAGCTGCTAGACCAAATCTGAGCGATTAAAGGGAATTGTTGCTGTTGGTGGTCCTGAAATTGATTGAAGAAGAAGTTGGAGTTGCTGTTCAACTGAGGCTTGAGATTGAAGAACAAAGATAAGCTGGTGGACTTGAAAGCAGGCTGGTACTGAACTGCAGATAGAGCACTGAGATGGCAATGCTCACCCTGGTATGAGTGAACTGAGTTTATGCTGGTGTTGATGTTGAGCTGGTTGAGGTTCTGATGAGGAGGTTCGGCTCTGTGGTGGTAATGGTTCATGGTTGTTGGCAATTGAGTCTATTTTGGTCATTACAGCTGAAGATGAACCTGAGATTACAGGGCTGGTTGAATATTGCAATGGAGTTCGATGGGAGCAGTCCTGGCAATAGATCAGAATGGCTGTGTTGGCTGAGTCGCGGAGAAGAGTGACAGGGAATTTGGTGATAAAGCTGTTGTTGCATATTGGTGGTTAAGAATGGAGTGAAGACTTTGGAAATGGGTTATGGTGGTTTCTGTTGGGAAGAGCATATGGGTTAGTTTGAGCTGTATAGTATTGCAGTTAGCCTTGAACTAAAGCTGGTTTGTGCAGAGTATTAAACTGCAGGAAGTGTTGATATTGATATTGCAGGATGGGTATGAAGGAATGCTTATGTGCAGCTGGTGATTGATGAGTCTGGTGGAGTGCAGGGAGATGGCTGGTGATATTTGCAGGCAGAGAGTATGGAGTTGAGATGGTGCTGCTGTAGTTATTAGCACTGCCGCAATGGTTTGCGTTGAAGCTGAGATAGCAATGACCTGGATTATGGAATTGCAGTTGGAGAATGGAGAAGCTTGTGTTTAGCTTGTGTACTTGCAGGAAATGGGAGTGATGATCTCTGGTGGAGTAAATAGTACAAGGAAAAGGCAGTTGAGCTAGTCTTTGTTGGTGCATAAGTACTGAGTTGGAGGGAGCCTGGTGGTATACTTAGGACTGAGGTAATGGTAGATGCAGCTGCAGGTTAGTGGCAGCTGCAATGAAATCAGTAGGGCTAGTTGACTGGTGTAGTGATGGTCTTTGTCTTTGGATGAAATAACCCTCATGGCTGTGAAGAATGTTACAGGGATGGAGAATGGGTTCTGCAACAGCTAGGTGAAGTGTTGTTGCTGCTGTGGTGCTGTGGCAGTGAGGGAGTATTGCAGGTGGAAGCTTGGACTGAGATGGTGCTCATCAGATGAAGAAGAGAAGCTGCCAAAATGATTAGAGATGGAAGCTGTTGCTGTTGCTGTTGGTTGAATGGAAGAATGGTTGCAGGGCCATGATGGCTGGGATTGAAATTGGTAATACACCATCTTGGTGCAACACAGAGGTCGGCCTGTGCAATGGCCTGAGCCAAAGCTAGTCAGCTCACTCAGCCAAGGCAGTGACTGACTCAGGTCTGACTCTGACCCATACTCTGACTGGACCCGTTTTAACTCGGTTTGACCCGACCGATCCGACCCAGTTGACCCGATCCGACCCGTTGACCAAAGGATCGTTGACTTTTGCCGGCCACCGAGATAGTTTTCCCGGCGACTTTTCCCGGGCGGGATTCCGGCCATAATCCCAGTTTTTTCCGCGAACGTTTTTGGGACAATTTCTACACGGGTTTCTCTCCATGGTGGGCGGGTGAATTTCCAACTAATGGACTTTGAAGACAAAACCTAGTTTTGGAAGGAGTGGAGCTATATAAAGAGAAGACTTTTATTATCTATGGGATATCTTTTTATCTTTAGACGTTTTATTATCTCTTCTACTTTATTCTAGGGTTTAGAACCATGAAGTCTTTTCTCTTTCTTCTTGTGATGAACTCCATGAATATGAGTACCTAAGTTTATTATTGGTTATGGAATAGTTTGATTTCACATAATATGATTCTTTGATTCAATATATTAGTTTTGTCTCATAATTATCGTTTGCAATTCTCTGGAAATATTGTTTTATGATTGATTGATTGTTTTGTCAAGTTGCAAATTGGTAGAACTTCTAATCACATCTATTGCTAGTTTAGGGTTTATTATACGCAAAAAGTGATATTCCTTGGATACAAGTAGCATAATATGATTATAGTTTGTAGTGATATATTCTTATGATCATATGTGAATCGTAACCTTTGTTAAATTGAATTAGTGCGCTTTCCACGTTCAATTGCTTTGATTGGCCTGATTTCATAGAACTTAACGCATCTAGGGAATTAAACTTGATTAGTGCTTTTACACGTTAGGTTGTTCCTTTAGATAGAATTCATATTCGCATCTTTTAATGTGTTTGTTGATGACATGAGGAGGTTTGCGGGATATTCTTGCGATCAAGGTATTCTAGGGTCTTTGATAAAAGTTGAGATTAAAATATCAATTCTAGTTATTGTGAAAAGCATGTTAGTGAATGAAAACGAAATCCTTAACCAATATCTCTTTTATCTTATTTGTTTGCTTATTTGTTTATTTGCTTTTATTTAGTTTATTATAATCAGAAAATCCACCCGGTGTTTTATATAGGAAACCATAACAATTTGACAACCTAGACCTCTCTGTGGGATCGATCATTTCTTACCCTTGCTATATTTATATTTTGAGTAGTAAGAAAGTGTAATTATATTTGTGTCGCTTACGACAGCGATCAACGATCACCGTGGGACCGCCTACACACTTGACTAATCGGTCAAGACCAACAATGTTTGGCCGTGATAAAATCGTCACCCAAACAAGAGACGGCGCACGGCTTTGAAAGCCAAAATTAGGGTTTCAAGCCATCACGCGCGTCCATCTTCTCCGGCACGAATGGAGGGTCACAGATTAGATTAAACAAGGGCTGGTTATACCAGCATGACCACCGTGGGCCCATCTACTTCCTCATGTGTTCGGCCAAGGCATATCATGCCTGGTAAATCCAAAACGTGCGTCCAAACTAGCATGGCCACGCCTCCCAAACCACAAACTGATCTCGACCGCTCAACTTCACCGGATGATTTGGGTGGCTTAGATCACGTTTTCATGGGATAGTCAGGTATAGGTGTGAACACCAGCCTACCACCTACACACTGGTATGATCGACCAAGACCGACCAAGACGGGTCGTCTTGAAATGCGTGCCCAAACTAGGGATGTCACGCCGGTTTCCAACTCCTTTGCGGCAACGGATTTCTGCCGCAAACCGATCTCAACCACTCAACTTTACCGGTCAAATTGAGTGGCTTAGATCGCGCCTTCATGGGACAGTGAGGTTTGGACGTGCACACCGGCATGCTGTCTACACACATGCCCGGTCGGTCCTCTCCAAATCCCTTTCCATGTTTGTTTTCGACCAAGCTGAAGAGTGATGCTTGCGCACCTCTTCAAAAACCCTAATATTCATTAACGGTCGCAGATGAGTGTCTCAGAGATCATCTCATCCGTCCAACTTCACCAGCTTGGTTATACAACCCTGGTCAGGAGTTATTTGGTCAGTGAGGCGTCATTACCCATCACTTTACCACACCATAATGCAGTACCTGCATAAAATACACACGATACTTCACAAGTATCGACTTTCTGAATAACACAGTTATTCAATTCAGCATTACATGCTATCTTTCATGGATCCACGATCCACACATTCCAGACATCAATCATGTCACAAACTGGGGGATACATAATGGGGTATTGGTCTGGCGGTTTACAGCGTGCAGTGTGCAACGCGCCATCACAAGAACGTGTCAGGAAGTCATGGACGGTTTGAGATGAACAGGAGAAGTGGGCAAGACTAGTCGTATAACATTAACACACAACTCCACTACTCCATCACTCCACTTCCTCCACTTCCCACGAGAGACGTGAATAAGGCTCAAATGACTTGTATAAATAGGTTCTCCTCCCTATTCTCCAACAAGGAGACAACAAGATAAGTCCAGACGAGACAGAAAACCAAGTGTTAATACAAAACGTATTCAAACACCCAGAGCTTGCTTGCATCAATCACAAGCCTGCTCACCTTTCTGTTACAAGTCATAAGCAAGCCAACACCTTCACAATCTCAACACCTTCTTCGCTTCCCTCCCTAAGATCAACCCCATCTCCTTTACTTTGTGACCGAAACAAGTCTGGAACGGCCATTTCTTGGTTTAGGCCGGACTTGTACAGATTGATCTCTCGAATCTACAAGCACTCACCGCGCAGTGCATTTGTTTAAGGTTTAGATTCATTCCTCATCCACACCCCAAATTACCAAATTCGGCAGGAGTAGTTTTCACCCATAAACAATATATATATATATATGGAGGAGCAGGTGTCGTGGCTCCCAGTGGAAGACTCAGGTGAATCCTCAAAATTCTCCCCCAAGACTCAATGGCGCAGATGCCACGCAGCCACAAAGAGCTCTGGACGCATACCTTGGCCCTCTCGCCCAGGTCTCGACCAGCCAAAGACTAGTAAATAATGCTATATCTATTAAGATGAGACGGTAGAAGGTCACAACTGAGCCCTATATGTTAATGTGCATACATTGGCGGGGTTCAGAGTCTCCGGGAGGCCTCTCGCCGACACAGGAGCATCTTAACGTGATTACTCAAGACTTGCAGATAAATGGATATTGTCAAGGGCAGATTGAACATGGCTGCTCACTCAAGGTCTATTGGGATTTCCTGGAGTGGGTAATCCACCCAGTACATGTGGTGGCGGCCAATTTAAACCCTATCGTGAGGACTCGTTTAACATGCATAAAAGTCTAAGTCATAGTAAGGAGCCTTGACTACTTACATGAGGAGCCAGTGGATACTGTGGTCTGGCCGTAAGGCTACATGGCCCCTCTCAATGTGGGATTGCAACAAAGGCTTCTTTCCGGGCACTGTAAGAAATGAGTGGAGGCTTCGCCCAGATTCCCGTATCATAATACTGTCTCCGGGGACACACAACATGGGATGGTTTGGGTCTAGCTGCAAGACAGCCCCAGTGGTGCAAGTCCGATAAAAATCGGCGTGCACTCCGCTACCTAATGGGCTCTAACCGGAGAGACTACTTATACTCACCGGGGCCAAAGACTACGACATAATTTTTCCTGGCTTAACGCCCATCTCTGCAACCGGTGAAATTTAATGTATCTCACGGTAAAAGGGACGCTTCGAGGTGTCGTGCGGATTGGAAAGTGGGAAGATAATATACTGGCACATTGCTAGTAAATTAGCAGCAGAGATTCGCTTCCTCCCGCCTAATTGATACTGTATACGATGAATACGAGAGGAGTGTACTGACGCCTGCCGCTGTACCATAAGATTTTAATTCAATTCGTGACACCGACGCAGCCTTAGATTATGCACATTTGACTCGATAACTCTCTGGGTGCCTGGCCTCTACTGGCCCGATTCCATCTATAATGTAACGTATGTCTCTCGGTCTAACTACTGGACAATACTTTAAGACAGATTTATTGGATATACGGGTTAAAATGCCTGGCCTGACGGTGTTACTACCTATCACTTATGACGCCATGCCTCTGACTCCAAGCAACTGGAAGCAACCTCCAGGCACCTGGGGAGTATGAGGTAGAAGAACAACCGAGAAACAGATCTGAGCCGCAGCCGCCGTCACGGCATCGCATTCATCATCCGACCTAAGTAGCCAATGTGGTCCCCATGTAAAGTGCTGGAGTGTATCTTACGTCACAGTGACTTCACTGCCGCGTCGCCTTGCTGACGACGCCACATCGGGCATAGTAGAGACGCTACCAGCGGCACTTACGTTTTTATGATGGCTTAAAGCACCAAATAAGGATGAAGGAGCATGATTTAAGTAGAGGAATTTTTCAACCCTCTCTCTTGGCACTTTACTACATCATGCATGCCATCTGCTTCTAGAATGCTGGCAGAAGAAGGCTTGAAATGGCATAAGACGGCAATCTTCCACTATATGGGATGTATAAAAAATAAAGGGTAAGACTATGTGGATGGGAGTATTGCCAAGCCAAAGGCTTTGAGTTTCGATCACATCACCGTCTCTTATGTGCATTTAGAGGCCGGGAAGGCAAGTAAAATGAATCTTAAAATGTGCTTGGTTCCCTCCGGAATTCTGATTCCCAAGCACTGCAGATGGAATAAAGTAGACTCATTCAAGACTCCAAAGCATTCCCTCACAATGCCACTCTCCCCTTAACCTGTAAGAGCCCAGTTCATGGCATAAACTATATCTGACGTTTCATACTGCTTGTTTAACTTACTCGCCTTATTCACTCCCTTGGCCGAAGAAAGGAGCCAGCTTTGTTTGGACCGTGAAATTGGTGGTAGTGGGAAGCTTCCCGGAAAGTCCACCCATTACTTACTGTTATCCCAACCATGAAATCTCCAAAGACAAGGGAAACTATTGGTCCTCTTCATGCCAGTGATACCGCCTGCAGGGCCTTGATCTTCCGCTGTGAAGATTTACGAGGGAATCGAACGTCCCATATACTATTTCACCTTTAGACATTGAGAGATGCTGAACTCATATCCCCAAAGATGGAAAAAGGGCATTAGCTTTAATCTATCTCAGATTTGGTTTAGTACTTCACCTGCCATCCAACAGTGGTAATACTCGTGTCTAAATCCGATCTCGTAAAGTTTTGCTTGGGTGTTTCTGGCCCCGATTTTCTGGGAGGATGAAAATGGCTTCCAAATGCTCGAATTCAGATATACATGCACGCCTAGAGTTTACTAAGGGTCAGGCAGCTTGCATTTGATCATGTGATTTCCTTGGTAAGGTATTTATGATCCATGCTAAGAACTCTGAGGAATTCTAGACGCTCTATCTCCGGGGAATAAGAGGTGTGGCTTTGTATTTGGATTACTCGCCACTTCTTAGCAGAGAAGGCTTAGGAGCAGCGGAGGTTGGTCTCCTCCAACTGAGAAGCATTTTCATCTCCTTCTTGCTAGACTTCGAATGCACCAAATAACTCGGCAGGCTACTGCTTCTCAGTATTTCTGCTAGTTTTCAACAAGCAGGAGTCACATTGTCTCGGAGAGATAAGAGCACCTGCCACCGCAACTGGGAAACGACCTGAGTATATGCATTAAAAGAAGTGAAAGCACTTCAGCTCAGATCGACTGTATGGCATGGGTAGGCCATTAAACTACTTTGCTGAAGTGCAACCATAATCGCCACATTGCAAAGAATAATAAATACGCTGATTGTCTAGTAACATTGGCTTCCAAACCAAGTTCGTAGGTTAAGAACTTCGATGTCGGGGGTAAGTGAGAAACTAGACCGATGGCTACTGAACATAAAGACATACTAAGACTGGCCGATCGTTAACTCGATCATTCAAGAGCTCAGTTGTACTTCTACTTCAAGGAAAGGCTACCCAAAACCTCGTAAAACTTCTTCTATGGTCTATGGTATGGTCAGATCATCGGACCAGGATGCATTCCCCTAAGATGTCTAGTGGAAACATGGGTTTAATCAAGAGTCGGATCGTATCTATAATGAAATTTATGCACCATTGGTGGTAATACTACCTATGATTTCCACCGCCCGAAGTATTATCGCGGTAAATGGAGGCTTCCAATTCAGATCAGCGCAACTCGCCTGAGACCATGCATACCACCATACCCAATTGAGATTTTAGCTGTGAACCGACTTGTGGACTGAGAGAGCCCATACTAGGCTATCTGCGGATGGGAGCAATTTCGCCGCCAAAAGGATTTACAGCATTTAAGAGCCAGGAAGTGTTCAGGTCAAGGGGATCTTTACTGCAAGAGCTTCGGAGGTGAGAAAGCACGTGGCCTCGGCTGAGGAGAAATCTCAGACATGGGCCGGATGGGTATGACACACGGTTGAGAAGTACTCAAGGAAGAGAAACCGCTTTCTCCAAAGGCCATACGAGAAATACTTATCGGGCTACTTATGGAGGATGATGTACTGCTACTTCAAAGCTTACATATGCTAAATCTATGGAACTTTGTCTATGTGCCTTTCTACCTTCCGTATTCTATACAGCTCATAAGCATTCGGCATCACTGGGACCGGAGAGAATATTTCAAGATTAACGACCGCCAATGGGCTAAAAGATGAGATACTGGCAACTGCACTCAATATCTACCAAATGGGTAGATGCCCACTCCTACGGAGACTACGGTGATAACACCGCGCTCATTAAAGAATACATTTATTTGTCGCTTTAAGGTGGCTTCCACATATCATCATCGATAATGGTACTCCTCCGCTAACAAGGGTACTTGGAGCATCGAGGAGGCAGATTAAACAAGTTCCCTCCCACCGCCTACTACTCCCAAGGGAACGGTGTGTTTCTAGAGTACGCAACAAGATACTGATCTGACTACTACCGAATAAGACATCACACAACTTGTAAGATGGCTGACTGGGGCCATTGAATGGTACGTATGGGCATACCCCGACATCACCCAGAAGCCTCTGCATCTGGTCTCACAGACGACTCAGTCTACGAGTTTACGCCACCTCCTGCAGAGATCAGATCCCATCGGGCCCAGGATTGCGCGTTATAATCGGATCTGCCTGAACCAGGTCGAAATCTTCCACTTAGAATCGCAGAGTTAGAGCACTGATTCTTGCATGAGTTGCGCTAAGAACGCGCCGTGGTACAGAATCGAATTTCCAGGTGCATATAAAAGAAAACTTGTGAAACGAAGGCAGCTACAGGGAGATTTGCTCTGGTACAGCTAAATATATCTAATATATATTGTCACCAAAATTCTTACCAAATGTAAGGTCTCATGCGGCTACTAAGGCTTATGTACTGGAAGCACTATAAGATTTGCCATGTAGACAGAGGCAAGTTTGCTAGCCTATCACTTTCTGGAAAGTGGCCTAAGGGCATTACATCACCACCACTATCCATTGTGGTCAATAACACGGCATTTATTTTCATTATAATGTTTGAACTATCAACTATATCTAGATGTACAATGAAAAACCCGTCTACCAATCAAAACCTAAATGCAATTTATTCTACAAAGACGTTTCAAAATTTTATATAAATGTGGCCACACAATAAGGAGTATGTACTTTAGAAGAGGCGCATCTAGAAGATTGTAACTCCTTGAGAGTACCATCTGCAGTGCCTAATTTCATCTCCGCTCTTTTCTGGAACCTGCATAAATTTGCTCCACTTCCATTCTCAAAGAAATGTAGCTTTCCTTCAAGATAGCTTAGTAGGATAACATTTTACAGAGATAATCATCAACCTTGATGAGCACTAAGATGCCGCTGCACCAACCACGCTGAACTCTGATCTGGAAGGGTGCAGATACTCTGTATCCTCCTACTCTTTCTTTGTGACCTGATCTGAAGAACGCCATGATAGAAAGCACCCCCTGCATCCCCGCAATCAAGTAAAGGGTGAAACACGTGAATTAATATAATAAGTAGAGGAGTAAAATGCCTGCACTACATTCTGCCATATACACTGTATTTCCTAAGCAACCTGGGTGTATAAAACCTAAGCAAACTCCTTCCGCATCAAGAATCCACTCCTACATCCCTTTGAGAAATGGAGGATAAGTATCATACAATATCGTAATTTGAGAAAAGAGGTTCCGTGATCTTGGAGCATTCATGGGGTGATGTGAGAGCACTCAGTCAGCTGGGCCTCTTGAGGCCCGCAGGGAGGCAGTGTCCAGCTTCACAGTGAGGAATAAGTGAGCCATTGTCAGCCAATGACTACGGCACATGCCGTGAGGATATCTCTGCAAGAATGAAGGGATTATCTACTACTGGGCAGGGAAGAAATAAACAATTGTTTCCAAGCAAAGAGAAGAGACAAACTTAAGAGGATCTTCTGACTTCCAAGTGAATACTTAACAGGACCGATCATGAAGCCTGGACGCGGCCGATACGCTAATGGAGATCCTGATGAAGGAGATGACCACCATACAGATAAGGAGGAAAGAGAGTTTTGTATGAAGCTTCTCATCAGAAAAAACGGATCAAAAATTCTACTGGGCATAACACGAGGAAACTCAAGACGATTACGGTCACTCTATGGTACGAGGATCTAAATGGCTAAGCCGGATTTCTAGATACAATAATTCAACTGCAAATGCAAGCACCATTACCCGAAACTGGGGGTAGGGAAGAGGAATCATCTCGACTCGAAAGCATCCTCAAGGATGCATTAACTGCAAGATATACTTAGAGGAACGCAAGCGACTCATTGATCAAGTCCTTCCGCTCGATCCTTAATCAAGACTAACTGGGCCTCTGGTGGAAACTGGCACGTGGGAAGCTATCCGTGAATATGTATCTACCCGCCTTGTCATTTCGTATGTCAATATCTCATGTTTCCACATACAATAATGTAACACTGGTGTGCTAGGCAAGG
The DNA here is from genome assembly GCA_023531295.1 of Papaver armeniacum. Taxonomy (NCBI): domain Eukaryota; kingdom Viridiplantae; phylum Streptophyta; class Magnoliopsida; order Ranunculales; family Papaveraceae; genus Papaver; species Papaver armeniacum. Next base: position 229,491 of record JAJJWW010014893.1, read on the forward strand.
TGTGGACTTGTACTGCATGCATGATTTATCATGCTAACTAGTAACTAAAAATTTATGTCGCCAGATCTTGTAAAAAGAGGAAAGTCAGTTTTTGTATGATGGATACTCCTACTTAATCTGCACAAGAATGGAGCATGTAGCAAATAATCCCATTCCCTCGTGAATATAAGGAAATTCCTCCAAATGGAGCATGTTAAATAATCCCTTCCTGGTGACTTCCTATATCGCTCCCAATACTTCCGGGGAATGGCCATATCAGCAGGAAGACGATCGAAAGTGTTATTCTGGCATAATACTTAACTCTGAAGTAATTATAATGAATCTGCACGTAAAGCACTCGGGAGCAAATGATTCCTTTGGTGTTATAATTAAACTTCTCCGAGCCTCCTTTTTTCGGTATGGTACTAGCCCGATTGAGCCTTCTCGCAGTGTTATACTAGCTCTTATTGAGCATCCGACTTGACCGTATCACCGTGACATGATTCGACTGCACATTCAACTCCCCATGGTTATTTGATGATTATGTATCAATTCTCTATCACCCTTGCCGTATAGAACATAATGCCCTTTACCCGCTAAATACGTATCCGATCAGAGCCATCCAACTCCAGCAAGCATGATCGATGGCTATGGTGATCAATTCGACTACCCTGCTAGTGGATGACATACGGCCCGACCTGGGTGATGGTCGTACCATCGTACATAAGAAACCGCCCATACTAACATTACAAGTGAAACCCTAACAGGCTCATGATATTATATATGGGGTCGTGAAACGGGTTCCAATTAAGCTCCGTTCTTATGGTATAGATGGAGGGGTAGATGTAGACCTGCAAGGTCTTATACGTCGACACAACTCGCCATGTGACTGGGCCACGCTTGACTAATCGCCAAAGCAACTGGTTGGCTATAAATAAAACTGCTCGCCTAAAAGAGAGGGCATGGCCGTGCGCCTGGGTGCTAAAATTAGGGCTTCCTGTCATTGCCACCATCTTCTCCGCGTGGATGAATGGAGGGTCACATTGATTAATTTGGAGGCTTGCTTATACTGGGTGTGATGACCACTGGGCCCATCTACTTCCTCTGCGGCCTTCCATTGGATACACTCATCTCTACTAACCCAAAACGCAGACGCCCACCGCCAAGGCACATAATTCCCAAACTTAAATCGATCTCGACTACCAACTTCAGTGGATGATCGTGAAATGGCTTCACCACGCTGATGGATAATTGCATAGGCGTGAACATCAACCTACTTACCCACACTGGGAGGTGGATCGGTCAACCAACCAATGTTGGTCGTCGCGCGCCCAACCAGCAGTGGAAATTACTACTTGCTCTCTAACTCCTTTATGGGCAGGATTTCACAGAAACTGATCTCTGGCTCACTCCTCTTTACTTACCAAATTGAGGGCCTAGATCGCATTGAGGGAATGGAACATGAAGCACTATACCACTGGGTGCCGCTAAGACGCATCATGGCCTGGCCTTCTCTGTAAATCTCCCATGCTTGGTTCGGATTGTCAAGATGATGCTTCAGGCACCTCTTTAAAACTCCGACCCATCACCCGCCGCAGTATGAGTGTCTCAAAGACCATCTCATCCTCATTCGACCTTACCATAGCTTGATGGCAACCGTCGTGGAGCTATCTGCTAGTGAGCAATGGCCATACATCACTTCTACTTACACTGGGAATGCAGACTGTGACAGCCATAATAATGGCACCGTATATGATTTCCATCAATAACGCAGCTTATTCCATCTAGCGATTATATGCTATCTTCTGTGGATTCACGTATCTATACCCAGCATTACCGCGCTACAAATCGGGATACTTTATCGGGTATTGGCCTCTGCTGTTTACAACAGGTACGCAGAATGCGCTTATCATAAGAATGTGTTAGGAGTTGCGGATTTGCCGAGATGAAATCGAGAAGTGGGTAAGATCGGGCTATGCTACGCATACACAACCCCACTACTCCATCATCTCCACTACTCTACTTCCTACTAGAAACGTGAATGAGGCCTAATACTTGTATATAAATAGGTTCTCTACCCTATCTTTGAAATCTATGAAAGAAGGAAAATTAAGATTTAAAATCGGTATCTGTGAGCTCTTTATATTAATTGCCGCTTGTTCTTTTCACATGTCATAAGTGGAAGCCAACATCTTCACAATCTCACACCTTCTCGCTTCCCTCCTAAGATCAACCTGATCTCCTTCCATTTTACATCTAAATAAGTCCTGGAATCACATTTTTGGTTTAGCTGATTTATACATTGACTTTAATTTATGAAGTACTCACTTCATGGTAGCAGCATTTACCTCCCACCATTCCTATCACACCTCAAATACTAACCTCGGTGGTGGAGTGAATTTCGCCCATCAACACTTTCCATAAGTCTCTCATGACGCCTCCGACCTATGGTAGGGTTCTCTTCTTTGGGGTTGATCAAGCTTCCTTTGAATTTTGCTATTTTCTGCCACGCTAGAAATTTCTTCTTCTAAATTCTTCCGATCGCGATTTCCCATGGCCAATAAATTTATTTCTATCATCATCCCAGATCCTCATTCCTTTATTTCGACTTAAGTAGGTACTCTGCCATGTTGCTACCAATTGTACAAACTTGTATCTGCAGCCTCAACTTAGATTTATGATATATGATTCATCTTATTTTGTTTTTCTAGAGTACAGTATTCCTCCTAAGCCTTAACCCAAATGCAGTAATGTAGATTTGAATCTTCTTTGACTTAAAAAATTTGAATATATATAGATTTGCCACAATAGGTATTACAGAACATAAGATGAGATCTCTCTCTGGTATTGCCAAATGTATTTCGCTTATACATTGTCTTCCA
>JAJJWW010014894.1:0-10825 GCA_023531295.1 Papaver armeniacum
AACGGCCGATTGGGCATGTGTGAAGATGAGCCGATAGTGAGTGTGTTGACATCTCATGTGTCATCTAAAATCGGATCTAAGTCACTCAAATCGGCTGGCGAAGATGAGCGGTCACGATCAATTTGTGACAGAAGTGTGTTGCCACAAAGCGTTTTTTAGGGTTTTCGAACAACGCGTTCACCCTACTTTGGGCCAGCGATTTGATGCGCTTTGGTCTTGCTATGAGCAAGTCGATCGACCACGTGTGGAGTTGGTTCGATGGTGAACGCGTTGGCATCTCCTTGATCGTTTGAAATGCTATCTAAGCCGTCCAACTAGGCTGGCGAAGTTGGACGGACACGATTGATTTGCGACAGTTGTATAACGCCACTTATTGAATTTATGGTTTTAAAGGTTGCGCGATCACCCTTCTTTGGGCGTGTGATTCAACGCGTTTCTGGTTTGCAGTGGGCATGTCGATCGACCAAGAATGTAGTTAGGTCGTTGGTGATCACATTAGTACCCTTTCGATCATTCGAGGGAAGATCTAAGCCGTCCAACTAGGCTGGCAAAGTTGGACGGATGTGATGCATTTGAGACCGCTTTTGTCGGTCTCAGATCGTTTGAGCTTTTCTTAAACAGCGCGATCACCCATGTTAGGGTTGATCGTTCGAAGCACTATGGATGCATTAGATGAAAACCGTTCGGCTAGGGAGAGTGGGCCCGCCGGTGGTCATCGTGATGATTGCCTAATTCTATTAGGAGAAGGCTAGGCCTATTGAATCGCGCGGCCAAATCGTGTGGCTGTGATTATTTTTGAGACTGATATTAACAGTCTCGATTTTCCTTAAGGAATTTAAGCGTGTTCGATCGAGCTATCTTAAAAGCGCGTCGATAAAAAATTCTCTTTATTCAGAGAGTGGTGCAGCCTGTGTGAGTACTTCCATGCAGATCTCAATATTGGCACTTCGGGAGATTCATGCTACTCTGCTGAGAGTGAACACTTAATCGTCATGTCATGTCAATAATGAGAGTTCGGCTGGGAACGCAAATCGCATCAACGGTAGTGTTTACATACACAGCGGGGGCATCCTTCATTTTCGAGGAAGCTAATTTTGATCCCGATAAATGTGGGTTATGAGCGTTTTTGTTCTGAGCACAATTTAAATACTACTCATACGACAAATATTTCTTGGGGTCTCCCCCGAGATTTGATTAACACTGACTTGTTTAAATACTCTCCTTTGACAAATATTTTCTTGGGTCTGATTTGATTCACTCCCGTCTTTCTTGTCACATTTTGCCACACCTTCCTCTTCAAACTAGTCCCCAAACTCCCGATATTGCAATTCATGTTATTGCATTTAACTTAAAATATCTTGACAAGTACATATGAAAGGATCATAATATTATGGGGAAAATAATTAAGAAATAAAAAAATATATACCCTACTTGCTGTCCATGTCAGGGACCACATGTAACCCTTTCAATAACAAAGCATTATGATGAGATAGTTGACCAAGGAAATCGAGTAGCATTGGTGAACTTTGAATCAAATCAGAACAAATGATAAATATGTCTGATCACACAATAAAGGATCATCATGTTTATTATTCCAAGTATAGAATCCACCATTTAAAAGGTAAATCAATCAATTCTTGGTCGGCAATAAAATCATTTAGAAAATTCATATTTCTTACCTCTCCTCCGGGGTTTGTTTCTCTCTGGCATCCCACAACAGCATTTCGTCGCTAAAAAAACACAAGCCTCATGTGACCAATGTCTTACTTCCTCGAGGTCTTTCAAAAGCTTCCCTCAAAATGTGATCACAAGGAGAATAAACATTAGTCATAATGAACTTGAAATTATTACTTTTGAATCTAAAAGGCAGAAATAAATTAATCCCATCGTCTTGTCTATGACTCCAAACTAGTGTTATCCCATATGGTGAGAAGACCGCCCATTTATTTTCCTGTGAGCCTTGAGGAGAATGTCTTCCCATCCAAATTAGTATCATACCACAATTTTCTTTTAAACCAATAAGTAAAACAAGTTATTTTAGCCTCTTGGTTGTGCAAATCGAACATCCTATGAAGCTGCAATGAGGGTCATAACAACTATTTGTTTATTGCAACTATTTAAACCACTTATGTTCAATTTAATATTTTAGTCTAGTTAGAAACCACAATCTCCTTGAACTGATTTCCTCCAATCCCTCATTCAATTCCTTGAAGTTAGAGTTATTAGACTCACATCTATCTTGAGCTTTCTTTCCATCTATGCAATTGCTTTGTATCTATCTCTTGTATTTAAGCAGGATTTCCTCAAATAACTTCTTTCCTGGCTTTCATCTTTAGTGACACCCGAGAGTGTGTGACAAGTTTCAAACACCCACTAGAGGTAAAATATTATCATTAGAATCAATATTGGTTCCTTAAATATCACCCAATTTGATAATAATTTGATCCTCCACCACATTAAAAGATTAAGGGTAAGCAACTTGAATTATTAATATTTCGAACCGGACTTGAAGTTTCGATTCGTCGCCATTTCATTGATGGATATTTTCAATGATGTTGTAGTAACTTAAAGTTGAACTCTAAGACTTGTGAAGATTAAATTTAAAGACTTAAAGGGATAATTCTTGGGTCTAGAGATTCCACCGAATTCATAACATAAGCTCAATTATTTATTTTCAACAATTATGGCTCAATAAATAAAATAACGAAATACTCTTATTTTGCCAAAGTAGATTCTCAAAAGATTGGTTGTAAATCTAAGCATGATGTATCAAAACATTAAGCTAAGCATACTTCATCAAATTAAATGACAACGATTAATTGAATCCATAATTCTATTTTAATTAGTGCAAAGTCGAGATAGAAAATAAAATAAATTCACCCGTATGAAATTAGGCTTCCTCCGTCGGCCAGTGTAGTGGTCTAGTTCCTCATGATAAAAACACACTCAAAAAAATATAATTCATAGCTCGAATGGTGTTTTTATTAATGAAAACTAACAATACAATGAATGCACCCAGCGGCTGTTTTGGCGTTACGAAATCGGTGTTACAAGAGATGTTGCGAATTAAATTCGCGTGCCAAACTTCATGATTCACCAAATCTTTTTATAACGACGGTTCTCTGCGACAATCGGTGGGCGTCAATTGTTGTCTTCTTCTTATTCTCTCTGCGAGAAGTTGCTCTGCGACTCTCGATTTTTCTCCCCAAACTCTCGATGCACTTCCTCCTTCTTCCACAATCCCTTTTTATACTTTCGGCAGACCCATCAATCTCGAGTAAATGCGAATATATTCTCTTTATTGCTCTAGGATATTCCTGACAAATAATTTCCTTGTATGCCTTTATTCCTTATTTTTGATGATGGTAAGAATATTCTGAAATTTGATTTCACGTTTAGTTAGAGTAAAACTCTGTCATCCCAACGTCAAACTACCAAAAATATCTCGGAAGAATAGCGAATATCCTTTTCCCACATTTTCGTCAAAACTTACGTGAAAGCCTTTTCTTCGATTCCAAGTTAGCAACCAATCCTATCGGTAGCAACAGACTATTTACAAGTCCAAAACCAAGATTAAGTTGCACCACGAACTCCTCCGAATTCTCTTGACTTTCATGAAAAACGGACCCAAAGAATAATGTAGTCTTACTCAAATTCATGACTTGAGACAATTACAACTGAATATAAACTCATTACAGGTCACTGTTTATTAATTAAGAGCAAACCAATTACTCTTAGCCATTGAATCTCGTTATAATTCACCCAAATCGCAAAACCTAATTATTGTTCCATTAAAGCCAGGTTTTCCACCATTTTCAAATTCAAGGTTGAAGATGACCTCCCCTTATCAATCAGGAGTGCGAATAGAAATTAGGATGCCACTTAGTAATTTAGGTGCCCCTTAGCTAAAAAGCTGGAGTCCTCTTATATTGTCCTTGGGTGTTCTTAGCAGTTTTAATAGATTCTTAAACGTTTATTTCCTAAATACCTACAAACAAGTTTATTAGTGATATAATGAGTCCCAACTAATGTATTTATGGGTGAAAATCGTCGCACTTGCGTGCTCATCATCCATCCACGACTCTCATGCGGCGCAATTGAAGGTCATCGGACAAGGCGAGGAATTAAACCTTCCGGTTTGCATTTGAGACCAAAGAATCCTCGACTGAGTAGAAATAGGAATGACTACACATCTACCTCTGGGTGAATATTGACTACTGAGTGGTTGAGGCCTGATGTATGGGAACTTTAACAGCCTATGTAGCCATCAAGCCATCAGCTAATTCGATCTAGAAGAGATGGGTACCTCATCTTACGCCTCCGTCATCCTCAAGAACATGAATATTATTAACGAGAGGTTAAATTTTGTCTTTTGACAATATCCCAACTCCACATAGAAAAGATTGAATTTTCACCCCTCTCTGTAGATGCTTTATTGAACTTCAAGCGTCAACAAAACTTAGGAGCCAAAGAAGAAGATCAACCTCGATCTTTTCTAACTCGAGCGAGCCTTGAAGTTATCGAGTTAGTCATTACCGGTTGACTTGTTCAACAATTCAAAATTTGAATCCTACCTCGTTACACGATTTAACTCGTGGAGGCCGATTTACCAGATTCAGAACTCAAATCTTGATTTAGCTCCCTAAAATAGCGAGAGGAGATATTTTTGAGTTTGAATTTCTCAGATCAAACTCATCAGAAGTCTAATATACTCCCCCATATCGCCTTATTCTTAGGATCGAACTTAAAGTCCCATTCGATCAAAATTGCCCATTTTTGGTTTCCATCTTCCCACCGCAATAATCGGAATATTAGAGAAATCTCCTCGATAGAGATTGAAAAAAAATTTGAATTAGCCAACTTCAAATAACAAGTAGCTATCTCAATTAATCCTCCAGAATCTGATAGTTTAAAGAGTTTAGAATTCCAAAATCTTTCATGGAACACCACAAATCTACATTCAAGTTTATCATAACTTTGAATTGGAATAATGTGATCACGTGAAATAGCTGGTTTGGCTAAGCATCAAATTCCTTCTTGCTTGCTTCTTGTGTGTTCACTAAGCGGGAGAATGTGCCCGACAACATTATCTGACAATTTTCTTTGGCCTCCATAGGTCTTGCCAATACTTTTCTTTTGAAGAATCACCATAGTTGCTCATCAATGATTTCAAAATCGATGGAAAGATTCCCACCTGGAAGTTGATTCCAATATCTCTCTAGCCAACCTCGCCATCTTACTAATCCTTGACCTTAATCAACCCCACACTAAAGCCAAGGTTACCGACTTCATAGGTAAACGGTACAAAATGGAGGTGGTTGGTATTGGTTGAATGACTCAGAGAAAGATTATTATCTTTGAGAAGATTGTAAATAATTTGCACAACATAGCCACGATAATAGCTTTCATCCCATGAGGTATGCAAGAGCTTAAGATCTTGCCCCATCACCTCTCCTAACTCTTGAAATCCTCGTATATCACACTGCTTCCTTCTCCATATTCACGAAAATACGAAGATTCACCTTCTCTTCTTGGCCATCTCTCCCTCGACAAATCAAAACTCGGCTACAAAACATCCATCGACCAACAAGCTACATCATGAAATAAATAACCATGAACCAAATCTATTGCTTTTAGATCCCATGAAATCTTGAAAAATTTCCCTCAAGGTAGGAGTGTTTTTTGCTCATTCTCTCTCCATTTTTCAGTGCTCCTTGGATTTAATTGGTGGAGTTCTTGACGGACGAGGTTCTAGTTTATATTATTGTAATCTTGTTAAAAAGGCGTTCCCACGGGTAACAATGGTATGTAGACATTAAATTCATTTTATCAATTTCTTTACGCATTTTGTTTTTGTAGATACCTGAAAAATGACTAAGATAGGCAAGGGCTCCCCCTTTACCAAAGGAAGACAAGAAATAATTAATACCACACCTGTAGAAGACCAAAAGACTTCCCCTATCCCAAGAAGGGTTCCATAAAGTGGGTGAGAGAGACACGTGCACGAGTAATGAGTCATCGCGAATATCCCAGGCGCACGTCTTTGGAGGCGGTGGGAGCGGGCCAACCAGAAGAATCTTAAGTACAATTGTACAGTCAGAAGAGCGCGGTAGCAAGATAAGGAAAGATAGGAAAGGGCACACATAGTACACCCCCATTTGAAGAAATAACTATAAATAGGGGTTCATTTGAGTGTCTAAGAATAAATCCTCTCGCCCTCGACAACCAAGAGGCTTGAGTGTTAAATCCTCTCGTCCTCGACAACCAAGAGGCTTGAGTGTCTAAGAAATCCTCCCGCCCCTCGACAACCAAGAGGCTTGAGTGTCTAAAAAAAAAAAAAAAAAACGCAAAATAAAAAATAAGATGAAGGCGTCTCTCAAGCCCCTTTGCTATTAAGCCTTTGATAAAGAAAATGAATAAGTAAAAAATGAATAAATAATGAAAGCAAATTACATTGAAGCCTTTTGGAAAAAAGAAGAAGAAAGGTAGAAACACTCCAACTTTCAAGGCGTCTCTTGCGCCTTTGAAAAGAAAGAAAGAAACAAAGGTGGCCCTTAAGCCTTTAATAAATAAAATAAATAAATAAAAGTCCCCCTCGATAAGGGGTGCGAGCAAATTAGAAATCCTCTCGCCCTCGACAACCGAAGGCTTGAGTGTTGAAAATCCTCCTTTCGACAGCAAGAAGGCTTGAGTGTCTAAGAATAAATCCTGGTGCCCTCGACAACCAATAGGCTTGAGTGTTAAATCCTCTAGTCTAAATGCTTGGAGGCTTGAGTATCTAGAAATCCTCCTTCCTCGACAGCCAGGGCTTGAGTGTCTAAAAAAAAACATAAAATAAAGAAATAAGATGGCGTCTCTCTGTGCCTTACAATAAGCCTTTGTCTGAGAAAATGAATAAATAAAATAAATAAATAATGAAAAGTGAAATTTGTTAAGCCTTTGTGTGAAAAAAAGAAGAAAGGGCCAAAGAAACCCTCAAACTTTCAAAGCGTCTGTAACTGAAAAGAAGAAAAGAAACAAAAGGCGGCCCCTCAAGCCTTTAATAAAGAAAATAAATAAATAAAAGTCCCCCTCGATAAGGGAGTGCGAGCAAATTAAGAAATCCTCCTACGCCCTCGACAGCAAGAGGCTTTGAGTGTTTAAATCCTCTGCCCTCGACCTTCAAGAGGCAGTGTCTGCAGGAGTAAATCCTCTCGCCGTCGACAACCAAGAGGCTTGAGTGTTAAATCCTCTCGTCCTCGACAGCAAGAGGCTTGAGTGTCCCAGAAATGTTGAAAAAAAAAAAAAAAAAAAAAAGATGAAGAGGCGTCTCTCAAGCCTTGCTATTAAGCCTTTGATAAATAAAATAAATAAAGAAAGAAAGCGGCTCCGAGCCTTTGAAAAAGATCAAGAAGCTACGCCTTTGATGAAAAATAAGAGAGTGAAGAAACCACTCAACTCTAGTGGTGTCTCATTCTCATGAAGAAGAAGAATGCGGCTCTTGAAAGCCTTTGATATAAATAAAATAAATAAAGAAGAAAGCGGCTCGAGCCTTTGAAAAGATCAAAGAGATCGCCTTTGATGAAAAATAAGAGAGTGAAAAACCCTCCCAACTACGAGAGTGGCGTCATTCGCCTTGAAAAGAGAAAGCGAAAGCTCTTAAGCCTTTGATAAAAAATAAATAAAGCGGCTCCAGGAGCCTTTGAAAAAAGATCAAAAGAAGCTAAGCTGATGAAAAAATAAAGAGTGAAGAAACCCTCCAACTCTAGTGGCGTCTCATTATTACGAGAAGAATCTTAGGCTCTTGGCTTCTTTGAAAAAAATAAATAAAAGAGAAAGAAAGTGGCTCCAGGGCCTTTGAAAAGATCAAAAGAAGCCTAGCCTTTGATGAAAACAAGAGAATGTAGGAGCCCCCCCAACTCTAGTGGCGTCTCGTGCTTTGAAAAAGAAGAAAGAAGAAGGAAATTTGCTCTCACGCCTTAAAAGCTGTTGCTCTTTGATAATAAAAGAAAGAAGATGGCAATTTGTGACCTCCAGGCAAAAGATGGGTAAAACTGCATTCATCACTAAAAGGCGACTTGCCTTTGACAAAGGAGAAAAGGTAGAAACCCTTCACCATCAAAAGGAGAAACTTACACTTTTGACGAAAAATAGAAGCATCACTCGAGCCTTTGACAAAAATAAAGGAAAGAAAGAGGGTAGAAACTCTTCATATCAAATGGCGCCCTCAAGCCTTAAACAACGTAAAATACAAGATAGCGAGCCTAACAACATGCCGTACTAGGGGACTTGCATGGAGAGTACGAGTCCGGAGACGCCGAGAAAACGGATCAAGAACAGCATACCCGGGGACACTTCGAAGAGATCAAGCCCGAGGAGCCAGGACAGCGAGTTGAAAAGATACCACTAGGGGACTTGAATGGAGAGTACAAGTCCGGAAGGCAGAAGAAAGCGGAGCAAGAGACAGCATGCAGGAACACTTCGAAAAGATCAAGCAGAAGAGGCGCGGGACGAGCGAGTTGAAGAGATACCACTAGGGGACTTGCAAGCAAGCCTATACAAGGGACTTGCAAAAAAGAAAATCCACGTCGGGAGGCTCGCGACGGGTGAGCGCGGGGGACTTGCAAAAGAGCAAGTCGATACAAGAGGACTTGCGAAAAGCAAGTCTATACAAGGGACTTGCAAGAGCAAGTCGATACAAGGGACTTGCAAAGAGCAAATCCACGCCCGGAGGTTATGAACGAAAAACAAATTGACGCGAGAGACTTGCAAAGAGCAAATCACGCTACGAGGCTCACGAAGAGAAAACAAATTGACGCCACGATAAAGTGAAAGCACCCAAATTATAAGCAAATGCGAAATGGTAGCTTGTTGAGGAGACTAACGTCTCGCCCAAACGGCCGGGGGACTTAATGTAGATACGAAAAAATGACTAAGATGAGGCAAGGGCTCCTTTACCAAAAGGAAGGCAAAATAGTGTCTCACACCTACTAGAAGACCAAAGAGCCTTTTATCCCGGGAAGGGTTCCTAAAAGTGGTGGCCAGAGACACGATGCCTGAGTAATGAGTCATCACCCGAAATATCCCAGGGCGCACGTGTTGGGCGGTGGGAAGGAGACCTTAAGAAGAATCTTAAGTACGGTTATACGGTCGGAAAAGCGTGTAAGATAAGGCAAGATAGGAAAGGGCACACATAGTACACACCAATTTGAAGAAATAACTATAAATAGGGGTTCATTTCCAAGAGAAAGCAGGGGTGATATCATTGTGGGAAATTGTGCTCTACTTCTAGGAACTAGTCTCTCTCCTACCTACTTCTATCTGTACCTGTATATTCTGTACTGTGTACAGTTTTACATATATTGAACCAGAACTGCTTAAGCTTAACTGTTTATATGCATTCTAACTTTCATGTGCAGACTTTTGGTATTTTTAGTTCTGATGACATAACGGTTCAAAGTTTAAGTTCGCTTAACCCCCAAGATGTTCCATATTGTTGTCCTTGCATCCAAAAACGCATTATTAGACGGTGATAAAATCCGAGCTCCAGAGGATAGCCCAAATATAGGCATGCACATAGGGAAGTCAAACAACATTCATTTCTTGAACAGTGGTACTAAGACTGGAGATGATTGTGTCTTAATTGGCCATGGAACTGAGAACCTATGGATTGAACGGATTACATATGGTCCTGGACATGGGATAAGGTGAGGCTATATATTTTTGAGTTCTTAACTGTTTTCCCAGAACATTATGATCCGTTCATACGTACTTGTCAAGACATTCTAAGTTAAATACAATAACATGAATTGCAGCATCGGGAGTTTGGGGATGGGTTTGGAAGAGGAAGGTGTGCAAAATGTGACAGTAAAAGACGTGGTATTCACCGGAACACAAAATGGAGTAAGAATCAAATCTTGGGGGAGACCCAGTAAAGGATTTGTCAAAAGAGTAGTGTTTAAACAAGCTGTGATGAACAACGTTCATAACCCAATACTTATTGATCAAAATTACTATCCTCGAAATGAAGGATGCCCTGGTCACGTATGTAAACACTACATAAATAGTCTTGGATCAAAAATTTGTTGCATGTATTTGCTTTAATCAAACAATAGTCAGTAATGATTGTTACCTCCCTTTATATATTATAGCATTCGGGTGTTCAGATTAGCGATGTTACATTTGCAAACATCCAAGGGACATCAGCAAGTTAATGAAATTGGATTGCAGTGACATTAATCCTTGTAAGGGAATCCATGTTGAGAATATCAAACTGACTTATTGTGTTACGCAAAAACAAGGAGAACAACAAAATCCAAAACCAACATAATCATTTTATCGAAATGTCAAGGGGATCACCCTTGGTTCTGTCTTCCCCTTGTTAACTTGTTAACATGACTTGATACTCGCAATTTACATTTGTAGTCCATTATTCTTCATTCTTGTGCAAATTTGTGATTTTAATATTTCTTCTGTGGAAACTTTATTTGTAAATAAATGGAATAAAACTCTTTCGTAATTCAATGATGTACGTAAGGTCCATAACGACTGAATGAATTTTCTTCCTCCGGAACAAGGTTTTTAAATCGTCAATTGAATTGTGAATCGTTTTTCATTTTTTTACAATTGAATCGTATATTGAATCGTGAATCGAAGATTCATAATCAATTTTTAATACCTATAAAAATTAATTTACATATAAATATGTAACATTTATTTATAAAAGAAAATTATATCTTAGGTTTTTAGTTAGTAATTGGTAAGAGTATGCCTACAAAAATCATTGATCACATAAAACATCTTAAAATTTTGACCTTTGATTCTACTAGTAGTGTATACTGTTGAT
>JAJJWW010014896.1:0-241459 GCA_023531295.1 Papaver armeniacum
TAAAAATCCACATTCTCCACTTTAGTTTCATTGTTCCACATTCCGATTGTCGAAGAAAACCCCGAGCTCGCTTGGGATGAGTAGATCGCGAAGAAGAAAATCCAGCAAGATTAGAAAATCCGATGATGAACACCCTTGGGTCTACTGCCTTCTTCACTATTAATCTTCCGGCTTGGCTTCCAAGACAAATTCAATGCATGAACTAGTTCCCCGTGTTAAGCCCTCAGGATTTTCGCCTTTCTTTATTTTTTTTGAAAAGCTTCACAATAACACTAGGAAATTTCCCGTTCTCAATATCCACAAGCAAGATTTCTAAGAAATTCAATATATTTCTTAACAGATTTTGTGATATTCTCGAGTTTCATCCTCTCAAAATACTAGTAAGATGAAAAATATAGTTCTAGATGGAACATCGGACATTTTAACAAATCTCAAATGATATGAAAGTTTCGAGTATTATTAAGAAGATATGGAAAGTAGTTTTTGTACTAGGTTCTATAATCCTTTCTCAAAGATTTCTTCGATTTGTTTTGTGTGAGCACCAAGTAAGTTACTAATGTATATATAGGCAAGTTTAGAATTAGTATATGACACTTGTAAGTGTTTACAAGTAGGTGGCCTAAGAATGTAATGATTATAGGAGCAGATTTTCCGCTTGCATGTAATCTTAGAACAAGAGTAATCGTACGCATGTGCCACTTGTAATGGAAATCTCTCGTCTTCCTAATTCAAGCAAGTTGTTAATGAATATATAGCAGTCTTAAAGTGGGTAAATGACACTTGTAATTTTCTACAATGAGGTGATTGAGGAGTGAAGCCACTGTAGGGATAGATTTTCCGATTGCATGTAATATTAAAGGAACATTGAAGTCTCGCAGTAATATTGCCACTTGTAATGAAATTCTCTCGATTTCTGAATCTTGAGGACAAAGTTTTGTTTGATGATTTTTAGGAGAAACATTTCTTCTTAAGGGAATTCGACACTTGTAATAAGATAACGTTATAAACAATGTTTTGATTTATATATTCATCTAGCGGAACTATATTGTCGATGCTAGCATTTTTCATTGATGAGTTTATCAAGTAATCATATTCTCTGACGGGAACTGTATTGCTGATGCTAGCAGCTTTCATTGATGAGTTTATCAAATAATCTATATGACTGAAAATAATGATAACTTCAATTAACAAATATTTTGAAGATGTCATATTGGGATTGTCCTTACTCAAGACGGAAGAAACTTTTCTTGCACCCAAAGTGAATACTATTTGTTGACCTGAGTGATTTTCGAAACACTCGTAGCGTAATCGCTCCTTCTTTGAACTGGAGGTATTGACCGGAGATGGCCTCAACTGAGCATCATCTCCAAAATGCTTCCCCCGTAGGTACACAAAATCAAACAAATGATTGTACATAGTTTATAGATATTATAATTATTCATAATACGAAATCGATTGAAAATTAGGTTGAATAAATAATAGGAAATCAATTGAAAAATTAGGTTGAAGAAAAAACAGTTTAGAAAAGGAAAATAGAGCAAATTAAACAAATTCAAAGACTACTAAAAGATGAAACAGTATTGAATAAATAAGAAAAAATGAAAAAGAAGACCAATTGCTTTTGAAAACAGATTGAAACTACCTAAACAGTGGAAATAAAAGTCGAAGGAACCCTAGAAAACGATTCGAGGTGAATAGGAAAGAGAAATTTAACCAATTTTAACAATAAAATAAAAGGAAATCAATCTAGAATCTAAAGAATAGAAGAAGGGTAAACTAGAGGAAGATTAGAGAAAATTTCAGAGAAAAATTGGAAGAAAAACGATGAAAATCAATGGAGATTCGACTGGGTTCACTCATGCTATCGCCGATCCTCGTAGCCCCCAACCTTGTAAATGCTCTGCACCAATTTCTTTGCCTCATCGATTTTGATTTGAAATGGAGATGGGGAAAGTATTTCCTCTCCATCTCTTTGATTTCAATAACATAAAGTTCTTACATTCTCTCTCTATTCTTGGTCAATATATGACCCAAGGAAAGAGATACATGTGGACCTTCTTTGTCCATTCATTTCTTACACTAAAACGAGATGCAATCATAAATGCATGATAGATATGTCTTGTACACAAGACTTGTTCATAAGACTCAAGTAACCCGAATTCTAAGATGCATGTTAAGTAAAGCTTGTACTAAACACTTGTGCATAAGAACATTACATTAACTTTTAACAGCTTACAACTAATAAGTGAAGTCATGTTCAAAAGCAAAACCGAAATCCACCACCGCTATCTGCTTTCTAGCCCATGTAGGTATGTGGTTAACCCGCTTCTCTTCGGTGTACTCGAGATCCATCTTCCCGGATTTTCTCATTGGATTTATAAACAAATTTTATCACATTAGTTTCGCATTCTTTATTTTCTTCTCCATGAGTTAATGCATCTTCTTTGGATGGGAAATCGGATGGTCTTGTACATCCATTACCATCTTACTTCCAATATTTGCAGACCTCCTCGAAGTCATATTCAAAAACAGTAAACATTGCCAACTTTTTTTGGTATTAAACCACCACCAGCTTTCTTTTTCGCATTCATCATTCTCTTCTTTTTCTCTTCTTCTTTCTTCTCTTCTTCTTTCTCCTTTATATCAGCACCTGCAAAGACCACTTTGTTCTCCTCTCGTGAAGATCGGGTTGTTCTTTAAATACCGAACTAGCAGCAGACTTCTTCTTCGCGTTATCAGTACTTCCTAGTTTGATTTTCTTGTCAAAAATCGCTTCCAACATTAGTGACGGACTTATTACACAAGACATTTCCATTTCATTTTGTGAAACGGCCCATGAATCGTAAAGACATTTCATTTCTTCTATGTTTAAGTTGAACTTTTGTTCTCGTATGTTAAAGTTCAACTAAATCGTTGTTTGGTTAATCGGGCTTTATATATTAATGCTTGGATTGCAAATGCAGAAATTGAATAGGTCTGTTTGCTCTATCAAGCAAACATGTATCGTGGTAGGCCTCGTAATGTATGTATTTTATGGCCTACTATGATACCGCAAGTGCACGGTGTCTTGTTGTAGAACTGGCACGCACTGAGTCGAACCACGGAGACTTGTGGTGCTCTTGTATTGATCAAAGGCTTGCTAACTGAATTTCTAGTGTGACAGAGTAACAAAAGGGTGTTTTGCCGATACGGCTGATTTGAAATGTATTGAACCTAAGCTAAGGAAAACAGCGAAGAGTAAATTGTAACAAAAAGGGAGCTCTAAGGTGTCGAATCCACCACCCGACCTCGCCTAAGACCGTTCAATTTTTGATATCGTTGTCCCCTTGTAATGGCAAGTCTGCCATTTCCGTGGTCTCAATGAAAGAGTTATTATCAACCAAAGCAATTAACTAATCCCTAGTATTAGTTGTCTTGTCATAGTACAACTAATCACAGATCATGTTCACTACTTAGATGATTCAACCTAACTTAAAATGGGTATTCTAATCACAATTAAAGCATCTCTCCCAAGCACTAGTTGTCTTCTCAGGGCACAACTAGTCTGAGGATTAATAGTATTTCAATGAAGCATGAATTGCACACATATTACACGTAAAGAACTCGACTACAAAGCATACATGGCATGCTTTATGAAAGTAAAGTGCAAATGTGTTAAGATTATGTATACCCCAAACAATAAAGCACAACAAAAACAGATATCAGAACATGAGCAATTCTTAGCAAAAGGTTATGGGTTTCATCTGAACCCTAGCAGAATTAAACTAAAACATGATGAAATAACAAAATACACAAAATTAAAACTAAAGTGACCAGACCGGCTAATCCAAGCGTGCCTTCTACATCCATAGAACACTCTTATTTATACATGCAAAGTTTCCCAAAATACCTAACCCTAATTCAATTAAAATAGAAATTAAATTAATAAAAACTCGAACCCATACTCGAATCGCTTCCTCTTCTTGTCACATCGTCCTTAGCAACTCCCTCGATTGATAGATGAGCAACCCTAACTACAGTCATCTTAACCTAGCCTCACAGGGTGGAGAAGCTAGAAATAGATGACCTGGGAGAAAGAGTGATGGAGTAGGTGGCTGCGGAGTTGTTGTTTGATGTCGAAGGTGATGATGGAGCGGTATAATGGGTCGGGTGAAGGAGGTCAGAGGGGAAGGGAAGGAGAGGAGCCAGTAGCTCTCTCCGCAACTTGCCTTTATCGGGTAGGGAAGAAAAGAAATGAGTTAGGGTTTGGTTAATGGGAATATAGGGCTCTTCAACAAGGAGGCAGACATAGCGAGAAATGATGAGAAGGCATCGAGCGTCGGATGGCAGGCGAGATCCGAACGCGGCTACGGATATATGCATCTTCGGTGTTGAGGCGGGAGCGGCGATCGTTGATGTGCTAGGTGGAGCGGCAGTTGGATGTAGCCGAGAGAAGATCTCACGGCTCGAGTGAGCGGCTCGGATCGGAGTCGCGAGTCGGGTCTAGCTCAAAGGTCATGTCTTCCTTGTTGGGTTGTAACCGACCACGGCCCCGCGGACTTTGGCTATCCGCTCCATAGATCTTTCGACTCCAATTCTTTGCTCTTTTGCTCTCAGTTTCTCCAGCTTTATTTATTACCTAAAAACACAAAATTAATTAATACAAATATTTATTCTTCAAAACAAATAAAACACGAACTGGGATAATATCCGATTTCTAAACGCAAAGATGAGTAAAATGCCAATAAAAGGTGTATAAATATGCATCATTTAGCACTCATCAAATACCCCAAACCGAATTTTACTTGTCCTCAAGTGAAACAGAAATGAAGAAAATCCTAACTATACCCCCTGTCGAGGTCTCTCGAATGCATTTAGCGTATGCACTAAGCCTTTAAACCCCTAGGTGTCCCTAGTGGACGAGTTGTAGTCTCGTGAGGGTTTACAGAGGTGTACCCACAAACCTTCTCCAACTTCACAGAGTGTAAAAGAGTCTCAAGCATTCAAGAAGCTATGAGGACATAGAGTTTCTCGCATGCTAGTAACATGAAGTTAGAACTACCAAAGAAATAGCATTCTCATCCTTAAGTCTTTGAGCGAGAAGTAACCATACCATATGAAAGAATTCGGATTGGGTGTGATCATAAGTCTCAACTCTCGCTTCACCATTAGGGTTTTATGATAATTGCACTCAAAAAGATCGCTTTTAGTCTCTCATGTGTGCGAAAAGGGAGGAATAAAGAGAGAAATCCCGCACACGTTGTAGGTAAGAAGGATAACCTTAGAAGTAAAATCTGGAGACTCCACAAAAGTGTGGACAAAAAGAATCTTTTTCTCGATGATCTCTAAGAAAGAAATCAACCATTAGCAAAGGGGTGGAGTACTCACTCACTTCTCACCCGATCGGCTTAATTAATATCACTCTCTCATAAGAACCATAGAAACGTCTTCAATCTTCGGTCTTGCCTTCAATTGTTGATGACGAACTTCTAAACTTCACAAAACTTGACAAATTTTAATTTTTCTACTCAAATTCCTTGTTGTTTGGATTTTTCTTTTTAAATTCTTCTTTACCATGGTGGTAGCAAAAATAAACTACAATATGGTTTATTTTTTTATTTATTTTTTTACAAAAAGTGAAAATAAAATACAAATAATGAAACAACTAACTCCATGGACAAAGGACTTTATCACTCAATTTTTCCACAACTTGTATTGTCTTGGTTTTATAAATTTTATTAATTCTCATCCTATTTCCTTTTCTTTTATTTGTTGCATATAAACCTTGGACTATCTCAATTTTTCTTTCAATATTCTGATGATGCTCCGGTTGCTGACGATGATGTGTTTCTATGGGTCTTGCTGATTGAGAGAGAGAATGATGCTAACTACAAATCGGTATTTAGAAGGAGTTTTCATCTTTAGACGTCACCCTCATGATTGACAAAACTAGCACTAAGAGATCAAAAGTAGTCTTGAATGGTGCGAAGTTGGTAGCTCACCATTCTACCCCGAATTTACGTAAGGTGACACACTCTAACGACTTTTCTAGAAAGTTGCAAAAATTGAAGGTTGGTGCCTCACTTGATGTAAATGGGTAGTCTCCACTATGGGTGATCACAATTCTACTACAGAATATCTAAACAAACACTTAATTCGCCCTCCGGTATGGTTAAACCAACTTTAACGCTCTAATCAACTAAGAAAAACCCGATTGTGTTCTCCTATGTGCTTCCAAGTTTGTTATTTCGGTCGAGAATCTCTATGTAAACATAGCTAGAAGCATCTTAGTGACTTAAAATCTCTAAAAGTTGGAGGTTTTTACAAAAAGTTTTTTTTTTTTTTTTTTTTTGAAAATAAAAGGTAAAATAAAAGACTAAAAACTCTAAATGCAAAATAAAACTAAAACTCTAAATGCAAATGCACTCCCAAACCTAAATCAAACATTGTCCTCAATGTGTCACAGATAGGAAAAATTTAAATGATCGCGTACCATGAGAACTATCTTTGAGAAAGAAAAAGGGAAAGAGATTACCTGGATGCCCACAAGAGCAAGGTTGAGCTTCATTTAGTCAAAACTAGAATCCAACATTCTCGGCGGAGATCATATCGGATTAGCATAATATATGTGCAAGAAGACTCAACCGTTTCAAGAAAGAAAAATTTAACAAGTCCTCTTGGATATATACAATGAAAATTTACCATAAAACCAACAGTCTAAAGAGTTGAGGATCAACCCAATAGAAAATATATACACACATTATGACCTTACACAAATATAAAATGAGAGTGCAAGTAAGACCCAAATGGGAATGAGTTTCCCCCAAACCTAAACTTGTGAATGGGTGTGTTTGAAAGCACAAAATCTTGCAATTTTAAAGGTACATCATGCAAAAAGGTCTAACTCAAAATGAGTTTTGCTAATTACGAGAACATACATACACATTCCAACTGTGGTTCCTTAAGGTGTCATACTTTGATGCAAAATAGTCCAAGAGGACTTGGGAAGCACAAAGTTCTAGGCCTAAGTTAGGCATTTTTAAAAGTTGGTTTTGCAATTTTGTTACAAACAACACCTAGGTTTGGTGGAGGAGTTTCAATTTGTGACTCGGGAGAGAGATTAGTACATATACGTTATTTTCATGTATAAAATTATTTGTACCATCACGCACTTTCCCAAATCCCGTAAAGAGGGTAAATCATGTTCATTTTCACAGGGATAATTGCACGGGTTCCACATCAATCATTACATATATGAATATCGGAAGAAGCATCATTCATAGGGTTCTGAGAGACACCTACTTTGTCTCTCGAACCTAAAAAAGATTCCATTACATTTTCAAAATACACATGCTCTTTCATATTCAACATCATCATCATCATAGCAAGAATTCATCTCTCCATTCAAAATTGTAGTATTTTTTAGTGTACTCATCTACCTCTAGATTAGGTTCATATTCAATGTTAGTTGCATTATAAGACTAGAAACACTATTTTCAATCCTATCATTTTTGTAACTCAATCAGGTTCCTTTGAAGAATCATAGTGAGTTGTGCTATTGAAGGAGAGTCTTCACTAGTGGGTATGCATTCCTCATATGGATATTTATTGTATGGTTGTGCATGAGGTTCACTAGAGAAGGAAGTTCAAACATGTTCTTTATGTGGATGGTCATGCATTGCATTCATTTCAAGCCTAGCATTTTGCTCCATGAGTGTTTCCATTATTGATTGCAAACTAGGAGTTGGGGGAGTATAAAATTGTTCATCTCCCACTGTGGTGAATGATGCATGTGTGCGGGTTGATTATGGTCCCAATAGTCACACTTAGACACTTCGTACATTGGATTATCATGGTTTTCCCTAGATTGTCTAAAAGCATGCAAAATATAACGGTACTCGGCAGGGTGGTCTAAGCCACCACATAAGGTGCAAGCATGCATTTCATATTGCCTAGAAAAACTAGATTTGACAGATTTGCCTTTCTAATGTAATTGCCTATCTAAAGCGAGATAGTGAGCTTATAATTGATCCAAAAGTGATGATTTGGGTATGAGAAAATTGTTCATTTTCAAATTGTGGTGGATGATGTATGTGATCATAATGATTAGGGTATGTGAGATCGGGGCCACGAGAAGGCCCATAAAATTCCCCAAAGTCACTATGTTATGTGGGGTGTTCATCCTGTGAAAGGTGCCCATAAGCAAGCTCTCTAAGGGATTTGTTTGTATCCCCAGTTGCAGACCAGAATCCTGACATGGTCTAGCTCTAAAATTGAACTCAAAATTTAGTTAGTGGACTAAGTTTGGTTTTGGTGGGATTGGTTTTGGTTTATTGGGTTTCATTTGGTTTTGTTGTGGGCTTTTGTTTGGTTTTTGTGGGAAGCCCGGTAGTTGTGTGCACGCCTAAGTCTTGTAGAACACTTGACCCAAAGGTTATGAGAAGTGGGCTTAGTTGTGTGTCTGACCCAAGGATGTGGGCTTAGTTTAGTTTAAGCCCAAAGAAACAGAGTGCAAAGCCCAGTTGTGTTGGAAAAAGTATAGCCCCGAGAGGATGTGGGCTCGGTGTGTGCACAAAGCCCGGGTAGGATTCGGTTAACCCGGCGGTGTGGTGAAAGTTTTGGTATGTAAAGCCCGGGTTACGTAGTGATGTTTGTGCATAGCCCAACGGTGTGTGCTGACCAAGGATGTGGGCTTAGTTTAGTTTAAGCCCGGCCCAGCGGTGCTGAAGCCCCGGGTTGTGTTAGCGGGTGGCTGGGTTAAAGTTTGTTTCTGCCCAGGTTGGGTTCGGTGACCCAGTGGTGTGGTCGATCGGCCATTGACTATGAAGGCTTGTGCGAGCCACTGGTTATGTGGTCTTTGGGTTGATTGTGCGAGCTTGGCAAGCTCATGTTTGGCAATGTCTGTGACACAGTGAGTTATGTGTAGGTGCGGGGATTGGCGAGATTGACAAGTCTCTCACAACTCAAGTCTGAGAGCAGCTCAAGCTCTCCACGGGGTTGGCAAATGCACTCACAGTGGTAACCTGAGACTAGCTCGGGCACACAATTCCTCCCACGAATCTTTGCAACTCAAGACAAGTCAACAAGATTTTTGTTTAACTATTTGGTTTTCACGGGTGATAGCTCAAACTTGTAGCCGGGGCTAGCAAGTGAGCAGGTCGCATTCAGCACGGTGGTCAAACAAGCAAGCAAGTATCATGCAAAGTTTGGGATTATGCTCGTGGCTTTGGCTATCTAAGTTCACTTTCAAATCGCGACTATAAGTGAGATGGCTCACATGGTCACAGAGAGACACACAACGGGGCGTTACGAGAATGGAGATTGTAGGTGGAGTCACCAACCTGTGCAATGCCAAGATGGGCACGTCTTTTTGGAGCTATGCCAGGGCATTGTTCTTTCTGTTGTGCAGCCAAGATGGCCGTCTTCTTTGCCGGTTATGCTCATTCTTTGTTCTTGGACGGCCAATTCGATAAGTTCATAGGCTGCTCTTGCTCTTGTCTTTCTTGGGTTGGCTTAAAGAAAGGCACGGCAAGCACAAAGACTTGTTGGCTCAAAGAGATTAGTTCTCTATAATGCGTACTCAAGACACAACATAAAAAAATTGCACAATCGCACCTTGCAGACCTTGACAGATGTACAAATTCCGACTGCACTCACAAATGACGGCTGACGGCACTGGATGCACAAATTTCAAGTGACAAGCTTGGGGGTGCAATGTATATGAAAGATGGCAGGATTGAAAGTAATTAAACTAAGCTAAAATGTAATAACGGAGATGCGAAATGCAAAGATGTAAAGATGTAGAGGTTAAGCTAAGTTATGCAAGAATGCACTAGGAGGATGATATGCAGGGGATGGATGGAAGTAATGTAATACAAAAGAAAATAAGCTAAGTTACACTAGTGAAGATTAAACAACAATGCGGCCGAATATGTACGGGGGTGAACTTCGGTGAAGTATTAGCCAAAAATCAACAAGGCACTCGCCAAGTCCCCGACAACGGCGCCAAAAACTTGGTAGGCAGGGAATGTATGTATTTTATGGCCTACGGTGATACATGAAGTGCATGGTGTCTTGGTTGTAGAGGCCCCGGGCACGTACGAGTCGAACCCACGAGACTTGTGGTGCTCTTGTATTGATCAAAGGCTTGCTAATCGAATTCAAATGAGTAACAGAGTAAACATATGTTGGTGTGAAGGCGGCCCGAGTTGTAAAGGTGATACTAAGCTAAGGAATGATAAACGGTGACACTAGGGTCTTAGGCTCAACCTTTAACCTCTTGCTAAGACCTTCTTGACTAAATGGCAATCTTGTGGTCTTGAAAGAGTTATTATCTTCATTAACTAGATAGGGTAGGAGTGTCAGTACAACTAATCAGCTGTCTGCAGAATGTTTCAACCTAACTTTGGGATTAATCACAACTAAGTTATTTCCCAAGTATTACATGTCGATTAAAAGTACAAATAATCGAGGATCATAATAATTTTTATTAAGCTTGGGTTGCGGTGTAAACAACACGAAAGAATCAAACTACAGTGCATCCATGGCGTTGGTATGCCTTTGTGAGAGCACAAAGTGTTATGTGTTAATTTAAATTAATTATATCTAGAAAATATTCAAGCAATCAAGAACAGGTTCATGAAGAAGAACACTTTGATAAGCTAGGTTTTAAATCTCAAACCTAGCGATTTAATTAGAACATGATGAAAACAAACAAACTACAAAATTAAACCTAATTGGTACTGGCTTGGCTAATCCAGCGTGCCTTCTACATCCATAGAACACTCCTATTTATACATGCACGTTTCCCCCTAAAATACCTAACCACTAATTCAATTAAAATAAAAATTAAATTAATAAAAACTCGAACCCATACTCGAACTGCTTCCTCTTCTTGTCACATCGTCCTTAGCAACTCCCTCGATTGATAGATGAGCAACCTAACTCTAGTCATCTTTAACCTGGCCTCACAGGGTGGAGAAGCTATGAAATAGATGACTCTTAGAAAGAGTGATGGAGTAGGTGGCTATGGAGTTGTTGTTTGATGTCGGAAGGTGATGATGGAGGCGGTAGGGGCTGGTCGGGTGAAGGAGGCTGTGACGGAGAAGGGAAGGAGAGGAGCGAGCTCTCTCCTGGCTTGTCGGGTAAGGGAAGAAAAAAGAAATGAGTTAGGGTTTGGTTAATGGGAATATATAGGGCTCTTCGGTGAGGCGAGGTATAGCGAGAAATGATGAGAAGGCATCGCGAGCGTCGGATGAAGAGCGCCGAGATACGAACGGCTACGGATATATGCATCTTCGGTGTTGAGCGGGACGCGATCGTTGATATCTTGGGTGGAGCGACCGTTGGATGTAGGCGAGGAAGATCTCAATGGCTCGAGTGGCGAGCTCCGGATCCGAGGTCGCGGGTCGGGTCCCAGCTCAAGGTCATGTCTTCCTTGTTGGGTTGCAGGCGATTGGCGCGCGGACTTTGGCTATCTGCTCCATAGATGCTCGACTCAATTCTTTGCTCTTTTGCTCCTCGGTTCTCAGAGCTTTATTTATTACCTAAAAACACAAAATTAATTAATACAAATATTTATTCTTGAAAACAAATAAAACACGTAATGCGGGATAATATCCCGATTTCTAAACGCATAAAAGATGAGTAAAAGGCCAATAAAAAGGTGTATAAATATGCACTATTTGGCCTTCTATCGACTCATCCCCGATCAAGAACCTTCATCTATTCTTTCTCGCAAAGTTTTCTCCGATCATCAATGTGATGATCAAAAGATTATAGTCTCGCCTTGCCGCCTTCTCGCTGACTTCCTATTCCCTTGTACAACTCGAAAGGTTTTTATTTTATGAAATTCTTGGCCCATGAAAAATTCTCTTCAATGCCGTTTTTATCAATTAAGTGGCGATTGTATTCGCCCGATGCTTGAGCCCGGCGACCGCTGCAGGCAAAGGATCTTTATATACTAATTTCGCTGGAAATCCCAAATTCTGCAGACTTGGAAATAGCCGTTGAGAAGTACACCGTGGAAAACTTTTTTGAAAATTACTCAGCTGATAACATGGTGAATGCGCAAATCTCGCCGGCGCCCGTCATCATGAAAAAGGATAATGTCTTCGAGGATAATTGGTCATGCAGATATTGATTGGCACCCGGTAATAATACTACCTCGCCACCCAAAGATGAGAAATGCGGGTTGTACTTGATTTTAAATGGTCCTTATATCGCGGGCCCGCACGCTCTTCCCGCTAATCTCGCAGGTATCATCCTTGGGAATTGGAAATGGCCCGAGAAGAAGAAAGAGGTATGTTTCCGACTTCAAATTTGGCTTTCAGAATTTTCTTTTCTATAATTGCTGAGTTTGTGAAATCTCTCATAGCCACTGTTGAAAAAGAAGGTACAAAGGATCCGCTTGAGATACTCCTCGACATTGTTCGATCGCTTACGAGTGAAGTAAGAATCACTTCCTTTCTTCTTATTTAAAACAATATTGTTGCCTGCTTTTCTTATCTTTACGCAGATAAGGTTGGAGTTGAAGAAACTATTGCCGCTAAGATTAAAAGTAAGGGTAAAATTGTCGCCGCTGTGGTAAATCTTCTCGCCTCTTTAACTAAGAAGTTTAAAGGTCCAATCCTCTTCGCCTTTAACTCAAGCTCGAATCTTCCGACGAGGATAACCATGAATCGAATTCCTCTCTTGCCAAGAAGATTCCATTGACCAGCTTCTTCCATGGATCAGCTTATCCAACATCTTCTCGACTGCTTCCAAGGAATGGGAGATGCTCCTCTAGCTTCTCTTTGCGGGGCTCTGCAAAACGTGTGTAATGCTGCTTTATTGAAGGCAATAATTCATTCAATGGAGTCTCTAGAGTTGTGTCTCCCCGACCTTTTGAATGCACTTGGGTCTCTGTATGTGTACGGTCATACTTCCCTCTAACTTTAAATTGTTTTAGTATATATATATGTTTTAATGATTTTTCTATCTTCTTTTTATAGGTTGGAAGAACTTTGTAGTTGCCGTTCAGACCTGAGAGAAGACGCAACAATCTTGAGAAGAAGAATTCGCAATTGAGCAAGAAGATTCGAGAATCGAGAGATCAAGCCGCGTATATCTCGCGATAAAGACGAGACGATTCAAAAGTTAAATACCGAACTTGACTCTCAAAGGGATAAGGTGTCCACTCTTCAAAATGCTAATCAAAGAACTTTATGGTATAAAATTTTACCTCCTTTTTACTATTTTTTATTCAATCTACGCCTATTGCTACCTAACTTATTACTTTCGTGAGAGAGATGTATATAATCTCTCCGGATGAGGCTATTCTTCTCCATACATTTCCCGATCCTATGGATAATAACCTTTTCTCGCCACCTCAATAACTCTTTAAGTAGTTCATCAAACAAAATTAACTCCCTTTCATTAAATGAACTTCGCATCAAATATCGCCTTTTAGAAATTGAACATAGATCTCGCTTAAGTGTCGCCAACCAATTTAAACGAACGTTTCGAGTCCAATAAAGAAATCAAAAATTTTGAGGAAGAAAATTAGTGACCTTATAGATGATAAAGATCGCATTGCTAATAATGGTGCAAAGGCATTAGCAACATTTCAAAATCTCTCCTTGAACTACAAATTGAATCGGGATGAATTGCTTCGCGCAATTCTCTTGCTTAGTGAGCGAGAAGATCAAACCTGCTTCCTCCTTGTTATAAATAGTGACGATGAATTCGCCGGCTGCGAAAGTTTTAGATAATGCCAGAATAACCTAGGTGTTGATGTTAGTCTTCACGCCAGCATACTTCCTTGATTAAAGATATGATATATCCGATAGAGAAGGTTATTTATTACACCTTACTACTTACATTCTGTAGTATTGCTGTAAATTATTAACTTGTTGTTACTTATTTAATCTGAGAAGAGGCTTCTGTGTTAGAATTAGAGAGCTTGAATCGAGAAAAGAACAACTCGCTGGAATTTTCCAAGCGAGAATTGAAGAACTTGAATCTGAAAAACAACAGTCGCGAAGGGTCTCCTCCGTAATAACAAGTATTCCAAGTTGAAGGAACAATTTGAAACGACAAAGAAAAAAAACTTTAATAATGATGCCGCTCGCTTTTAATGGAGCCATGGAGTATGTTTGTAAACACCAGAACATCCCTCGCATACATATCCTCGCTTCTTGAAAAGGTTCCCGAGAATCTACCTGTCTCTCGAAGTTTCGATAGTGAAGTCGGGGCGGTTGGGGAAGAAAATTTCGCGATGAGAATAATAAAATTGATGAATCGATGAAGAAGAAGAATCACCCAAGATGTAATTCTTTTTGTTTTCTTTTTCGCGTGTAATATCCGTATATTGTCAGATCTTTGTTATAGTGAATTCTTTTTTTTTTTTTTTTTTTTTTTTTTTTTTTTCATGAATTCAATCTTCACTCCCCTTTTTTGTTAGTTCTTCCTTGTAATATAATTGGCTATCTTTATTGATGTATAACTCTTTCATCTAAGATGAATAACAATATTCCATCTTTTCCATTCCCATACTTGCTTCTCGGTATTTATCTTCCGATGGAAGAAGTTAGTTATCCTCATGTATTTTGTTGGATAATAATTTTAGTGTTATTGAATAATAGGCGACGAGGTCGCAGATATCTTTATGAATTGAGAATTTATCTCTTTTTTTCACACAAGGTCGCAGCCGCCTCTACACTTTCATGCAAAGGCCCATTGACCTTGCCTTATCATTTGTGTGGTCTTCCAAGTCAGACCTCCCTAATTAGAGGTCCTCCTCGTTAACATTCATTGCGACATAAGATTTGCAGGACGCCTTTACACTTGTATGTAAAGACCCATTGATCTTGCCTTATCATTTTTCAAGTATTTTTGCCTCTCAGATGTTTTGTTGTAAACAATATGACAGGCCTAGATATCCTTGCGAATATAAAGCCCTATGACATTGCTGCCTTGCGACGAAATCGCAGGACGTCCGTACACTTTCGGCAAAGACCCATTGATCTCGCCTTACCTCGCTGCTAGTATTATTGCCTCTCAGGATCATTGCACAAATATGACAAGCCTAAGTCTCCTTGCGAAAACAAAGCCTCATGACATTTGCGTCTGTTTTGGCACTCTCCTAATGGAGAGCACCGCCTCTTATCATCTCCTGCGGTTGCCTCTTCAAGGAGGCGAAACATCGCCATACAAGACTAGCTCCTCCCATCCTGCCTTAACAACAACTGCTTGTTTTCGCAGCTTCTTATCCCTTATACCTATAGGGTTTATGGTTACGAGACCGCACCCTAAGTGAGTTTTTTCTGCGAGTGCAACGATGCCAAGACTTGCCAAGAATGGGCTGGTAGGTTCATCCATCCCTGCACTGCTCAACCGTACCTCGGCGCCTTGAGCATACATCGACTCCTAGAAGAGACCCTCGGCCGCCCAACCAGTATAACCTACATATATAGTTGGGAATCCAAGGTACCTCTTTCTCGATAGGCTTTCATGGGCCCTAAATTTTCATGGTTCAGCTTCAGGAGAGTGTAACCTTCCCCCCGAACCACGCGAGAGATACCCCTTATATGACGTGACTTTAGGTTACATTTGCCTCTTACGAAATGTTATTCGCGAACTAGGTGTACGCCATAAAGGTTTGTCCCATTCATTTGCGCATTTATATTTGTTAAATCATTCAATCATTCATGTTTCATTATTTGCTGATATTTGTTTCTAAGTATCCGCACAGTTCTGCTTTCACTTGTTGTATTTCACTTTTCTTTCTTAGTCGTATTCTCATTTTACTCTTGGTCGCGAGATTCTCGCACATCATTACTTCAAAAGTATTTTGCATCCCTGTCGTTATTGATTATTTACTTCTTATGCCTTTTTGTTCCTCATATCTTTGCTTCTTCATTGTTATAATATTGGTCCTTCTCTAAGCATTCACCTCGCGGGGTATGTTCAGCCTCCCTCACTTCTATAAAGATCTACCATCAGCTTTTTCCTTTCTCTGCTCATTTCTCACATGTTGCTTCCAACCTTTCTTTTGGCATTTCTTTCTTCGGCAGCCTTTCTATATCGACCTCATGGCACTGCCATGACTCCTTCCAATCTCCCGTATGATACCAATGCCATTTGGGTGTGGAAATTTTATGCATTGATGGTATGTTGAGGCGATCCCCAAAATTTCATGAAGCCATGGCCTCCCAATTAGTGCATTATACGGGGATTCCACATCAACTACAGTAATAAAATATCGCTGATAATCCTTGTAGAGGTATCCTCATGTGAACCTCTCCTTCTGGGCTTGTTTGCGTGCCATTAAAGCCATATATCTTGTATGTCGAGGGAATCAAATCCTCATCTTTTCCGCCCATCGCCTTGTAAGTATGGTAGAAAAGAATATTCACCGAACTTCCGGTATCATTAGAATTTGCTTGATCGCCCAACAAGCTTCGCCTCATCATCTTCTCCATCGACTGTTTCGGGGTTAATTCTAGTTTCACAACCAACGGGCTATCGTGGTGTTTCTCTTCCTTTTGGTACTTCATCTCAAGTGAGAAAGAAATAGTCTTCAATCGCCACTTTTCTAATCGCCGTGTTCTTCGCAGCATCATTATTTCTTTATCATTAGCGCCTCTCAAAGACTCTACCGAGCACGTTGTCATGGAAATCTTCGGCGGTGCGAGCAGGGAGTGGACAATAGAGTTGCGTTCAAATTCTTGGCTTTTGTTCCTACTTCTATCACAAATGTCTTTCCTTTCGCCGACACTGCCTGCATCTCTCGGTGGTGGTGGTAATGTCTCGACCTGCTTTTTCTCCCTTAAGAAAGTGATTCACTTTCCCCGATCAATCATCCCGAGAATAATTTCTTTATGTTTCTACAATCGCTTGTTTGATGCCCATGGAAGCGATGGTAAGAACAAAACTCATGACTTCTATCGCTCGCGGTGGTTCCATTCCAACATTCCAAGGTGCTGGTACATTTTCCATCACAAGTATAGCTTCCCAAATTTTTTCAACGCTAGTATCTGGAGGCATCTTAATTTGTTCCCATACCTGTCTCTATGACTTCTCTCGCCTCCACTGTTATTTTGCCTTCGTCCACCATAAGTTTCTTTTTTGCACATGATCTAGCCTCTCGAATCTTATTATTGCTGTTACGGTTGTAGTAGTTTTTCACGTTCAAACTCTTCTTGATCGTGGCTTCCCATGGCTACTATCTTTCGCCGTCCTCATCGCCTCTCCTTGCCTGCTGCCCTTGCGAAGTGCTCGCCACCAGATTTATGAATTGAGGTAAAAACTTGCGTCATGCGTTAGAGTTTGTATTCGCGATCGATAAGAATTCATTTCATTCTCGTCTTTTCTTCTAAGGCGATGTATTCTTCCCGTAATTCTCGCAGCTTCCGCCATCGTGATTGTATTTTTGATTCTAAAATTTGAATGTATAACAAGTTAGTCGCAAGAGAGCATTCACAAATGAGAGTATGAGATATCTCTCTCAACCTGTCCCGCCATTTCGCTACACATGGTCCTCCATCTTATTGCTTCAATCATTTTAAGCTCTCAATCCTTTGTTTCCAACTCCGAATACATCTTCACACTGGGTCGTGAAGAGTTATTACTTATGTATGCTCCCTGTGAATGTGGCTTGTAAATGGTTAAATGATGTGATTGTGTTCCTTGGCAAACCTTCAAACCACTTTAGTGCTTCTCCTATTAAGCTTGACGCGAATATTTGCATAATATGGCATCATGATTCTCCCATTGTAACATACATCTCATATAAGCCTTAATATGTTGTATCGCACAAAGTTGTTCCATCAAAGATGTTGGTTAATGCAGTAGATTGCACTTAGGAGGTATTCTCCCATCTGTATTTCTAGCGTGAAGGGATTCTTCGCGGCTTCGCGATGGCTTGGGCCCAGCTTGTCTCCTTCCTCCTTCCCTTCTATTGTTCAAAGAATCCTCTCATTTCGGCCTAGTTCCCTTAAGATTTGTTCATTTGCCTTAATTTGTTTCTACCGGGTCTTTTTAGCTCGTCTCCTTCTTCGTCAGCCTATTTTGACCTTCCCGCTGTTATTTTCTCCTCTTTCTTTCTCGCGACGCTCTTCTTTTCTTTCATCAATTCGCACGCCATTGTATCGGTTATTCTCTCTTCTTGGTTGCCTCTCCGCCTCATCATCCGCACCTCTCATAATCTTCGTTGATATTTCTATTGTTACGATTTTGTTCCTCCTTCTTTCGCGGTTGTCATGGTTATTCGCCGGATTGCTTTTCCATCTCTTGATTTTCTATTTCCGCTTTATTATTCTTTCTCTCTCATGAGCTAGTCGCGCTTTGTTCAATGTAGGTGTCTCTCAATGTCATCCTCGATCTCTCGCTTCTTCTCAATTCTTCTTTCTCTCCCGTGTAGAATTATTCTTCCTTCAAAGCACTGGATCATTCGGCCCTTGAGTTGCATGTTTTCTTGATTTTCCCTATTTCGCTCATTTTGAAGATTTTCGGCCGAGGGAATATAACGATCTTCTATTTCCCCTCTTCTCTCGCCATGCTCGCTTCTGATTTTGTGTTTCTTCCTGTGTTTTCTCGTTGGTAGAACTCTCCTTCTTTCTTTCTATTCGATCTTGAACTTGATCTCACGCTACTTCTAGATCTCCTACTTTGTAATCTCATATTTTCCATCCTCAATTCATGATTTTGTCTTGTCAAATTTGCTCGCTTCCTCTCGCTTCTAATCGCCTCTCTTCGTATTGTTTGTCTCAATCTTTCTAGCGCCGCCACTTCTTCATTTCCCGGATTCATCTCTCCATTCATCCCTTGCTCTCCTTGTCCATTGTTCACCAACTGCTGCTCCTCTTCTCTCGCCTTCGTAATCGATCTCCAAGTATGTACACTCACTCTATCATAATCCATACTGCTTTGCTACCGGGGAGATTGGTGGCTGGTTTTGACCTTCTCCATCATTTCTCATATTCATCCTTGATGATTCTCCCTGCTTCATCCTCCTTTCTCCAGAAGTCTCCCACTTCTTCTTACAATCGTTGGTTGCCCTTGTACATTTCTTCTAGCCATCTTTCTTTTCAATGAATTCTTGAGTATCTTTTCCAAATCTCTTCTCTCGTTAATCCAAATTCTTTCCAATTTCTTCACAATCATCGCTCGTCCCTCAAGCTTTTAGCAGATATGTAGTAGCAGTGTTTTCCCACACTACACTCCCCTCACTATATTTTGTTAATTAATCCATTGAAAGTCAGATAATTGAGAATGTTTATTGATTAATTTCATGAGTTGTCTACACAGAAAAGTAGGATTACACTTAGCAAGTAAAACACTCCTAGACTTTCTCTCTCCTAATGACTTGCCCAACAATTCCAAAAAGATCCTCCTTACAAATGCACTCACTCAACCCTTTATATAGGGCGATACATAGTGGATGAGATGTTTAATCTATCCTTTTATTTCTGAAATGTTCCGCGAAGTGTCGCAGATGTACAAACATTTATTCTCGCGACACTTCTTAACCTCGCCTTGGCTCCATGTCTTTCTGCTTTGTGTGTCGTTGTTCATCGTTGGCCATTTATTTTAGCTGCTCATGCGATCGCTTCGCGACGTCGTACATTAACCCCCATGAGCCCCGCACGTTGCGATATTATGATCCTACAACAATACAGCACAATCAAGAACAAATCAAAATATGAACCACACTCATCAAATGATTATGGATTTCATCTAACCCTAGCAATAAAACTCTAACATGGTTAAGATACAAAATAATTACAAATTGACCTAATTGATACACTCTACAGCCTGTGCATGAGCAAAAACATCTTCTACATCTCCTATTTATACATGCAAAAGAAAATCCCCAAATATCAAACCCTAATTCATTTAAAATAAAAATTAAATGCAAAATAATTCGAACAAACTCTAACCCATACTCAATTTGTCGTTGGCTCTACTCATGCGGTTCCGAGACTCCTTGCTCTTGATTTGATGTAAGAGAAACCCTAGCCTCAATTATTCTTACATAGCCTCAGGGGGTTTCAGAGAGGCTAAGCGAGAGATAAGTGAAGCCAGAGAGGGTGCGGTGGATGTCTGGGTGTCGAGAGATGATGGAGTTGGTGGCGAAGGTGGCTCGTGGTGGTATGGGTGAAGACGGTGGAGGAGCAGAGCTCGCTCCGTGATGGACACTTCTGGAGAGAGCAGAGAGGAGAAGAAAGAGAAATTGAGGAAGAGAATAGGCTTTGTTCGATTAGGTATAGGGTGTTGGTAACTTCATTGTGAGGTGTGGATAGCCGATGATCGGGAGCGATGCCGCCACCAAGCGAGCATTGATTTAGCCGGGAGAAGATCTGAACAGTTGAGGATGTATTGAGTTGATTTGGTGCCGAGCGGAGCATGAGAAATAGATGAGCGATGGATACCGTATGATTTATCTGGTAGATCTCAACGCTCGGATGAGCGGGTTCGATCCGGCCGTGGGTAGCTCTAGCCCATGTCTTCTTTTGTTGTTGCAACCGACACAAGGCTGGCTTTGGGCTATCTACTCCATAGACGCTTGATTCCAATTCTTTCGCTCTTTTGGCTTTTTTTTTAATTTCTCCTGACTTTATTTAGTACCTAAAAACACAAAATTAATTAATACAAATATTTATTCTTTGAAAACAAGGAAAATACAGAATATGGGATAATATCTAATTCTTGAGCATAAAAGATGAGTAAAATGCCAATAAAAAGATGTATAAAAATGCACTATTTGGCACTCATCAATCTTTACATCCTGATGATGTCAGAGATCCTAAATTCAGAGATTTACAAATAGTCGCTGAGAAGTATACCGTGGACAACTTTTTTTTTGAAAATTATAAAGTAATAAATATGAGAATGACAAATCTTACTGGGGTGCCTTGCTTGAAAAGAAAAGATAATATTTCTGATGACAAGTGCTTATGCAAGATATTGATTGGCATTCGGCAATAATAGTACTCCTCCTCATTCCAAAGATGAGAAATGGTGGGTTATTCCTTTTATTTTTGAGTGGACTTACATCGCAGTTCGCATGTTCTCCTTGCAAACCTCATGAATTATCATCCTTTGGGAGTTTAAGTGGCCCGAGGAGGCAAAAGAGGTATATTTCCTTTTTCAATTTTTGCGATATATTTTCTTCCTCTTCTACTTATTAAACTTTCAAAAATTTAGATTGCCAGAATGAGAAAGAAGTATAAAGAAGATCCAAAGGCAAGTACCTGGCGATATTCGATCGCTCACGGATGAAGTAAGAAACATTTTATTTTGTTAATACAAACAATATTGTCCTCATTTCTTATCTTCATGCGATGCTGCTGTTGACGTTGAAGAAGCCGTTGCGAAGGTTAAAGGCAAAGATAAAATCACTTTTCGCAAGGACAAGTCTTCTCGCTCCGCTTTCTAAAAACGGAAAACCCATCCTCTTCTCATCGTAGTTCCCAAACCAGTGAAAGTTCTGATGAGGATGAAAATGAAGTTGATACTTCCTCCGCGAAAGAGAATCACTCTACTACTTCTGCTATGGCGCAACTGTCTAGTGTCTTCTCCGATTCTATGCAAGGATTAGGAGATGATCATCTAAGCTATTTTGCGGAGCTCGCTAAAATTTGCGATGCGCCCGCTATTAGAGGATAATGAATCTTTTCGCGAGTTTCTAACATTGACTTCCAACCATTTGAACGCTCCCCAATGCTTGGTATGTTCATATTCCTTTCCTTCTCTGTAGTTTCGATTATAAGCTTTATCTT
Organism: Papaver armeniacum; assembly: GCA_023531295.1. NCBI lineage: Eukaryota > Viridiplantae > Streptophyta > Magnoliopsida > Ranunculales > Papaveraceae > Papaver > Papaver armeniacum. Next base: position 21,744 of record JAJJWW010014896.1, read on the forward strand.
AACAATTTCTTTATTTTCCTTTATAGTCCGGGAGAGCTTCCTTTGTTGTTGCCTCAGATCTCGAGAGAAGACGCGACAACCTTGAAAAGAAAAATCTCCAACTTAAAGAGAAGATCCGAGAACTAGAAACCGAGGTTGCGATGTCTCGCAAGAAAGATGAAAGAATTCAACAATTGGAAATCAATCCACTTCTAAGACTAAAATATCTACTCTTCAAAGCGCAAATCAAAGAACTTTATGGTAATAAATTTTTGCTCTTCAAATCGTCTTTACTTTGTCATCTACTATTTTTTGCCTGATTTATTATTTTCGCAGACATATATAATCTCTCTGAAGAAGCCATTCTTCTCCATTCATTTCCCGAGCCTATGGATAATGATGTTCTCCTCACCCATCTCAATGAGTCTTTAAGTAATTCGTCAAACAAAGTTGATTCCCTTTCATTAAATGAACTTCAAACCAAGTGTCGCCTCTTAGAGATTGAGCATAGAGCTAGTTTAGGTTTAGCCAACCGATTTAAACAAATGTATCTTGATTCCCATAGAAAAACTGAACTTTTAAGGAAGAAAATTAGTGGTCTCATAGATGACAAAGACCGCATTGCTAACCAACCAAGCGCGCAGCATTAGCAACATTTCAAAAATCTCTTCTCGAAGTACAAATTGAATAGGATGAAATCTCTTCGATCCGAATGCCATATTTAATGAGCGAGAAGGTCAAATTCGTTCGCTTCTTGTTATCAATAATGATGACGAATTCGCCTTGGGCTTCAAGGTTCTAGATAATGCCGGAAATAATTTAGGTGTTGATGTTAGTCTTCATGCCGAGCATACTTGCTCTTGGTTAAAGATATGATATCTTACAGAGAAGGTTGTTTTATTATGCTTTCCGCACCTTTACTTGTAGTATTGTAATTGAATTGTTAATTCATTATCATATGTTTGTAGAATCAGAAGAGATTTCTGCATAAGGATTGAAGAACTTGAGTCTGAAAAGGGGAATCGCGGTAAGGCCTTTCTCTTCGCAATAAGTATTCTAAGTTGAAGAAACAACTGCAAGCTACAGTGGCAAATTTCAATAATAATGCTTTGCTCGCTGCAATCAAACTATCGAAACAGGTTTGCAATGATCATCGCATTCCTCTTAGTTCATATCCTTGTAGGCGATGATATCCCCCAAGATATGTCTTTCTCGGACGTCCTCGATAGTGAAGCTAGTGAAGAAGAAGAATCTGGCAAAAAGAATGATGGAATTGAAGAATCTGACCAAGAAGAAGAATCCTCAAAGAAATAACTTCTTTTTTCTTCTTTCGCTTCTTGTAATATCTGTACATATACTCTTTTAACCTTCTTGAATGAATTCAATCTTTGCTTTCTTTACTTGCGCATATTAGTCAAGCGATTCTCCTTTATAATTCAACTGACCAGCATTATGAATACATAAATCCATCATGTGAAAATGAATAACAAAATTTTATCCTATTCATTCCCATACTTGCCTCTGTTATTCATTTTCAAATGAGAGATTTGAACAATTATTTCTGAGCAATAAAATCTCTGACTTCGGCCCTTATTATTTGTAACTTTATGATGGAATATAATCATTTTCGCAAGCTTATTTGCTTCCTCAATTGTATGTATGTTTGTATCTTTAGTTATGTTGAAGTTCATCATTGCGACAAGATCGCAGGATGTCTTTACGAATGAATAAATCCATTGATCTTGCCTTATCATTCTTGTGTGGTCTTATTTTGCCTTCCTAATTAAAGGTCTTATTTCACACCTCGTTGCGACAAAGTCGCAGACGCCTTTACATTTTCATGTAATGACCCATTGACCTTGTCTTATCATTTGTTAAGTATTTTTGCCTCTGCATAGGATATTTTATGTGCGATAAATATGACAGGCTTAAATACTCTTTTGCGAGTGAAAATCCCATGACATTGCCGTTTTTGCGATTTAAATCGCAGGACGTTTTTGCATTTTCATGCAAAAACCCATTGATCTCGCCCTTATCCTTGCAAGATTATTGCCTCTACAGATCATTGCACAAATATGAGAAGCCTAAATTTCTTGCGAAAATAAAGCCTCATGACATTTGCGTCTTTTGACACTTATCACCTCCCTAATGGAGGGTGCCGCCTTATCTTCTCCCTGGTTGCCCTTCAAGGAGGCGTACATCGGCCATACAAGACTAGCTCCTCCCATCCGGTCTTAACAACAACCAGCTTGTTTTCATGAGCCTCTTATCCCTTATACCTATATGGTTTATGGTTACGAGACTGCACCTAAGTGGAGTTTTCTTCGGGCCGAAAAGATATACCAAGACTTGCCAAGAATGGCCGAGACACTTCAAATGCCCCAGGCACTCTTGGCTCAACCGTGTACTCCCCGCGCCTTGAGCATACATCGACTCCTTGGAAGAGACCTTGGGCGTCCAACCAGGATATAACCTTTATATATAGTTGGAAATCCAAGGTATCTCCCGGATAGGCTTTCATGGGCCCCAAATCTCCATGACTCAGTTCCGTGGAGCGGTGTAACCTTTCCCCGAGCCATGTCAAGAGATACCCCTTATATGACGCACTTTTAGGTCTTACATTTGCCTCTTGCGAAATATCATTCGCGAACTAGGGTGTACGCCATAAAGGTTCGTCCCATTCACTCACTCATTCATTTTTGTTAATTCATTCAATCATTCATTTTGCTTGCGAGGCTATCGCACAATCTTACATTGTTTAATCATTTTTGTTTTTCAATTCTTCAATCACATTGTCTTACATTCTTGATGGCGAGATCCTCGCATATTTCTTCTTCAATTATTGTTTCTTCCTCTTACCTTTAACAAGCTTTTGTTGCTGCTGTTTGGTGATTATTTACTTCTTACACTTTTTGCTCCTGCTACTCTCTGCCTCTATACCATTCAAATCTCTTAATGATTCCTTTCCATCATAAACTTCAACTGTTTTCATGCACTTTTTTCGCAATGTATCTTCTTCTCTTACATCAATGGCATCCACCATTATTCTTTCTCTTCTTTTCTCATCTTTTGCATGTTGCTTCCAACCCTTTCTTTTCTCAGCTCTCTCTTCTCAGCTCATAGCATTTTTGTCCTTCCGTCCAATCTCCTTTTATAACTCCGACACCACTAGATGAGGAAATTTTATGCATTGATGATAAGTCGACGATACGCCTGCATTTCGTGTAACCATGGTCTTCCAATCAATGCATTATAAGGGACTCCACATCGACTACACGTAACAAAATCCCCAGCTTGATAATCCTTGCAAAGGTATTCTCATATGAATTTCTCCTTTAGGCTTATTCCGTTCCATTGAAAACATATATCTTATATGTCGAAGGTATCAACTCTTCATCCTTTCCCCCCCATAGTTTTGTAAGTATGGTAGAAAAGAATATTCACTGAACTTCCTGTATCAATTAAGATTCTATTGACGCTTCAAAGCAATTCTCACGCTTCGTCATCTTCGCCATCTACAAGTTTTGGATTAATTTCCAATCTTATAACCAATGGGTTGTCATGCGTCTCTCTCGCTTCTTCAGAATCTCTTCCGCGTTGAAAGAAATAATCTGATTTGCCATTCTTTTAACTGCGATGTTTTCACAATGTTCATCACTTCTTTATTATTAACTTCCCTCGCGAAAACCCTACTGCGAACATTATCATGAAATCTTCAATTGTTCGATATGAATGTACAATGGAGTTGCAAAACAAATTTTTAGCTTTCTTTCCAACTTCTATTACGAATGTTTCTTTCCCCTTTGCTGAGTTTGTTCTGTGCATTTCTGGCGGTGGTGGTAGCGGTTGAACCTTCTCTTCACTTTTTAGAAAATGACTCAACTTTCCATGGTCAATCATTCTGAGGATGATTCTATTTATGTTCATGCAATCATTTGTCAAGTGTCCATGAAAGCGGTGGTAAGAACAGAACTCGTGACTTCTATCACTGGGTGGCGGCTCATTCCCCATGTTCCATGGCGCAGGTATGTTTTCCATCAAGAGTATAGCTTCCCATATTTTTTCAACGCTAGCATTTAATGGTGGCATTTTTATTTCTTCCCATACTACTCTGTGACGTCTCGACCTCCATGATAGTCCGCCTTTGACTTCCATAAGTTTCTTGCGGATGATCAAGTCTTTGAATTTTGTTATTGCCGCCACGGTTGTAGTAATTCCTTTCTCTCTCAAATTCTTCTTGATCACGGCTTCCCCATGGCTACTATCTTTGGTTGTCCATCATCTATTGTCCTTTCTGCCGACATTCATAAGTGCTCGCCACCGTGTTTATGGATTTGGGTAATAGACTTGCATTCGCAGCGTTTGAATTTGTATTCGCAAATCGGGTATGATTCCATCTCGTTTTGCCTTTCCTCTAAAGCAATATATTCCTCCTGAAGTTCTCGCAACTCAGTCATTGTAATTGTATTCTTAACTCTAAAGATTTGAATATATAACAAATTGGTTGCGAACATAGCGTTTATGAATGATAAAATGAGATATCTCTCGTCCACTCGTCCACCATCTCGCTACACATCGTCTTCCATCTCACGCGTTAAGTGTTTTAAACTTTCACCAACTCTTTGTTTCAGCCCAAATACATCTTCAATTCCCGGTCGCGAGGAATTGTTACTTATATATGCCCCTAAGAATATAGCTTGTAAATGGTTGAATGATGTGATTGCTTCTTGACAAACCTCAAACCATTTGTGCTTCTCTCGTTGCTTGATGCAAAAATATTTGCATAATATGGCATCATGATTTTCCCATTGCAACATACACCTTACATACTTTTTGATATGTTGTATTGCGGCAAGTTGTTCCATCAAAAATGCTTTGGTTAATGCGGGGTAAATTGCACTTTGGAGGTATTCCTCCCAACTGCACCTCTAGTGTAAAGGGAGTTTTCGCAGCTTCTTCGATTGCCTCATCCAATTGTCTCCTTCCTCCTCCTCTTCTATTGTTCAGCATTCCTCTCATCTCTGCCAATTCTCTTAAAATTTGTTCATTTACATCGGGGTTCGCATTTATCGGTCTTTTTAGCTCTTTCTCTCTCCTTCTGCGTTCATGTCTACCTTGATTTTCTTGTTCAGCATTTTCTTCTCTTCTTTCTCTGCGACTTTCTCCTCCATCTCGTTCTCGAATTCGCACACCATTGTATTCATCATTTTCTCTTCTTGGTTGTCTATCAGCTCTTCTTTGTATTCTTTCATACTCTTCATTGATATTTCCATTGTTGCGATTTTGCTCGCCTTCTTTCTCGATTGTCATGATTATTCTGCCGAATTGCTTCCTACAACTCCCGTTCTTCCATTTCTACACTTAATCTTTCCCTTTCGCAAGCTAGGCGCGCTTGTTCAATATAGTGCTTTTCGATGTCATTTTCAATCTCCTCTTGTCTCCCCTGTGCTTCTCTCCCATGCAGGTATTCTTTCTTCCTTCTCCCGATTTTCTTCACCAATTGGATTATTCTGCTGTCTATTTCCATTATTTTGATCATTCTGTAAAATCTCAGGTCGTGGAATATACACTACTTCCCCTCTTTCGCAGCATCCTTCACCGAGATTTGGCTCTCTTCCTAGATTTTCTTCATTAACATTTTCGACAGGTGATATTCTCCTCATATCATCTCTAACCGATCCTGATCTTGATCTCGATGTGTGTTACTGACCTCCTATTCTCGCAACCTTATATTTTCCATTCTCAACTCATGGTTTTGCCTTGTTAAATTTGCGCGTTCTTCCGCTTCTAATCGCCTTTCTTCATATATTATTTGTCTCAACGTTTCTAATGTCGCGATTTCTTCATTTCTATGAATGTTTTCTCCCATTTCTTCTCGATTCCTCTCCTCTTGTCCATTATTCATCAATTTTGCACTTCTTCTCTTTCTTCCATAGAATCTCGATCTCCATGTATGCACGCTCACCCTATCATAATCTATTACTCTATTTGATCGGTTGAATTGAATTGGTGGTTGAATTTGACCTTCTTTCTTGCGTTTATTCTTGATGGTTCACCTATTTCATTTCTCCTTTCTCCAGCTAATCTCCCGCTTCTCCTTACAATTGTTGGTTGTTCTGATGCATTCCTTCTTCTAGCCATTTCTCAATTTTAGTAAATTGTTGAAAGTTATTCGAAATTTCTTTCTTGTTACTCCTGATTCTTTCAATTCACAAGGTTGATCTTCACAAAGATCCCTGTTTCTAGCAAGCATATGTAGTTGTAGGAAATCCTACAATATGCCCTCACTAGAATTTACTTAACTAATCCATTTGAAAATGAGTAATAATAGATTTTATTGATTATTTTCTTGAAATGTTTACAAAGAAAGATAGAAACAGAGCTAAAGAAATTACAATCACTCTTAATTTTCTCTCTCCTAATGACTTGCTTAACAATTCAAAAGAACTCTCAATACAATGAGACTAACTCAACCCTTTATATAGGGTAATACACAGTGGATGACGCCTTTGTGTCCTTTATTTTCGGGAATAACTCGCGAAGTGTCGCGAGTGTTATAAACATTTTTCCTTGCGACACTCCTAAATCTCACAAGTCTTCACACTTTTCTCACGTTCTCGCTTTCGTCATCTATTGCGTCATTTATATTTCTTTCTGCGATGCCTTCGCAATGTAATCGCTTATTAATCTCGTGAAGTATTGATGTCGCGATATTTCGTCTCCTACAAGAATAGAGGAGAAAGTTGATGATTATTTCGCAAGAGAGGGTTAGAACATTTGGTATGGTGCGAGAATATGCAAGAGGCAGGTCAAGGGTTGAAGTCTCATTTCTCAAACTTCTTTTTGCTCACGCGATAATTACACTTCTTTGTGCGATATTTATACATTGCAAGGATGCCAATTTCGCAAGCAAGTCATATACTTCGCGAGAGACGATAAAGAATAAAACAATCACATGAAAGCTAAGTACCACTTTCCTAGAACATTTTACTTACTGTGAAATAAAAGATTTTTGATTTGATTTAAAAGAAGGCGATACATTCGCACGATTACGTAGATTTTTTTTTGCAAACAAAAAACTACACCGTCGGAAAACAACCTAAAACCACCATCTGAAACCCTAAAACCCTAAAACCACCGTCGGAAAACAGCCTCCCCCTCCCTATCTCATCACCATAACCATCACCTCGATGGGTTAGAGTGGGGTTGAGGTGTCTGGGTCCTTTTATTTTTTCCACGCTGGTTTCTTCCTCATAAACACGGTTTTTTATTTTTCTTTCTTTCTTTCTTTCTTTTTCTTCTCGTCGTATTTCCCATTCTCTGTGGGTTTTTGGTTGTACGTTCTTCCTCCAACTTTCAGTTTGTTTACGTCTGGTGCTGCCTGAGAACCCCTTGTTATCTGGCTGGTGTTTTCTTAGCCTGTGGTTGAACTTCAGGTGCACTTACTGTTTGATGCTTTGACTGAATGACATCCACTGGCAAAGGTGTTGTTTTGTGTACCTTTAAAGACTTTCATGGGTGTCCAGATGGGGAGAATGGAGGTAAGGGTTTTGTTTGCTTAATCCCTCATTGGAAGAGACTTCATCTCTGCAATAAGGAAAGGAAAGATGCTCTGCAACAAGCCATTCGATGCGATTTAGACGTTTTTGCTGGATTAGAGAATACATTGAAGACCTTGAAGCAATGGTTATGTTTTGATTGCATGACTATCCAGGCCTGGAGTAGAGCGTGTAAGCATGAAGGGGACACTGAGATACGACCTGTAACATGTGAAGGGGAAGTGGTTGAAGTGATTGTTGGTGTATCTCGCCCCTGCCAGCAGGTAAGTGCGTTCCATTTAGAATACGATGGTTTTGAACTCAATGTGGAGACATTGGATGCAGTCTTCAGGGTTCCGATTCGCACTGTGAAGAGTATACCAAGGGGTTGTAGATTAGCTTTTTCACATACCTTGAAGGCGACACTTCATAGGGTGGCGGCAGAACCTAAGTCTATTATGAATTGGGTCAAACTGCTGCTACTCCCTCGATTGACGTTGAGGGTTTTTCAGCCTAAAGGGAGATCAGAAAGTAAGTCAGGCAATCGCAAAATGATGCAGCAAAAACAAATTCTTAAAGCCTTGGCAATCTGGGGGGAATCTGGTGGGATACACAGGCTTGTAAGGGAAGCTTTGAAGGTGCCTGTGACAAGGTGTGCTGTGAATTTGGAGGATGACATGGAAAAAAAAAGGGACAGGCTAGGTACTAATGTCACAACCTGCTTACGTAAAGTCGCAGATGGACATTTTACTGCTGCTGTGAAGGCTATTAGTTCATCAGGGGTGGCTCCAAATAATGCAGATACAAGAAAATCTCTTGAGGATAAACACCCGTCTATGCCCCCTCCACAGAAACCTTCTATCCCACTACATGAGACGCCCTTAGTAGCAGAGGCAGGGACTATTCTTAGTTGTATAAAATCCTTCCCTAAGGGTACGTCGTGTGGCAGGGACGGTTTCCGGGCACAACACCTTTTGGATGCCTTTTGTGGGGAGGGATCGTCGGTTTCTGCAGATTTAGTCGCGGCAATAACAATGGTTGTTAATTTGTGGCTCTGTGGGAGATGTCCACTCAAGCTTGCGGAGTTCATTGCATCAGCTCCTCTAACGCCTCTTCTTAAGCCAGACAAGAGCATCCGTCCCATCGCTGTTGGGACGATTTGGCGCCGACTTGTGTCCAAAGTGGCTATAAAAGGGGTAGGCAAGGACATGGCTGAATACCTGCAGGACTATCATTTCGGGGTAGGTTTTCTGGGGGTGCGGAGGCTATCCTTCATGCTGTGAACATGTTTGTCAATAAACACCACATGAATGATAAGCTTACTATGTTAACAGTGGACTTCACAAATGTTTTCAACCTTGTCGACCGTACGGCTATGCTTCTTGAGGTACACAAGTCATTCCCTTCCATATCACCATGGGTTGAATATTTATATGGGCAGCCCGCAAGATTGTATGTTGGGCATTACTACATCTTTTCTTCTGCGGGGGTACAACAGGGCGACCCATTGGGGCCGTTATTATTTGCTCTAGTGCTCCACCAGCTTGTAAGAAAAATAAACAAGGAATGTACATTATCCTTACAGGCTTGGTACCTTGACGATGGCACTATTATTGGTGACATGGCAGAAGTAGCGAAAGCTCTCACGATTGTTCAGACAAAAGGGCCAACTTTATGGCTTATTTTGAACATTAAGAAAACAGAAATTTTCTGGACTTCTTGTGATGGACGAAAGTTAAGAGATGGGATGTTTCCTGCTGAAATTTCAAGACCAAATAATGGTGTTAAATTATTGGGAGTAGCAGTCAGCTTAGATGATGGGTTTGTGAAGGGCCTTGCCATTAAGAGAGCAAAGAAAGCAGTTGAACTGATGCAGGTTTTATCAAAGCTGCGTGATCCTCAGAGCGAATTATTACTTCTACGTGCATGCATGGGTATTTCCAAGTTGTTATTTGGACTTCGTATTTGCCAGCCAGAATACATTATGGAGGCAGTGGAAATTTTTGATAAAGGCCTTAGAGAGGTGGTTGAGGGCATAGTGGTTTGCGGGGGTCCGTTCTTTGGAGAGCTACAATGGAGGTTATCTACACTGCCAATTAGATACGGAGGGTTGGGCATATATACTTCTAGAGAGACTTCTCAATATGCCTTCCTAGCATCACGTGTCCAAACTTGGGGATTACAGGATCATATATTAAGAAGTGGGGAGGTAGAAGGTATGGATGACAACTTCAACAAGGCTTTGATGATGTTACAGGTAACTCTCCCTGATTTTTGACTTTAGCAGTTTTACCAGTAAAGACACCGCCCCCATTAAAACCCAAAGTAATTTGGCGTCTGCTCTTTTTGGTAAAGTAGTTAAAGACATGGACAGAGTTTACGAGTTGTCGGGTAGACAGAAAGCAGTTTTAGGTTGCCTGCAAGCAGGGCATGCTCAGGACTTCCTCCTCGCTATTCCAATTGAAGGCCTTGGACAGAAGATGTCACATGTGGAGTACCGCACCATCCTTAAATACAGATTGATGATCCCCTTATACCCATCAGACACACGTTGTCCTGCTTGTATCACTGGGTGTTTGGACGCTTATGGGGAACATGCAGTTCATTGCAAGGTAGACCCTGGTTTTAAATATAGACATGATCATGTGAGGGACACTTTATATGATATACTATGGAGAGCTGGTATTTCTACGAAGAAAGAAGCGGCTGTCAACTTTTTGACTGATCCACTCGAGGGGAGATCGACGCTCAGGCCAGCGGATGTTTTAATTTTTGGGTGGGATAACGAAAAACATGCATGTGTTGACCTTACTGGGGTTTCTCCGTTAGTAGGAATCGGACATGGCACTTTCACAGTCGGGCAAGCGGCGTTAAGGGCTGCCTCAGGTAAGATAGCGAAACATGAGAAAGCGTGTCATGACAATGGGCATGCCTTTATTCCTTTCTCTTTTGATACATTTGGTTTTTTGGCTCCAGAGGTAGTTGGTCTCCTCAAAAGGATTCAGAGAGTCATGCACAGTAATGTCATGACTCCTGGCTCGAGAGAGTTTGTTATTCATAGGTTAGGATTTGCAATTCAAAAAGGGCTTTCGGCGCAGCTTGTTGCGCGTTTGCCTGTTTCGTCGATGTAATTACTATTTAATTATCGAATGAATGATTAATTTAATAAATAAATAAAAAAAATCGACAAGAAGAATTCATTGTATCATATTTTGGGTTTGTATAATTCGTTTTTAGTTTTGTATTTTTTCAATAAAGCCAATGGAAGAAGGAATATCTACAATGAAGTTTCAAGCAATAAGGATTTAGAGGAAAAGAGTTACATTGTCAAGATTCTACGAAGTTCAAGATTTTATCATCAAGAGTTGAAGATCGAAGACGAAGATGAAGACACCGATTGAAGACCGAAGACGTTTCTATGGATGCTGTGAGAGTGGTGCTAACTGCACGCCGAACGGATAACGAGGTAAGTAAGCATATTCCCACCTTCGTTAAGTGGTTGATTTCCTTTCTTAGAGATCGTCCGAAAAAAGGGTTTTTTAAAATGATTAAAAGATGTGGGTTTTCAAAACAATTCGAAGGGTTTCTTCCTTCCTACTATTCAAGGTGTCGCAGGATTCTCTTTTCATTCCAACCTGGACACATGTGTGACCCATAAAAATCTATTTATTATTGAGAGCAACTTCATAAAACCCTTTCTTGTGAGGCAGAGTCGAGACTTTCGATCACTCCGAACCCGAATTTCTTTCGATAAGGGATGGTTATTTATCTCTCAACTTTTAAGGATGAGATTGTGTTCATTTATGTGTCTAACTTCTTATGACTAGTGTGCAGAATCTCTATGTCTTCTTAGCGCGTTGGATGCTATCATTTCGGAGAACTATTAAGTTGGAAAAGTAGGTTTTGTGGGTATATCTCCAGTAAACCCTCACGAGAGTTGTATGTATATTTTTATAATAAATTTTGTTTGATTTGCTCGAGGACTAGCAAAGTCTAAGTATGGGGGAATTTGATAGGTGTAGAATACACCTTATTTACTATCTATTATTTATGTTTTTTTTGCGAGTTTTCTTGTAAATTATGTATTTTATGTTTGGTTTTGAGTTTACTAGGTGTTTTGGAGTTATTGAAGCAAAAAGAAGTGGAACTCACTCAAATCCAGGATTTCTTCTCATCATCTTGAAGAGAATGAAAAGGCAAAAGAAAGAGATCATTCCAGAAGCGAAATCAATGATTAAGCTTGTCAGCCCCTTGAAACTGACAGTACAAGAATTACGCAGGACGGCCTCTATCCAAGGTATGGGTGCCTAGAGTCATCCTGGGGTGTCTAATAGTGTGGCGTTTAAATCCATCCCTAAACTATACCCTAAATCGAGAACCGGTTTGTCTCGTTATTACAGTCCACCTGAAATCAAGAGAGAAGAGAGAAATGGAGACGACTGCATAACTTTTGATGCAGAGAAATCAGGGAAATGAGTAAGAAGCTGCTGCTGATGTTAATTGATAAGACGTTGTTGTTTTTGTTGATGAAGAACGAGATTCAGAGCTCGAATCAGTTTAGGGTTCATGGTGAAATTGCTTTGTAATTCAAATTTGGTATTAATTCGATTTGTGAAGAACAGAAGATTCAGGGATCTGCGATTGTTGAATGGTTGAGTTCTGGTGTTTGATTAATGAAGAATTGGGGGTTTTTGTTAGCCGAGATTACAAGAACTGGAAGTTGTTTCCATCGATTATATGATGGAAGAGAGGTGGTTGTGTACTCTGGTAAGGACTATGATTGAGAAGATGATGTCTCAAAAGGGGTTTCTGAGTTCATTCGAATTCAACAGAGAAGAGCTGACCCAGTTGCTGTTAGAAAGAAGATTAAAGATGGGTTTCGCTTAAATTTGTTATACAGCCAAGATGGAAACTAGATTTGTAGTGATTCAGGTAGAGATTCAAATGAGATGTTGTTGGTGGTTATCTGATGGAGTTGTTAGTGGAGCAGTATGTGGATCTGAGACATGAATCTGATTTATGTTGGCTGATAAAAAAGGGGTTTTTACTGCAGTGTATAATGAAGACTCAGATGGTGGAGATGCATTTGAGTACCAAGGATTGGATTTGTGAAGATGAACAAGATTGGGATAAATTTCGAGATCTTATAAGATGGGTGTACACTGAACTATGAGCTAAAATGTTGGGAACAGGTTTATGAAAGAGTTGTAGCTGTTAATCAGGGAGTTGTGTGATGGTTTTGAGCTAATGGGTCTTTTTGGAGATTGTATGGCTGAGATGATTGAGAATGTTGCAGGAGCTATTGCTTGTATGAGCTCCTGGGGTGATTTCAAATGTATCTCAGCAAGGAATTACAGAGAACCAGTTTTGGTGATTGGATAGAATCTGGTAATTGCCATGAAGCGAAGCTGCAGAGGCTGTGGGGCTGTGTAATGATGTTTGAATGAAGCTACAGATGTAGGCGTTTGGAGCTGCTGCTCTAGTGTTGATTTTGAAGTCTTGAGATTCAAGATGAAGTTGACCTGGTGACTGAAGGCAGTGTATGGCTTGGTTGTGCAGTTGAGATAGCAAGATCTGTTGCTTGTGTAAGTGCTTAAGGTGGTAGTGGTTCTGGTAACCATGGAATGGAAACTGCAACTGAAGCTGAACTATAGAGAAGATGGTTATAGGTTATATTGAAGTTCAAGTGGTGATTCGAGACAGTGTTGGTGTTTGCTGCCAGATGCATGAGTTGTTGGTTTGCAGTGAAAGTAGAGTTTGAGGCACAAGGTTATGGAGCTGTGAACTAATTTCGCAGCTTGCTGGTGATGGTAATTGAATGATAAGCTGAACTGAAGCAATGCAGTGACAGGTTTGAGTAGAATGAATGAGATGGAGCTGCTACCGGGTTTGAGATGTGATGGTGATGCTGTGTTGCAGGAGTACATGAAGTCGCAGCTGCAGTTTAAGCTGAGATGGAACTGCAATTGCAGGCTGTAGTGCCTATTGGTGTATGGCTGTGATAATGGGTTTAAAGCAGTGGTGGAACTGAAGTTGTAGGATGTGGTGGTACTGTACAAGATCTGATGCAGCTGAAATGGTTAATTGAATTGCAAGTGAGAGTATGGAGTTACAGATGATGAGCTGCAGTTGAATGCAGCTGCAATGAGAAGGATATGGTGGTGGCAAGATGAATTTGCAGGAATTGGTAGAGAAGCTGTAGCTGGAGTGGAGTTGTGATGCACCACAATGATGCAACATGGACGTTATGGCTCATGCAAGACTTAGGCCTGTGCAACTGGCCTGTCCTAGGACTAGTCAGATAACTCAGAGCTGACTCGTTCCTGACTCAGCATCTAACTCAGTATCCGTTAGTTCCGTTTTATTGACCGTAAGTTTTAACGATTGACCATTATGTTTGACCGGTGACCGGGTGGATTTCGCCGGTCACCTGAGATGCTTGCCGACGACTTTTCCGGCCAAATTCCGGCCTATGATACCAGTTTTCCGGCGACAGTTTTTGGGCAGAATTCTACATGGGTTTTCTCACACATGGGCTTGGAGGACTTCTATCTAGTGGACTTTTGAAGATTAGACCTAATTTTGGAAACAAGAGAGCTATTTAAAGGAAAGACTTTTACAACTTTGGGAATCACGTATTTTTCTACTTGGAGTTTTGGAGAGCGGCGACTAGGGTTTGCTTCCATTTTAGTTTTTCATCTTCTTCATTATTTTATTATTGATTATGATTATGATGAACTCAAAAGCTATGAGTAGCTAAACAACTATTATTGGTTATGGGATAAAGTTGATTTCTCAACATGTTATTTGAATCTATGAATTAGTTTTGTCTCAGTAATTTATTGTTTGTGATTCACAATTAATAGTGTTATATAGTTTGAATGCTTGTTTAGTCGATTCCGGAATCGATTGATTTTGCCTTCATCCTTATTGCTAGATTAGGGTTTTCAATACGAAAAAGTTGTTTATTCCTGATTCTAAGTAGCATAATTGTGGGTAGTGCTTGTACTGATATATCCTACTAGTCACAAGTGAATCATAACTTTTGTTAAAACGGATTAGTGCTTTTACACGTTCGTTTGCATTGATTAGTCTTATTCCAGAGAACTTATTGCTTTTAGGGAGTTAAACTTGATTGTGCTTTTACACATTAGGTTGCTTTCTAGGAAGAATTCACATATACATCTTTTAATGTGGTTGTGATGAAATCAGGGAATTAGCGGGATATTCTTGCGATCAAGGTATCCTAGGACTTTTAGTAATGAGAGATTAAAATACCAATTCTAGTCATTGATGATAATACATGTTTGTGAATGATACTATCCCGTGACCAATATCTTCTCCTTATTGATTATTCAAATTATTTTATTGCTTTCAATTACTTTTATTGCTTAGATAAAACAAAAATCCCCCCCTTGGTTACTAAGAAACTGAAATTCTATAACAACAAAAGCCTCTCTGTGGGAACGAACTCTTTCTTATCACGTACTTCATTTATATTTAGTAGAGTGAGAAAGTGAAATTATTTTTGCTCGGCTGACAACCGATCAGTCTACCCCAGTTTTCTTAAGCCCAGGAAATTTCCAAGCTTTAAAAAAGAAGATTTTTGAGTTTTGAGCATGTTTAGAGGTCGAAATTGACGAAACAGTAAACTTCCATGAGACTTCCAGGAATTTTTCAGCGATCATGTAGTCCAATGTTTTGGCCACATCTCCTTGCTAGTTTATCCAATTGCTATGAAATTTTGATATGTTATAGATAACATCCACGAAGAGAATGGTATATAACCCAACCTTATATTCTTCACCAATTGCTCCCACTTCGTCGTCTCATGCAGGGCAGTGTAAAATCTCCTCAAATGAGCTTGTTGTAAAACGTGTTTTTATGACTTTCACGCTAGTTGCTCATGTCTTGCACATATAATAAAGAACTTAAATAATATTAGTTCACTTACATGCTAGATTTTATGATTTCCCTTGGTTTCATGCTTGGATAGCTCTAATCTCATGTAATCTTCGTATTAGGTGCCAAATGCCGAAGTTAAGAATGAAGGAAACAATAATGATGACTCAAGCAACCTTGGGGTTATTGATGAAGAAACGACCATCTCTGCACTTCAAAGTCGTGAGGGGAGTTATTGCTGAAATCGTTAAAGAGACCGAGACTTCAATTGTTGTCGCTTCAATGACGGAAGAAACCGAGCCACGAGTAGAAGAGACTGAAGAAACTGTTGCCTTGACTGTAGAAGTTGCTCCGATAATTGAAAATCGTATTTTGGTGCCTGAATATCCAAGTGCGGGAGTTGCTTTTGATCCTCCATTTGGCGCATCACTCCAATATCACGAACTAGTTGTCGGATTCAACGTTCCTATTGGATATGTAGGCTTATACGAGAAGATATGGAGGAAGTTTGGTCACATCATCCTTGACAGAGACCCCAAGCGTGCTTATTCTTTAACAATGCAAGTAGGTGTTATCTTGAGTGTTATAAATGATATATGCACCAGATCTAGAAATACTGTTACTCCAAATGTACTCTTTGACTGGGAGTTCAACTTGGAGAATTATGAGAGACTTGGCTTCAACGTGAAGTGGCTTCGTAAGAAGATAAATGCTATCAAGGACTCATGCGAGAACAACATACCCTTTCCCAATTATGCTGTGATGGAGAAGGAAGATAAGATTGCTAGATTTACTGAAGAGCTGAACATAGAGAAGGCGGCTTTACAAGTCTTGAAGGATGCAGAGGAGCAAAAATCTTACTTTGCTGATTTTCTTTGATTTTCTTTCCATAATCTCTTGAACTTCTGTACTTATGAGAGATGTGAGGTTTTATTTTTTGGTTTTGATTGGTTTTGGATAAGTAGATGATTGAGGATTTTCTTTAGATTTGATAGAGATTTTCTTTAAGCAAACTGAATTCTGAGGTGAGGTTATCCATTCATAGCATTTTGCAATAGCTAAGTTGTTGGTGGAGTAAAGCCCTCGAACCAAAGCAGCATGTTTGAAAACTGATAATATGGACACATGAGGAGGAATAAGACTTGCCTGAGTGCGAAACCTTTTGATGAAAGCATTTGCATTTTCTTTAGGCTTTTGTATCAGCTCCGTCAAGGTTTTGACTTCCTTCAGATACTCAAACGGTGGAGTATCCTCTTCTTCTTCTTCCGAATCATAGGTTTCCTCAACGGAGAAATGTGCAATTGAAGGTGTTGGAGTTACCTTTCCAGCATGAATCCACGTATGTCCAATGATCATATCATATCCTGGATCTTCTCGGATTATGTAAAATTTTGTTTCTGTCCAGGCTGAGCTTATCTTCATCTTGAGAGTAATGTATCCATAAGCATCTCTGGGTCTCCCTTCATGATCCATGATTGAGACTGGAGCATGAATGGCTTCTTATCGCGTGATACCAGCAGCTCTGAGAGTTTTCAGAGGGATAATATTGACAGCAGTGCCAACATCAATCAATGCTCGGTTGAACTCGTTTCCTTTGAAATGGACTGTGGTGAGAAGTCCCCAGTCGTACATTTCTTTATCTATTGCTGAAGGCTCAGGGAGTGTCTCCTGAATCAATAAACGCTTCCCTAACACGATATGGTTCGATGCATCAAACATGTCTTTCCTTTGAGCCTTTGATAAGTACAACAATTCACAAACATGCTGGATTAAGGATTGAACTGCTTCCTTGACGGGTGGTTCAGATAGAGTGAAGGTTCTAACCGGGAGAGGGTCTCTATGTAATCCTTCAGTCCCCAGGTTAAGTTCTCCTGATTCGACCTATTCTTGGAATATGCACTTCAAGATTATGCAGTCTTTTGTAGGATGATTGACAATCTGTGAAAGCGACAGTAACGAGGATTTTCCATGTCTTCTTCAGTTGGTTCTTTCTTGACATATGGTAACTTGATTGCACTATCTTGAACCCAGACATCTAATAATTCAATCACCTCTTCGATGGGAAAATGGAAATCAGGTGCTTCTTGACCAGCTCCTGTGTGTTGGGTAGGAGCTTGTGCATCTCGAGTTTGATTATCCTTCCCTTGTGCTTTCGAAGGGGTCGGAGAAGTGTGCTTGCGCTGCGGCTCGGCTTTCGTTTGCTCCCTTCTGTAACAACATTTGTGGAAGGTTGGAGGTTGTACTGTTTGTTAATTAAACGTCTGCTATCTCGAGTTTCTCGTGGTTCGTCAGCTTTTGTAGTTTTACCTCTCTCCAGTAAAGCAGGTGCAGTGGTTGCCGATCTCTTAGCCGCTTTATGAAGTTCTGAGAAAGTCTGGAACCTGAGATTTTCCAGTAAAGCCATGTAGACTGGAATCATTCCATTGATACATAAGTCCACGAGTTGTTGTTCTGTGACATTTGGATCATGACAGTTGATGAGTGCCAAATAGTGCATTTTTATACACCTTTTTATTGGCATTTTACTCATCTTTTGTGCTCAAGAATTAGATATTATCCCATATTCTGTATTTTCCTTGTTTTCAAAGAATAAATATTTGTATTAATTAATTTTGTGTTTTTAGGTAATAAATAAAGCTCGGAGAAACTGAGGAGCCAAAAGAGCGAAGAATTGGAGTCGAGCATCTATGGAGTAGATAGCCAAAGCCTGCGCGCGCATCAGTCGCAACGCAACTTACAAGACATGGGCTTGAGCTAGCCATGACCCGGATCCGAGTCCGTCTCATCCAGGCCGTTAGATTCGATCTACCCTAGATCCAACGCTCGCTCCAACCATTCCATCAAAGATCGCGCTCCCGCTCTACACCGAAGAGGCCTATATCCTGAGCCGTTCAGATCTCACCTGCTCTTCATCCAATGCTCGTTGCGCCTTCCTCATCAAATATTGATGTCTCCTCCCCACAGCAAAACTACCTATCCCCTACACCTCAGTCGACCAAACCCATTTTCTCTCCATCTTCTCTTTCTTCCTCTCCCGTCACTCTCACGAGCGAGCTCTCGCTCCTCCACCTTCTTCACCCATACCACCACCAGAGCCACCTATACCACCAACTCCTTCCTCTCCTGACACCAGCCAACAACTCCAGCATCCGCACCACTTCTCTAGGTTTAGTTTTCTCTCACTTAGCTTCTCCAACCCTAGAAGCTAACTTAGAGAAAACTAAAACTAGGGTTTCACCAATCAATCAACACATGGAGCTCTGAGGCGATTTGACAGAAGGGAGAGGCGAATCAGAGTATGGGTGAGAGTATTTTGATTTTAATTTCAATTTTTAAAGAACTAGGGTTTTGGGGTATGTGTGCATGTATAAATAGAAGAGGGAGAAGATGATTTTAGGCATGCAGGCTAGCTTGATGCTTCAATTTAGGTTTAATTTGTAGTTTAATTTCATTTGATGTTTTAATTTAAGTTGTTGGGGTTTCAATGAAACCCTAATTCCAAATTGTGTTTAAACTGTGTTAAATTGTTCTTGAGTGCTTAAATTTTATCAGATAATCTTCAATTTTAGCTTTCCATTGCTTTACTCTCACAGTGAATACCATGTATGCATTGTAGTTAGGCTTAAACTGCATTGGCTAGGCTTCAGCTCAAACATTAGACCCAAATGCTAATTCCCTTGAATAGTTGTACTTAATTAGACAACTAGTGCTCTGGATTAGTACCCTCAGCTGTTATTTGAAGCTTTACATGGAGAAACCCCTTAGATAGGTGGTGGAATTGACACCCTGCCCTTATCTGTCACAGGACAAGAACTTCAACTTAGTTGAACTCATAATAGGAATTAGTGGTGGAATTGAAGACCCTAGCATCCCCTTTATCACTGTTTTATACCTTAGTTTAGAGTCACTCATCAACACTTCAGCCGTATCGGCAAAACAACAATTGTGTTACCGTCACTAGAATTCAGTAGAGCATCCTTAGATCAACATCAGCACCTCCTCGTCTCTGTGGGATCGACCCGTACTTGCCGCGTCTCCGATAGACGCCGTGCACTTGCGGTTATCACCGTAGGCTAAAATTTATACACATCCCAAGGCCTACCAAGTTTTTGGCGCCGTTGCCGGGGACTTGGCGCGTGCCTTGCTTATTTTTGGCTAGTACTTCACTGAGTTTCATCCTACCCCTGTACATATTCGCCTGCATTATTGTTTAACCTTTAGTTGTGTAACTCATAGTCATCTGTAACTTGTAACTTGTTGTCAACCTTTGCATCATCTTGTAGCTTAATTTCTACATCTGTAAAATTTCTGTCTTTTATAGTTTAAAGCATATGCCATTGTAGCTGTAACTGTTATCATTCTAATCTGCATTGTAGTATAACTTAACCTTTCATTCCATCTGTTAGTGCATCATACATCTGTAATTTTCCTTTTCTTGTTTAACTTAGTGTAACTGTAGTGTAACTTGAAGTCCATAGTACCCCTGCACCTTGTTTGTATATTTGT
Source organism: Papaver armeniacum (assembly GCA_023531295.1). Classification (NCBI taxonomy): domain Eukaryota; kingdom Viridiplantae; phylum Streptophyta; class Magnoliopsida; order Ranunculales; family Papaveraceae; genus Papaver; species Papaver armeniacum. The sequence continues at coordinate 41,669 of JAJJWW010014896.1, forward strand.
TATCCTATGGCTCAATTTGTAGCTTATGCATAGCTTTAAATTTTGCCATAACATTAGTGCTCTCTGGTTTTGATTGTGTAATCTTGGAAACTGAAATTGCTCTGTTGAGATTGATAGGTACCTGTGTGTTGCTGTGCTGCTGAGCAAAGCCTAGGAGGAAAAGAAAAAGCGCAGGGCTAGAGGTTAGTAATTGAACATTGTATGACCCCCTGATAAGCTAGTCCACCTGGCTAGCCCTTGGTCTACCACCTGTATTGCCCTGCATGACGGAATAACCATCTTGCTTGCCTGATAACTCAATTGCTTTGCCAAATATACATGAAATCGGTGTTTTTGGGTGATCTGTGCTTTGTAACTACTTGGTCCCAACAAGACCTGCGCTTAACTCCATCCCCCCCGTAGCCGAGAGCTTAAGCCGCAACCGCTCATCTGTTGCATCTGTGAGTGAACCTTGCATACCCCGGCATAACCCCGAGCATATCCTTGAAACCCTTTTGAACCTCTCGAGCCATTGTCCGCTTCGTGCTTTGAGAAAATCCCGAGCTTGACTCGTGAAGTATTGACCTCCAGCCCTCAGGTTTGTGAGGTTGAGCTTGGATAGCTAGAATACCTACAAGCCAAGCTGAAGTCAACTAAGATGGTTGACATCAACTCAAGCTGTTGACAGCCTTGAGTGATTGCTGATAAAGCCATCTGTGAGACCCTGTTGTGCTCAAATCCAGCCCCTGCTGTCAGAGGCCGAGATACAACTGGGTAACCCGAGTTGTTTAGCCGCAAATCGTGTGATACTGGTTGATTGTTGAGCCAGTTACCTTTCATACTAGACCTCTTTGTGCCTGTTGAGCCTGGTGAAAGACCTGTGAATCTGTGGGGCCTGTGAGCTAACCTGTTGACCCTGCAATACATCTCGAATCTGCCTTAAACCTTGTGTGAGTTTGTGCTCTCACTTGCTGTGCTTGCCTGACTTGCACACAACCTAGTGTTGTATCATTTTTTTTGTGAGCTGGTGTTTCCTTGTGTTGGTTTCACTAAGCTACCATGTGCTGTGCTAAGTAATTGTTGCTTGTTTTATTCTGTGTCTAACTTGCTCTGTGCAACATAATCAAAACTTGGGCTCTGCACAAACCCTGAAACCCAATCACCTGGGCTGCTCACAATCAAACTGTGCACGGGGCTTTGCACAATCAACCCACTTATGGGATGTGCACAATACTAGGGCTCAATCCACTTTTGGGCTATACATTTTTCAACATAATTTGGGCCGTGCAGACTACTAAACCGAAACTCACACATATCTTGGGCTGCCTTGAACAGTGAAGCCCAACCACTAAGCTTTGCCTTTTCGCCGGGCTAACCGAACTCGGGATGTTAACTCACCGAGTCAGGCGGGCTGCAATAACATGCACAAATCTGAAATCCCAAACAAACCAAAGCCCATTTAAACCAAACAAAACCCATCAAAACCAAACCAGCCCACTGTGCACTGGGCTTGCATAACCTCTGGGCTGTGCATTTTCATAATCTGGGCTCTGCAAATAAAAAGAAACCCACAAAACCAAATGAAACCCAATAAACCAAATGAAACCCAATAAACCAAATTAAGTCCACTACAACTGGGCTTGAGTTCAATTTGAGTGCTAAATCATGTCGGGATTTTGGTCTGCATCAGGGGATACAAACAAATCCATAAGAGAGCTTGCTTACGGGCATGCTTCACCATATGAAACCACCACAGACCATAATGATTTTAGGGCATATTATGAGCCTTCTCAGGGCCCTGACCTTGAGTACTCATACCCTAACCATCATAAGCACATGTATCGGTCACCCACGGTGGGGAGATGAACAATTTTATACTCCCCGACTCCTTGTTTACAATCACTAATGGAAACTCTCATGGAGCAAAATGCTAGGCTTGAACTGAATGCAATACATGACCATCCATATAGCAACATGCATGATCATCCCTTCTCTAGTGAACCATGTGCACAACCATTTAATGATTATTCATATGAAACATGCATACCCACTATTGAAGACTCTCCCTCCATTGAACAATGTCACATGTTCTTAAAGATGAACCTTATTCATTTAGAAAAGGAAGAATGGAAGGCAGTTCATGATAGGATGATTATTGTCCCTAATAAAGTAAATCTTGAAAATAGTGTTTCTATTCCTACTCATGCAACTAACACTTTGAATATGAACCTAATCTAGAGGTAAATGAGTATACTAGAAATGCTAATAGGGAAATGCATTTTTGTTATGATGATGATGATGATGAATATGATATGTTAGAAGAGCATGTGCATGCAGAAAATATGATGGCATCTTTTGGTTTAGAGACGTTAGGCGTCTCTTCTGTGAACCCTATGAATGATACTTCTTCTAACATTCATATATGTGATATTGATTCTGAGCTTGGGTTTGTAAAATTCTTCAGTGAATGTGAGCATGCTACACAACTTGTTTGTGACTTAGGAAAAGATGAATCTTGTTGACACTAATGTTCTTTTGGATCATGATATTATTGTTGTGTCGATTCCCGCCCATGTCACAATATGTTGCCTGCTCGATGATTATGACATGGTGATTGATGAATTGTTATATCTTTGGTGAGCATGATTTACCCGTGTCGACTTTAGGTAAGTGTGTAATGGTGCAAATGATTTTATTCATGAAAACAACTTAGATGTACCTAACCTCTCTCCTGAGTCACAAATTGAAACTCCTCCACCAAACCTAGGTGTAGTTTGTAACAAAATTGCAAAACCAACTTTTCTGAAAATGCCTAATCTAGGCCTAGAACTTTGTGCTTCCCAAGTCCTCTTGGACTATTTTGCATCAAAGTATAACACCTTTAGGGAACCACAGTTGGTATGTGTATGTCTTTGTTCTTAGCAATACTCATTTTGAGTTAGACCTTTTGCATGATGTACCTTTAAAATTGCAAGATTTTGTGCTCCAAAACACACTTGTTGACAAGTTTAGGTTTGGGGGAAAATCATTCACATACACAGTCTTACTTGCACTCTCATGTTATATTTGTGTAAGACTGTTGATGTTTGTACATATTTTCTATTGGGTTGACCCTCAACTCTTTAGACTGTTGGTTTATGGTGAATTTTCATTGTATATAATCCAGTAGAACTTGTTAAAATTTTCTTTCCTGAATCGGTTGAGTCTTCTTGCGCATATATTATGCTAATCCGATATGGCCTCCATTGAGAATGTTGGATTCTAGCCTTGACTAATGAAGCTCAACCTTGCTCCTGCCGACATCCGGTAATCTCTTCCCTTTTCTCTTATCAGCATAGTTCTCGTGGTATGTGACTGTTTAAATTTGTATTATATGTTGACACATTGAGGACAATGTTTGATTTAGGTTTGGGGGTGCATTTGCATATAGAGTTTTTAGTCTTTTTAATCTTTTATTAGTCTTTTTAATCTTTTATTTTCAAAAAAAAAAAAAAAAAAAAATCAAACTTTTTGCAAATAAAAACCTCCAACTTTTAGAGATTTTAGAGTCACTAGCATGCTTCTAGCTATGTTTACATAGAAAGTTTTGACCGAAATAACAAAAGTTAGAAGTACCGGAGAACGCAATCGGGTTTCTTAGTTGATTAGAGCGTTAAAGTTGGATTTAACCATACCGGAGGGCGAATTAGGTGTTGTTTAGATAGTCGGTAGTAGAATTGTGATCACCCATAGTGGAGACTACCCATTTTACATCAAGTGAGGCACCAACCTTCAATTTTTTGCAACTTTCTAGAAAAGCTGTTAGAGTGTGTGTCACCGTACGTAAATTCCGGGTAGGAATGGTGAGCTACCCAACTTCTCACCACTTTCAGCACTACTTTTGATCTCTTGAGTGCTAGTTTTTTTCAATCATGAGGGTGACGTCTAAAGATGAAAACTCCTTCTAAATATCGATTTGCAGTTAGCATCACTCTCTCTCTCTCTCAATCAGCAAGACCCATAGAAACACATCATCGTCAACAAACGGAGCATCATCAGAATATGGAAAGAAAAGTTGAGATAGTCCAAGGTTTATATGCAACAAAACAAAGAAAAGAAAATAGGATGAGAATGCGTTCTTTGGTAGTTCTAACTTCTGTTACTAGCATGCAGAAACTCTATGTCCTCATAGCTTCTTGGAGGCTTGAGACTCTTTTACACTCTGAAGTTGGAGAAGGTTTTGTGGGTACACCTCTTGTAAACCCTCACGAGACTACAACTCATCCACTAGGGACACCTAGGGGTTTAAAGGCTTAGTGCATACGCTAAATGCATTCGAGAAACTGCGACAGGGGTATAGTTAGGATTTCTTCATTTCTGTTTCACTTGAGGACAAGTAAAATTCAGGTTTGGGGGTATTTGATGAGTGCCAAATAGTGCATTTTTATACACCTTTTTATTGGCATTTTACTCATCTTTTGTGCTCAAGAATTAGATATTATCCCATATTCTGTATTTTCCTTGTTTTCAAAGAATAAATATTTGTATTAATTAATTTTGTGTTTTTAGGTAATAAATAAAGCTCGGAGAAACTGAGGAGCCAAAAGAGCGAAGAATTGGAGTCGAGCATCTATGGAGTAGATAGCCAAAGCATGCGCGCGCATCAGTCGCAACGCAACTTACAAGACATGGGCTTGAGCTAGCCATGACCCGGATCCGAGTCCGTCTCATCCAGGCCGTTAGATTCGATCTACCCTAGATCCAACGCTCGCTCCAACCATTCCATCAAAGATCGCCGCTCCCTCTCTACACCGAAGAGGCCTATATCCTGAGCCGTTCAGATCTCACCTGCTCTTCATCCAATGCTCGTTGCGCCTTCCTCATCAAATATTGATGTCTCCGCCCCACAGCAAAACTACCTATCCCCTACACCTCAGTCGACCAAACCCATTTTCTCTCCATCTTCTCTTTCTTCCTCTCCCGTCACTCTCACAGAGCAGAGCTCTGCTCCTCCACCTTCTTCACCCATACCACCACCAGAGCCACCTATACCACCAACTCCTTCCTCTCCCGACACTGACCAACAACTCCAGAGATCCGCACCACTTCTCTAGGTTTAGTTTTCTCTCACTTAGCTTCTCCAACCCTAGAAGCTAACTTAGAGAAAACTAAAACTAGGGTTTCACCAATCAATCAACACATGGAGCTCTGAGGCGATTTGACAGAAGGGAGAGGCGAATCAGAGTATGGGTGAGAGTATTTTGATTTTAATTTCAATTTTTAAAGAACTAGGGTTTTGGGGTATGTGTGCATGTATAAATAGAAGAGGGAGAAGATGATTTTAGGCATGCCTGGGCTAGCCAGTGCTTCAATTTAGGTTTAATTTGTAGTTTAATTTCATTTGATGTTTTAATTTAAGTTGTTGGGGTTTCAATGAAACCCTAATTCCAAATTGTGTTTAAACTGTGTTAAATTGTTCTTGAGTGCTTAAATTTTATCAGATAATCTTCAATTTTAGCTTTCCATTGCTTTACTCTCACAGTGAATACCATGTATGCATTGTAGTTAGGCTTAAACTGCATTGGCTAGGCTTCAGCTCAAACATTAGACCCAAATGCTAATTCCCTTGACTAGTTGTACTTAATTAGACAACTAGTGCTCTGGGTTAGTACCCTCAGCTGTTATTTGAAGCTTTACATGGAGAAACCCCTTAGATAGGTGGTGGAATTGACACCCTGCCCTTATCAGTCACAGGACAAGAACTTCAACTTAGTTGAACTCATAATAGGAATTAGTGGTGGAATTGAAGACCCTAGCATCCCCTTTATCACTGTTTTATACCTTAGTTTAGAGTCACTCATCAACACTTCAGCCGTATCGGCAAAACAACAATTGTGTTACCGTCACTAGAATTCAGTAGAGCAGCCTTAGATCAACATCAGCACCTCCTCGTCTCTGTGGGATCGACCCGTACTTGCCGCGTCTCCGATAGACGCCGTGCACTTGCGGTTATCACCGTAGGCTAAAATTTATACACATCCCAAGGCCTACCAACAGTCCAGAGCTTGAACTCTGAACCTTTTCACATAATCATTAGGATGTTCATTGCTCCTTTGAAACATCCTTCCAAGATCAGAGAGGGTGATTTTCTCTGAAACGAAGAAATATTTTCTGTAGAAAGCATTAACAATTTCTCCCCAACTTCTGATACTTCCTGGTGCGATGTTGTTGTACCAGGTATATGCCCTGCCTTTCCGAGACTTTGAAAATTCTTTCAGACGGACAACGTGGTTGTGCTCATGTTCACCCAATGCTTCTAGAAATCGAGAAACATGTTCTCGAGCAATTCATGTTCCATCATAAAGGTTGAATGTTGGAGAGGTATAACCTTTTGGCAGAGGAATCCTTTGCTTAGCAGCAGGATATGAAGGTTGGTGACGGTGGACAGAGGGCGTCTTGTCTTTTCCATGATCCTCCAAAAGGCGTTCCAGGTCTTCACGAGTGATGAAACTGGACAGTTCTTTCGCCGGTGGATTGTCTGTAGCCTTAGGAACTTCCTCATCATCTACTACATGGATTGGAGTGACTTCAGGATCAGCGTCTGAAGATGTTTCTTTAGCTTTTCCTTTCTCCTGAGTTTTCTCTGACATCTTGTCTGTAAGAGTCTTGAGATAATTACATAATTCCTTCTGAGTGGCAGCCATGTCAACCTGATTCTTGGCAAGAGTCTCTTGCACCTTCATGAGATCACCTATGGTAGGCGGATTTTCTGTGACTTCTTCAGGAGACCGACCGAAGAGAGGATTGTTGATGGCGCCAATACCATCGCTTGCAGGAGTGATCACTGGAGCACCAGTATTTGGAGGAGTAGTATTGGCAGGTTGCACCTGAGGAGTGGTATTAGCGGTACAACTAGAGCTTGCGATATTAGTGTCGGGTGTTGAACCCGAATTGGTGATCGAATTTCATTTAGTAGTAAGAAAGGTTGTCGTTCACTCGGACTTGATGAGATTGATTTCAGATTTAATAAACGAAAATGCTAGAAATAAATAAAATATATACACAAAAGTAGACAAGATGAAGAGATGATCGGGACTCAGGATTCCACCAGACTTCAATTTCATGCAGTTCAAATACCAATTTTAAATAATAATAGCTCATAATATAAAGTTTCATTTGAAAAAGCGGGGGTCTAACAACCACACCCAATATTTCGCTTAGCAATCTGTATGGACAAACTCCAATATACTTTCTAGAGAATCAACTAGACAGTCAAACTCAATCTAGAGAAAAGTATATCAAAGAGTTTATATCTCAATCTCTCTATTTGGTCTTTACTCAAGCAAATAGAAACTTGCGAGTCTTTATCAAAGAGAGATAACTTGGATTGTACCAAAGACCAATATCCAAGTGTCAATCAATTTAAATCAACAACCAAAAGGTCGGATATTCTAATTGATAGAACAACGCACAACCTGTGATATTTCAATTATATAAACAAATATAATGTGGAATAGAAATAACACAGACACTAGAATTTTGTTAACGAGGAAACCGCAAATACAGAAAAACCACGAGACCTAGTCCAGATTGAACACACACTGTATTAAGCCGCTACAGACTCTAGCCTACTCCAAATTAACTTCGGTCTGGATTGTAGTTGAACCCCAACCAATCTCACACTGATCCAAGGTACAGTTATGCTCCTACGTCTCTGATCCCAGCAGGATGCTACGTACTTGATTCCCTTAGCTGATCTCACCCACAACTAAGAGTTGCTACGACCCAAAGTCGGAGACTTTAATAAACAAATCTGTATCACACAGAAAAGTCTACGGTAATAGATAAATCCGTCTCCCACGAATATACCTACGAGTTTTTGTTCCGTCTTTTGATAAATCAAGGTGAACAGGAACCAATTGATAACCCAGACTTATATTCCCGAAGAACAGCCTAGTATTATCAATCACCTCACAATAATATTAATCGACGCAGCGAAAAAAGATCTAAATCTCAAGCCAATTATTCCAATTGAACTCGTACGATAGAAACAACAAGATCAGATCACACAACTACAAGGAAGTAGTATCGGTCTGGCTTCACAATCCCAATGAAGTCTTTAAGTCGTTAACCTGGTTTAGAAGAAAAAAACAAAGGTTAAAGGAGAATCGACTCTAGCTTAGCACAACTAGTATCACACAGAATGTGTGGGGATTAGGTTTCCCAGTTGCTAGAGTTCTCCCTTATATAGTCTTTCAAATCAGGGTTTGCAATCAATGTTAGCTTAGTAACAAAGCATTCAATATTCACCGTTAGATGAAAACCTGATTAGATTCAAGCTAATATTTCTCAACCATTGGATCGAAACCTTAGCTTGTTACACACAAATGAAATGTCAAATTTTTGGTTTATGTTACCGTTCCCAAACATTAACATTTGTTGGTTCAACAATATTTAACCAAATGGTTAGCCATATAAGCAATTTCATATCAACCATATTCTTATTCACCATAAATAGTTCAAATGACTCAAATAAACTAGTTAGAGATTTGTTCAATTGCTTAGATCTTATGTAACTACACAAGACACAATCGAAGCAAAAACGGTTTGATTCACTCGAATCAGTTCATGAACTTTATAGACACGGTTTGCAAAAGCATTCCTTAGTTTATATAAACATGAGTTCAAGAACAACCGATTTTAGATATAACCTACTCAAGTTCGCGGACTGAGTTCGCGGACTTAAGCTCACGGAAGGAGTTCACAAACTCCAGCAGAAATTCTCGGGTCGAGAACTTCCGCCAGTTCGCGGACTTGGCTCACGCCACATTCCGTTTCTCTTGATCAACAGAGTTCGCAAACTTTGGTTCAAGGAATAAAGACTTATACATATATGTGTTTCCCAAATAATGCTTATATCCTACCAATGGTTATGTAATCTAAACTATCATTTCAACCATTGAAACATTCTCAGAGGACGTTATATAGCCGTTATTCAAAGACCATTTTTCGTCAGAGCAATTTTCAAAGTGATTGAAACATAACATGACTTTCTTCACTAGGTAAAGATGAATTTGGCTAAAGCGAAAGCTTACCAACACATATTTCGAGAAACAGATAGGCGAGTTAAACTCGGCTCGAAATAGCAAATGTGTATAATGAAAGTCTATATATCTAAACGACTTTCGTCTCAAGAGTAGGAGATAGAGTAAATAGACTTTTGATTGAAAGATAAGTTCAAGTCTCCACATACCTTTTAGTCGATGAAGTTCCACCAGTTCCTTGAGTAGTCCTTCGTCTTGTATGATGATTGCCATGGATTCTTGAGCTCAACTACACTTTCTATCCTAGTCCGAGACCTTTAGCTAAAATAGGCTAGAAATCAAGACTTATAGTTTTGATCACTAACATTGACAAACATGCTTGAGATAGCAACGCGTGCGAGTTTGACCGAGCAATGCTCTAACAATCTCCCCCTTTGTCAATTTTAGTGACAAAACTATTAATACATATGGAATACAAAAAATAAATAAATTAACTTTTGTAGCTCCTATTCCACATGTCTAATCTTCAACATTACTGGAAATCTTCGTCACTTCCAAGTACTCCAATGATCCCAAAGGTTGTAAGTTTAGGATCATCGTTGTTGAAAATCCGTAGCTATAACAACAAGAAAACAAGAGTTCTCAATCATTGTTATACAGTGTCATAGTATCATTACACAGCGTCAAAGACCAATTGTATCATAACTTCAACAACAATACTATGGTGATATGTATCACTCCCCCTTTGTCAATACTCCATCTCACATGGAAACCACTCCCCCTTACATAATGATCCGAAAAAGCATATGTATCTGTAGTGTGAACTACATATTAATTCTCCCCCTTTTTGTCAATAAAATTGGCAAAGGTAAAAGAACGGGATCCTAATGAAATTTCCGAAAGAGACATTTCATGACCAAAAGAAAGAAACACATAACATCTTATTTAGATGCAATCATAAAGCCGAAGCTAAATGCATTCATCAAGGAGTTTAAAGATACAAGACAACCCCTATAATATTCCACAGCCGCACTCCCCACAAAGATTTGGCAATTAAGCACAAGTTCAATTAAGAACTCTCCCCCATCATATGTCATTCCCGAAAGAACAACAAGAGCGACCTTAATTTCGAAAGAAACAAAGGATTTATTTGGACATAACAAATCACATACAAGTATGAATTTGAATCCAAAATACTCAATTAAATTAACCACAAGAAGTTCATGATTAATTTAATCGATAATGCTCAACACAAGTGAACTTATGGAGACTCAAAAAAACTCAGTTAGATTAATCACAAGAGAACCCATAATTAATCTAATTGAAATATACAACCAAATTAATCACAAAACTAATCAATTTAATTGGTCATACTCGTCATAAGAAAATCTATGGAGCAATGACTAAGTTAATCATGAAAATAATCAACCCAGTCAAAAACGCTCAAACATAAGAAGACTTATGGAGTTTAACTAAATAACCAAACAAGATGATTAATTTAGTTCAAAAATGCTCGACATAAAGTACCTTATGGAACAACAACAAAGCTAATCATAAACTAATCAACTTGGTTATTTAGCGCTCAACATAAGATACATTACGGAGCCTCACTGTAATACATAAACTATGAATCAGTGAAGATCAATTACTGCGGAATACACAAGGATTCATTCTATTTTCCATCACCATTTGCACAATGACATACAATAGACATAATCCTTGAAAAAACAAAAGATTTTAACCTATCTTCCATCAATAATTGACAATATAGGCTTAACTTTTGTATTTGTCAAAAGTCCATTCATTCCTTTATCAACATATGAATATCGACTTATGAAAGACTTTACTTTTGACAAGATATGGGACAATCATAGATCACGGACGCAAACACACATATCCCATAACAATTGCAATATATACAACCATAAAGATTAATACTGCAAAAATCATCTTCCAAACAAATTTAGAGTTTAAACCAATAAATCTAAAAACATGAAGATGAAAACGTTGGACATAGCTATGTGTAATCACAATAATGGCTATTCCAAACTCTAGTTATTCTTCCAGCAAAAACAGAAAAATAGAAGATTTACTAGGCACACTAAAACAAAAAACGAACTTTTATGCCAAAACCGAACACGAACTGAAGTCATATAGACGGTTCTGGATCCTCATGAGTCTTGAGGTTTTCAAGCTTGTGAACGACAGCATCCTCTACAACTTTGGAAAGAATAATCTTATTGGGAAGTTCTTTAACACGGGTCTTCATGAGAACAAGGTCAGAATTAACCTTTTTCAACTTAGTTCTTACCACATCAAGACACTTCATAGTATCAACAAGTTGCTGCTTTGCATCCTCAAAGTTCTTTAGTAAGTCAAGAACTACGTCAGATGAAATCTCTTCAACCTCCTCAATATCCGAATAGGAATCAGGAAATTTAGGAAAGGATCCTTTAACTTCAACAAAGGTTCCCTTTTCTTTATCGAACTCGAAATATATACCATTGTCAACGAAGTCTTCAGGAAAATCCCAAGAGCAAGAAGACGCCATTGATAATAAGAAACCTAGAGTGAGATATCTCAACTCAATAGTAAGGGTATATAAATATGATTCGAGAGATTTTGGGTTTACAAGACTGGTTTATGAGAGAAACCCAAAACCGTATGTGTACCCATAAGAGGATGATTCACAAAGCCCGTAAAAAAACAAAAACACACTTTTAGTTTTCAAAAACCAAGTTTGAAAGAAAGGAAAAATATCTAATAAAAAGGAAGGATTAAAAAAATACTCATGTAAAAGTGTATGACTAATTATCCATCTAAGAACGATAAGAAATTAGCTAGATAATCAGAGCCACTTTGCAAAGAGTATACCTATTAAATTCTCACATAACTAGGATTTTTGGTAGGTGAGTGTTGATGGTGGTTTTTAGCTTAGGGGTAAAATCGTAAAACCCTAGTCAGACAGTGACGTCACAGAACTTGAGTAATAATGTCCAAACCAAGCACATTTATTGAACCCTTTAATTTGTCTGCGAGAAAATTACCAGAGTACCTTTTTTAATGCTGATTAGGGTTTCGACAGATCAAAACCCTAATTCTTACACCACATGTGCCAATGGCTAACCATGCCAGCCACATCTACCGCGCCAAGGCATGCCAACCATGCTAGCCGCACCCCAGTGCCAATGGCAAACCATGCCAGCCACACCTACCGCACCAAGGCATGCCAACCATGCTAGCCCCACCCCAGTGCCAATGGCAAACCATTCCAGCCACACCTACCGTGCCAAGGCATGCCAAGCATGCTAGCCGCACCCCAGTGCCAATGGCAAACCATGCCAGCCACACCTACCACGCCAAGGCATGCCAACCATCCTAGCCGCACCCCAGTGCCAATGGCAAACCATGCCAGCCACACCTACCGCGCCATGCCAAACGCACCTTGTCATGGCCCCATGCCAACCTAGACGCGCCACCTTGCTAGACTTCCCTACACGGCTACCAAAACGAAGGCGTGCGACAATCAACGGTCGCCCTTCAATCCCAGGAGCAAATCCTAGCCGTTAGAGGTTACCAAACAACCTTTGGCCCAAAACCCTATCTTGGTCACGAACCTAGCCAAGCTAGCCAAACCATGTGCCCATAGCAAACCCTTGGCCCCAAATGCCAAGCCAAACCGCACCTAGCCATGCTAGCCAATTCATGTGCCCATGACAAAACCCTTGGCCCCGCATGCCAAGCCAAACCGCACCTAGCCAAGCTAGCCACGTCATGCGCCCATGGCCAACCCTTGGCCCCACATGCCAAGCCAAACCGCACCTAACCAAGCTTGCCACTCCATGCGCCCATGGAAAACCCTTGGCCCCACATGCCAAGCCAAACCGCACCTTGCCAAGCTAGCCACGCCATGCGCCCATGGCAAACCCTTGTCCCCACATGCCAAGCCAAACCGCACCTAGCCAAGCTAGCCACACCATGCGCCCATGGCAAACCCTTGGCCCCACATGCCAAGCCAAACACGCCTTGCCTTGGCCCTATCCAAGCTAGCCACGCCATGCGCCCATGGCAAACCCTTGGCCCCACATGCCAAGCCAAACACACCTTGCCTTGGCCCTAACCAAGCTAGCCGCACCATGCACCCGTGGGAAACCCTTGGCCCCACATGACAAGCCAAACACGCCTTGCCTTGGCCCTAGCCAAGCTAGCCGCACCATGCGCCCATGGAAAACCCTTGGCCCCACATGCCAAGCCAAACACGCCTTGCCCTGGCCCTAGCCAATCTAGCCGCACCATGTTCCCATGGCAAACCCTTGGCCCTACATGCCAAGCCAAACACGCCTTTCCTTGGCCCTAGCCAAGCTAGCCTCACCATGTGCCCATGGCAAACCCTTGGCCCCGCCATGCCAAGCCAAACCACACCCTGCCTTGGCACTAACCAACATATCCGCGCCACCATGCTGGCTTTCCCTACACGGCTACCCAAGCAAAGGCGTGCAACAATCAACAGTTGCCCTTCAATCCCATGAGCAAATCCTAGCCATCCAAGGTTACCAGACAACGCATGGTAACCTTTGGCCTGAAATCCTAGGTTTGGCCACGCCAAACCATGCCAACCTAGCCGCGCCACCTACGCGGCTACCAAAAACAAAGGCATGCGACAATCAACGGTCCCCCTTCAATCCCAGGAGTAAATCCTAGCCATCCAAGGTTACCAGACAACGCATGGTAACCTTTGGCCTGAAAACCTAAGTTTGGCCACGCCAAACCATTCCATGCCAACGACATGCCAACCTAGTCGCGCCACCATGCTGGCCTTCCCTACGCGGCTACCAAAACGAAAGCGTGCAACGATCAACGACTATCTTTCCTCTTGAGATGCAAAATCCCGACCGTCGAAAGTCACCAAGCTAGCAAGTCTCCCAAGTACGACTTGCCAGGCAAGAACAACATGCTACATGTTTTCCACAAAAACATTCGAGACATCAACACATATCACAAACTGGGGGATCCTCTTTGGGTATTGGTTTATCGGTTTACAGCGTGCGGCGTACACTACGCCCTTCATAAGGAAGTGTCATAAGGGTGAGGCGGTTAGTAAATACAGGGAGTTAATGGTGAAACGCTCTTGGGACATAAATTCCATACGTTAACGGTTTTATGGAACATCAATTCCATGCGTTAACGGTTACCACCTCCTCCCATTTACTTACCCATTATTCCATTCCTTAATGAGACCAGAGTACGTTTCACTTCGACTTGTATAAATAGGTCTTACCTATTTCCACCGAACAACAGGTTCATTCGGGAATACACAACACTCAGAAAATACTTGCTAGCTTACCATTTTTTAGCCTTCCCATTTTTCTGATACAAGTCGTAGTAACACAACTACTCTTCCAAAATCAACTATTCCGGTCTCATCACTTTCCTTGCTTCCCTCCCCAAAACCAACCTATTCTCCTTCACTTTGTGACCGAAGCAAGTCTGGAACGGCCATTTCTTGGTTTAGGTCGGACTTGTACAGATTGATCTCTCGAATCTAAAGTACTCCCTTGCAGTACATTGTTTAGGGTTTAAATTGTTTCTCACCCGTACACCCAAAATTACCGAAATCAGCAGAAACCATTTTCACCTACAAACAATTGGCGACCACGGTGGGAGGTTCGATCTTTCGGTTACAATGTCAATTTTCGACCGTCGATGTCGTCCTTCGACCCAGACGTCAAGATGGTAGAGGAAGACGATCCACTCCGACTCGGTTACCCGACGACTCGATTATCAGTCATGACACGACAAGGGATGACTGGGGACTTCCCAGAGGATAGAAGCAGACGATCCGCCCGAGGATCAATGGATCGTTTATCAGACAACTCAGTAACGACTGAAGACTTTCCACGGCGATGTTTTTCCCATAAAACTCGGTCTTACACCAGAAGGTTCACTTTTCATCAGGAGACCTAAAACCGAGTAAGTCTTACCTAGGCAAGATACATGGTTTACTATTTCAAGTTTTCACGGGAATGATAAAATCGCTAGCCATGTTACGCTTTACCCCATGTCATCTACCAACACACGGTTCTAAGGTTTTTCTGGAATGTTTGCATCACTTGCAATCATAATCAAAACAATCTGTTCCTAAACATTTCTTTCCAAAAAGAATAATCCAAAACCGTCAAAGTAACATTTATCTATCAACCCAAGAAAACCAGAAAATCAAAAACCATAAACTAGGCGTCTCATTTGCCTTTCAAAAAAAAAAAACCTAAGATAAGAGGTTCAAAAGACAGAAATGTATTGAAGGAAAGGCCTCCTTTGTGCTCTGGAGATCTCACCTCTTCAACTTCAGCTGCCTGTACAACTTCTTGAATTCCACTTCCTGCTTCTTTACCATGTCTGCGGAAGGACCTTCGACTGTTTGGACCAGCAACTTTTCAACCTCGGAGAAACCGTCGACGAACCAAGGAGCATTGAACTCGAACTTTATGCACATGTCACGGTGGAACCTCCAGCTCGAGATTACGTCCTCAGAAACTGTATGACCAGTCACGTTGCGCATGTCGTCAATCGAAGACAAGGATTCCTCCACACGCTTGACCAGCGCGTATCGGCTAGTAATTTTCTTGGTCGTGGCAATATGACCTTAGCTTTCCCATATCTTGGTATATAACGCCTCATGTTTAGCTGGCACGCTAAATCCCCCAATCAACATGTGATCCGGATAAGGAAACAGGTATGGAGGAACAAAGGTGGCGCCTGCGACTGCATCAATAACTGGAGAATGATTCCTAAAAACAATTGCGCCAACATTCACGTGAGCAATCTCCGCTGTCTGAGTCACAACAACGCTTCCATCTTGATCGTCCTCTGTTTCAAAGCCACCGGGCTTGGCTGACACGGCTAGAGACAAAGCCGTGTCTTCACCAGTTTCCATCTCAAGTTCGTTTTCAGAACCGGATTCGCTCTGTGATATCATGGCTTAGACACTCTTTTCTTAAAAAAAAAAGGGAGAGGAAGAAGAAGAGCATGGAGTAGACTCACTGATTCGCTTTCAGACCGACTAGAGGAAGATTCAGCACTGCTATCGAAATAACTACTCTCGCCATCTCTGGACTCTGAGCTTTCATCCTTCTCGGATTCCCCTTCTCCATGGGTAGGCTCAGCATCGCTGCCTTCGTCTCAAGAGGTGCAGTTTTCTGACTACGTGCAAGTTTAGTGAAGGCATTCACGCTGCTAAGACCCTAGGCAAGGCACAAGAACAGACACTCAGAAATGAGATAAAGATATACGCAATCCGACTGAATCAGGAAGAAAATTATACGTACTCGCATATTGGAAGAGCTAAAAGTAGGGAGAGCCATCGGATCCGACTGAAAACCACCAGCACGACTTTTAGATCTTCGCTCCTTCACTTGGGGACTATCTGCATTCGGGCTAACGGATTTTCGCTTGGGATCCCTCAGCAATGGATGTTCCGCTAAAATCGCAGGAGAAGGCTTACCGCGACGATTTTCTACCACATCATTCACGAATCCATGGATAGCAAGAAACTCATCTTGCCAAAATATGTTATATTTGGAGGTTGTTGATGGATTTTGTTCCGCAAGCAGAAAAGGGAGACTTTGACCCGACGCAAGAGCACTAGCATCGAGAATAGTGAACAACGGGATTTCTGGAACAACCGGCTGACGAACGAGTGGGACCCCTTGGTCAAAACCCATATGCCGAGCCTCCCTATCAATATTGTAAGAGATCGCTTTGCAAGATCCTCGAAAGAAAGACGGTACATGACCGGGCGTGCAGCTTCGCATGAACACCATCTCTCCAACACTCAGATACTCTTTATCAGAAGACAAAGACATATTCGGAACAGGAGCAAAGGTACTGATCTGAGTTATAGACGCATGCACCGGAGCCCATGGACAAAAATTAACCGTGTACGAGTTGTCAAGAAATCCAACCAGGTTCGAGCCAATCTTTGGATGCCTATTCGACCAGCGCAGTATCCTAGAGCCACCCCAAGACTCGGGAAGTACATCCAACGGTTTTGGGGCGTACTTCTCGAAGTGCTCCCACAGCCACGCCTGAAGAAAGGCGGCATGAATGTACGAATCCACTTTCATATAGTCGTTTGAAGCACACATATCCGAGACCAGCTGATCCAAGTGTGCGTACAGAGAACTAAGAAACAAACCGCCAATAGGGAGAATGACGCCTTTTGCCAGTTTTATAGCAAACTTGATAAGTTCCTGCCTTATCTCTTTCTTACCGGAGCCGTCATCAAAAATATTTCTGGATAACCAAAGAGCCAAGAACACCGCGACATGAAGTATGTTATTCTTCTGGTTCGACTCCAACTCATCAGGAAACCACTGAGATACCCACCAGTCATAGAAGCACTTCGTCTCGTTTTCTTTCCAAATGAATCCATTTGACTTCGCAACCAGGGCGGCGCGCATTTCTTCTTCATCTGCAAACAACCTAACGTCGAGGTTTCCAATTACGGGAAGATTTAGCAACACAGTCACGCTCTCCAAGGAGATGGTCATTTCACCCCACCTGCATACGACCGTGTGGGTGTCCGGACACCATCTGAAAACAAAAGAAACTAGGCCTGGAATATCTTTCCTAATCTGGAGCACTGCAGAAGCCGCAACAGCACCAACGATCTGCGCCTTGGTCAAATTGGTTTTTACATGCTCCTGGCTCATCATAAACCGCATCCATTTCTCGAAGGGACACAACGGACTCACAGAGATTTTAAAGTCAATAGGAGAGGCATGATATTCTTTCCTATGAAGGCAAAACCTTATTACGCCTCCTGGCCGAACCGATCGGTCCTCTCCCTCACTTTCCGAATCAGTCAGAAGAATCAACACATACTTGGGGTGATTTCTCTTAACCGTGGCCGATGTCATTAAGAACTCATCATCTACGTTTGGCTTGGAATTGCCAACATCTTTCGTTACGGCAGAACTTTTCTCAAGTGACATCATAATGAAGACTCTCCCACGCTACTTTCACCTTCCAAACAACTACAATGGAACAATACGAAGAGAAATTATTACGGAAAGTGCACGGAAATTATTTTTCCACCCAAGATGCAAGCCAGTTTGTTTCAAAGTCGTACCCTGCAGCATAAATTTCTTGTCTGACCAAGGAGATGCGCCCCACCATGGGAACCATGCACACGGCCACACCAAAACAAGGAGTAAACCCTAAAAACTAGGTTTTCGTGGGGAAGGGATGACAATTACTATCGTGTGCTTACTTTGCACAGTGAGTTGAGGCGGTCAACATTACTATGGTATTCATGCCTAAGTACTACTACAAGCTCGTGCAAAATATACCTACGGCTAGGATTCACACCAACATTTTCCATAAGGTAATGAAAAGGTACGCCTACAACTAAGGTTTACACCAACACAAAAGAAAAGAGAAAACAAGTTAAAGAAGAAGTATTGGAAGGCATACCTGGGATTTGCTTGTCCGCTTTGCTTTACTGCTACCACAAGGCTGGGATAAAAAAAAATAGGCGTGAAACGAAAGAGAAGCCAGCCCTCCTTTTATATATACATGGTATGTGGGAGTTTGAACAAGGAAAGGATTTCCTATTTTGAGCCAAGAAAGGAAAAGAGGAAACCGGTCCCGCAAAGACCAATTTCCACGCCCAAAACCGCTCACGTCGTGCCTTGACCCCACACGCCAAGCCGTCCGCTATGCTTTGCCTCCCCAAGCTGTGCACACCTCGCCTCACCGGACCACGCCTTGCCATGGCCGCACCATGCCAAGCCGTCCACTCCACTATCGCAGGTCCTATCATGCCAGGCTGTCCATGCCATGGCTTGCCACGCCGACATCAACAACTCGTCGAGCCAACATTATGATGTTCCTTAACCCAGCCAAGATGATGAGAAGCCAGATTAAGTCACACCTCTCATCTCACCGCTTCACGGTCTACATGAATAAGATCTATGAAAGACTGCCAAACGTGGGATCATGAACTCTCCTTGCCACAAATAGCAACCGTGTCAAGCCATCCACCATGCTTTCCTTCCTAAGACCGCGCCACCTATTGGCCCCACGTGCCAAGCCATCCGCTACGCTTTGCCTTCCAAGACTGCGCCCGCTTTGCCTCGGTGATGTACGACCAGACCAAGCCAGCAACTTTCGTCTCACCCCTCCACGGTCTGCATCCCCAGTACAACTTATGCAGGGCCGCCAACACGGGAAGCAAAAACTCTCTTCACCTCTCAAAAAGGTTAGTCGGATTTTCCTGACCATCTTTGCAATGATTTACGTCTTGATTCCGTCCTTGTTTGTCACCATCATATGCTTACCTCGCAACAAGGCACTTGTTCCGAACTAAGCAGGGAACTTAATGTTGATGGTGGTTTTTAGCTTAGGGGTAAATTCGTAAAACCCTAGTCAGACAGTGACGTCACAGAACTTGAGTAATAATGTCCAAACCAAGCACATTTATTGAACCCTTTAATTTGTCTGCGAGAAAATTACCAGGGTACCTTTTTTAATGCTGATTAGGGTTTCGACATACCAAAACCCTAATTCTTACACCGCATGTGCCAATGACTGACCATTCCAGCCACACCTACCGCGCCAAGGCAAAACAACCATGCTAGCCGCACCCTAGTGCCAATGGCAAACCATGCCAGCCACACCTACCGCGCCAAGGCATGCCAACCATGCTAGCCGCACCCTAGTGCCAATGGAAAACCATGCCAGCCACACCTACCGCGCCATGGAAAACGCATATTGTCATGGCCCCATGCCAACCTAGCCGCGCCACCTTGCTGGCCTTCCCTACACGGCTACCAAAACGAAGGCGTGCGACAATCAACGGTCGCCCTTCAATCCCAGGAGAAAATCCTAGCCATCCGAGGTTACCAAACGACCTTTGGCCCAAAACCCTAGCTTGGTCACGAACCTAGCCAAGCTAGCCACGCCATGTGCCCATGGCAAACCCTTGGCCCCACATGCCAAGCCAAACCGCACCTAGCCAATCTAGCCACACCATGCGCCCTTGACAAAACCCTTGGCCCCGCATGCCAAGCTAAACCGCACCTAGCCAAGCTAGCCACGCCATGCGCCCATGGCCAACCCTTGGCCCCACATGCCAATCCAAACCGCACCTAGCCAAGCTAGCCACTCCATGTGCCCATGGCAAACCCTTGGCCCCACATGCCAAGCCAAACCGCACCTAGCCAATCTAGCCACGTCATGCGCCCATGGCAAACCCTTGGCCCCACATGTCAAGCCAAACCGCACCTATCCAAGCTAGCCACGCCATGCGCCCATGGCAAACCCTTGGCCCCACATGCCAAGCCAAACCGCACCTAGCCAAGCTAGCTACACCATGCGCCCATGGCAAACCCTTGGCCCCACATGCCAATCCAAACACGCCTTGCCTTGGCCCTATCCAAGCTAGCCACGCCATACGCCCATGTCAAACCCTTGGCCCCACATGCCAAGCCAAACACGCCTTGCCTTGGCCCTATCCAAGCTAGCCGCACCATACACCCGTGGCAAACCCTTGGCCCTACATGCCAAGCCAAACACGCCTTGTCTTGGCCCTAACCAAGCTAGCCGCACCATGCGCCCATGGCAAACCCTTGGCCCCACATGCCAAGCCAAACACGCCTTGCCTTGGCCCTAGCCAAGCTAGTCGCACCATGTGCCCATGGCAAACCCTTGGCCCCACATGCCAAGCCAAACACGCCTTGCCTTGGCCCTAGCCAAGCTATAAGCACCATGTGCCCATGGAAAACCCTTGGCCCCGCCATGCCAAGCCAAACCACACCCTGCCTTGGCCCTAACCAACATAGCCGTCCCACCATGCTGGATTTCCCTACACGGCTACCCAAGCGAAGGCGTACAACAATCAACGGTTGCCCTTCAATCCCAGGAGAAAATCCTAGCCATCCAAGGTTCCCAGACAACGCATGGTAACCTTTGGCCTGAAATCCTAGGTTTGGCCACGCCAAACCATGCCAACCTAGTCGCGCCACCATGCTGGCCTTCCCTACGCGGATACCAAAGCAAAGGCATGCGACAATCAACGGTCCCCCTTCAATCCCAGGAGCAAATCCTAGCCATCCAAGGTTACCAGACAACGCATGGTAACCTTCGGCCCGAAAACCTAAGTTTGGCCACGCCAAACCATTCCATGCCAACGACATGCCAACCTAGCCGCGCCACCATGCTGGCCTTCCCTACGCGGCTACCAAAACGAAAGCGTGCAACGATCAACGGCTATCTTTCCTCTTGAGATGCAAAATCCCGACTGTCGAAAGTCACCAAGATAGCAAGTCTCCCAAGTACGACTTTCCAGGCAAGAACAACGTGCTACATGTTTTCCACAAAAAATTTCGAGACATCAACACATATCACAAACTGGGGGATCCTCTTTGGGTATTGGTTTGGCGGTTTACAGCGTGCGGCGTACACTACGCCCTTCATAAGGAAGTGTCATAAGGGTGAGGCGGTTAGTAAATACAGGGAGTTAATGGTGAAACGCTCTTGGGACATCAATTTCATACGTTAATGGTTTTATGGAACATCAATTCCATGCGTTAACGGTTACCACCTCCTCCAATTTACTTACCCATTATTCCATTCCTTAATGAGACCAGAGTACGTTTCACTTCGTCTTGTATAAATAGGTCTTACCTATTTCCACCGAACAACAGGTTCATTCGGGAATACACAACACTCAGAAAATACTTGCTAGCTTACCATTTGTTAGCCTTCCCACTTTTCTGATACAAGTCGTAGTAACACAACTACTCTTCCAGAATCAACACTCCGGTCTCATCACTTTCCTTGCTTCCCTCCCCAAAACCAACCCATTCTCCTTCACTTTGTGACCGAAGCAAGTCTGGAACGACCATTTCTTGGTTTAGGCCGGACTTGTACAGATTGATCTCTCGAATCTAAAGTACTCCCTTGCAGTACATTGTTTAGGGTTTAAATTATTTCTCACCCGTACACCCAAAATTACCGAAATCAGCAGAAACCATTTTCACCTACAAACAGTGAGATATCAACCTTGAGATTAATTTACACATGTATGAGCATTTAGCTCATTAAATTACTGTCGTCTTTGTTTATCCTTCTTTCTTAGATTGGTACTTAACTCAGAGAAGTAAGGCTTGGCTAGTTCAGCATATCTATTAGAAGATATTCTCTGAGGACTAAATCTAGTACCTCTTGCAATCGGTTCAAGAGGATTAGAATAGATAGGG
Organism: Papaver armeniacum; assembly: GCA_023531295.1. Lineage (NCBI taxonomy): Eukaryota > Viridiplantae > Streptophyta > Magnoliopsida > Ranunculales > Papaveraceae > Papaver > Papaver armeniacum. The sequence goes on from JAJJWW010014896.1 coordinate 63,933, forward strand.
ATCCATTTTCTAGACTTAGATTTACTAGAACCAGTCTTATAAGCACATGGAATGCTTTTAGTAGCACAAGAATTTATACCACTAGACTGCACTTGAACCCTGTGATGACTTCTAGGAAGAAGATCATATTTATAAGGATTCTGGTATTCTGTGGACATGTGATTCACTGCATTAGTCGACTGACTATTTGTTCCATTGACAGTGGAAATAAGCAAATTATGAAGTTTAGAAATTTGTTTCCTCCTGGCAAAGCAATGAATAGCATAGTGATTCTTTTTTCCACAAAAAGTATAGGTTCGTGGAGATGAAGCAATAAATGGCACCTGTTTTGATTTCATAGCCATATGAGGAGATTGTAAGTTATGTAAACTTTTCTTGACACAATCTTCTTCCGGAGAATATTTCGTTCTGTACTGTAACTCATGAGAATTATTTTGTATAGAAGAATTTCTCCTTAAGACAGAGTTTTCCTTTTCCAAGGATCTGCACTGTTCATGGGCTAGAATAAGAGATGCTTCTAGTTTCTCTTTCTCGACACTAAGTCTGTTAAGATCTGATGAATGAGTCTCGATCAAACGTTTCTCTCTAATTGAGTCTTCCTTGACAATATCTTCAAGAACACTAATCTTTTCACGCTGTTGAATAGTTTCTTGAAGAAGTTTTTCCATATTCTTAGATAAGGACTCAATGATGCTGTAGAGTTCATGCTCTCGATTAAGAGACTTTTCAAATTCATCAATAAGCTGATCATGATCCTGGAAATCAATAATCTCAACATAGTTTTTTGAGATTCTGGTGAGCTCCTTTTCAGCTTTTGCCATAGTGCCCAATGTCTCATTGGAAAGAGATATGTTGACACAAGATGGAACAATCTTCTTACCTCGGGATTCGGAAGAATCAGCTAAGGAGTAATCCTTTAAGGTATTCCCAAGACATTTGGCATAGTTAAAAGCTTTAGAAGACATCTGGTATGCGTAGAAGATATTTTGTCCTCAGACTCAGATTGCCAAAAACACAGACTTGTAAGGTCTTAAACGTGTTTGCCTGCTCTGATACCAATTGAAAAAGCGGGGGTCTAACAACCACACCCAATATTTCGCTTAGCAATCTGTATGGACAAACTCCAATATACTTTCTAGAGAATCAACTAGACAGTCAGACTCAATCTAGAGAAAAGTATATCAATGAGTTTATATCTCAATCTCTCGATTTGATCTTTACTCAAGCAAATAGAAACTTGTGAGTCTTTATCAAAGAGAGATAACTTGGATGGTACCAAAGACCAATATCCAAGTGTCAATCAATTTAAATCAACAACCAAAAGGTCGGATATTCTAATTGATTGAACAACGCACAACTTGTGATATTTCAATTATATAAAAAAATATAATGCGGAATAGAAATAACACAGACACCATAATTTTGTTAACGAGGAAACCGCAAATGCATAAAAACCCCGGGACCTAGTCCAGATTGAACACACACTGTATTAAGCCGCTACAGACTCTAGCCTACTCCAAATTAACTTCGGTCTGGACTGTAGTTGAACCCCAACCAATCTCACACTGATCCAAGGTACAGTTATGCTCCTACGTCTCTGATCCCAACAGGATGCTACGTTCTTGATTCCCTTAGCTGATCTCACCCACAACTAAGAGTTGCTACGACCCAAAGTCGAAGACTTTAATAAACAAATTTGTATCACACAGAAAAGTCTACGGTAATAGATAAATCTGTCTCCCACGAATGTACCTACGATTTTTTTTTCTGTCTTTTGATAAATCAAGGTGAACAGGAACCAATTGATAACCCGGACTTATATTCCCGAAGAACAGCCTAGTATTATCAATCACCTCACAAGAATCTTAATCGACACAGCGAAAAAAGATATTGTGGAATCACAAACGATGAGACGTAGTGTTTGTGATTTCTTTTTATCTTGCCTATCGGAGATATAAATCTCAAGCCAATTATTCCAATTGAACTCAAATGCGATAGAAACAAACAAAATCAGATCACACAACTACAAGAACGTAGTATCGGTCTGGCTTCACAATCCTAATGAAGTCTTTAAGTCGTTAACCTGGTTTAGAAGAAAAAATCAAAGGTTAAAGGAGAATCGACTCAAGCTTAGCACAACTAGTAACACACAGAATGTGTGGGGATTAGGTTTCCCAGTTGCTAGAGTTCTCCCTTATATAGTCTTTCAAATCAGGGTTTGCAATCAATGTTAGCTTAGTAACAAAGCATTCAATATTCACCGTTAGATGAAAACCTGATTAGATTCAAGCTAATATTTCTCAACCGTTGGATCGAAACCTTAGCTTTTTACACACAAATGAAATGTCCAATTTTGGGTTTATGTAATCGTTCCCAAACATTAACATTTGTTGGTTCAACAATAGTTAACCAAATGGTTAGCCATATGAGCAATTTCATATCAACCATATTCTTCTTCACCATAACTAGTTCAAATGACTCAAATGAACTAGTTAGAGAGTTGTTCAATTGCTTAGATCTTATGTAACTGCACAAGACACAATCGAAGCAAAAACGGTTTGATTCACTCGAATTAGTTCATGAACTTTATATCCACGGTTTGCAAAAGCATTCCTTAGTTTATATAAACATGATTTCAAGAACAACCGATTTTAGATATAACCTACTCAAGTTCGCGGACTTAAGCTCACGGAAGGTGTTCATAAAATCCAGCAGAAATTCTCGGGTCGAGAACTTCCGCCAGTTCGCGGACTGAGTTCACGGACTTGGCTCACGCCACATTCCGTTTCTCTTGATCAACAAAGTTCGCAAACTTTGGTTCAAGGAATAAGGACTTATACATATGTGTGTTTCCACAACGATGCTTACATCCTACCAATGGTTATGTAATCTAAACTCTAATTTCGACCATTGAAACCTTCTCAGAGGACGTTATATAGCCGTTATTCACAGACCATTTTTCGTCAGAGCAATTTTCAAAGTGATTGAAACATAACATGACTTTCGTCACTTGGTAAAGATGAATTTGGCTAAAGCAAAATCTTACCAACATATATTTCGAGAAATAGATAGGCGAGTTAAACTCGACTCGAAATAGAAAATGTGTATAATGAAAGTCTATATATCAAAACGACTTTTGTCTCAAGAGTAGGAGATAGAGTAAATAGACTTTTGAGTGACAGATAAGTTCAAGTCTCCACATACCTTTTAGTCGATGAAGTTCCACCGGTTCCTTGAGTAGTTCTTCGTCTTGTATGATGATTAATATGGAGTCTTGAGCTCAACTACACTTTTTATCCTAGTCCGAGACCTTTAGCTAAAATAGGCTAGAAATCAAGACTTATAGTTTTGATCACTAACATTGACAAACATGCTTGAGATAGCAACGCATGCGAGTTCGACCGAGCAATGCTCTAACAATTGACTCTCATTCATTGCCTAAAGTAGATTTCGAAAGTAATGGTTGTAAATCTAAAGTATGGGATATCAAAACATTTAAGCAAGCATAACCCATCAATTGAAATGACAACTATTCAATGATAATCATGATTCAATTAAATAACTGTGCAATAAGTCATAGAAAGAATTAATATAATTACCGCATTCGTGAAATTTGGCTTCCTCCGTTGTCCCGGTGATGGGGTTTAACTCATTATCCTCAAAACACTCTCAAAAGACAGGAACATGGCTCAAAATGTGTTTGTATTGAAGAGAATTAATTATACAACGAGTTTGCAACGCTTTCTAGGTGTTACAGAGTACACCGTTATAATGATATTCAAATATTGTTGCTGAAGCTGCTGTTACAGAAAAACTATATATGGAAACTGTCGTAGAAAAACTGTCGCTAAGATGGGAATGTGCGACAGTTCTTAAACGACTGACCAGAAGTGTAGTCTGTTATTCTTCGTCTTCTTCTTCCTGTAGATGCAGAAATTCTTCTCTGCAGCTTCTTTTCTCACTCTCTTCTACCCCCTAACTCCCCATCCCCGTCTATGACTCTAGTAAAGACTTTTTATACTTCACAGCACCAAGAATACTCCTCATTACTCCGGAAAATATCTTCCATAGCTGGGCAGTAAATAAAATTATCTCGGAAATTTTCTTTCCTTTCTTGCCTCTTCATGCGTTCACTTGCTGCATACATATTCCAATATACTCTGGTACACGTTCAAGAGTGATCCGACACGCTGTAAACACGCTCAAACTTTCCAAAACAATCCCAACAGAAACTCGTGTATATCTCATACTCTGTTTTACTTCCAAACCCGCGTTGCAGCCAAATTCTCTCGATTCTAGGATCATTACCATCCCTATTTGGTCCAACCAGGCCCAAAGCAACCAAATCCAGCGCTCGAGTCTCACTCAAATTTGTCCAAATTCTTAACAGGGTTTCCGCAGGAAGATAAACCCGAGAATTGTTCAATAATTAAATCCACCATTCTAGCCAGTTCTGGTACAAACGAAGACCATTACCATCCCTGTTGAATCAAAATAAACAACCCCAATGAGTTTCGGCACTTGAATCTCCCGAGAACATGATCAAAATTCGAACCCTAATTCTATTTTCTGAAGAACTTCTTTTCCCGCCAAAATCCAGTTTCAAACGAAGAGGATGAGTATGCCCCTTAACCAGCTGCTTGGGTGCCAATATCAAGTGGCTGCCCCTTAACCATTGAGGTGCCCCTTATCCAATAGTAGAGTCCTTTTAACAGTTGTCCTTCGGGGGTGCAAATATCACTTTTCGAGCAACTTTTTCCACGCAAGTGTATTTCTCCAAAAATATCTACACATACACAAAAACAACAAAATTAATACAAAATTGAGTATCAATAATACAGAAAACTGAGGCCAACTTAGACACAAAAATGTGTCTATCAAATACCCCCAAACTTATTATTTTCTAGTCCTCTAGCAAATCTAATCTAGAAAATAAAATCTACACTTAGCACGTGCAACAAGCCGTTAAACCGCTAGGTGGCCCTAGCGGCCGAGTGTTGTCTCGGGAGGGTTTACAAGAGGTGTACCCACAAAACCTTTACTCCATACCCTAGCAATATATGCAGAACCTTGAAAGGCACTAAAGAATCTCCTTGGTTGGCATACAATCATTGACTATAGGAGGAAGTACCCTGATGCGAAATTCCAATTGATGTACAAGAGTTTGCACTCAAGCATACTAAAATTCATATATAAGTGATGAGCTCTACTCAGATAGTTTCTGGAAATCATAACCGGAGTCAACCAATCACATGGATAGATTAAGAAGATGGATGTAGAGAAAAACGTAGATGGTTTTGATGTTGACTAAGGTGAACGGTGTTTCCATATCTGTATGAAGGCCACTACTAGGATGAACCTATCCTAATGGACTGAGATACCGGTCTGACAAATATCAACACAGCTGGAAAATACAAGGGAACCAGCGAGTGATAATCCTAACTCCAGGTCAACACAACTGGCATATACAAGGGCACCAGCGGTCGACTTTATTGAATTTGTTCCGGTTGGTCTGATGGTCTGGTCTCAATTTTTTTTTTTTTTTTTTTTGGGTATCTCAATCACTCTATTTCACCCTAGCAATGGTAACAACTTGAATCGTGTGCCCCACCAAATCACTTATAACAAAAGAAAAATAAAAATAAAAACAGAAGGTGAAGGTGAAAAGGATTCAACGAGATATGACGAAACTACCATGTTTTTTTTTCTAACACCTGAGCTCTGTGTTTTTGTGAATAGACTCTATAGATGTTTCCATCTAATCAGATTGGTTCCTCAACTCCTACAACCAAGATGTTCCCATCCACTTAGATTGGTTAGTGCCAACCTTAATAAGCATAAATTTCTAGTCTCTGGAGTTTATTTATTTGTACTGCAACTAAAAAGTTTCTTCCATACCCCCAAACTTAAATCTAACATTGTCCTCAATGTTTTAAAGATGAAATTAAAACCATGAACAAGGAGAAATTGTTACCACTTGAAGAAAAAAGAGTTAAGGACAGATATTACCGTGTTGCAAGAGCATGGGTTACCTCCCAAGAAGTGCTAAGTTTAAAGTCTTCAGCCAGACATTCGAAAGGATTAGTCACCACGTAAAATCATATAGCAGTAACCGGAATAACTGTGGGTCATCTGGAGCAAAAAGTGACAACCACAAGAAGAGTAAACTGTAACAGATCAAGAAGATACCGAACATACCCTTATTTAACTTTATGTTTAAGACAACTATATATAGTTGTGGCTAAGGTTCAGGCTCTCTAAAAGGGTCTAGATAAAATGTTTTCAAGGGACAAATTTCCTCAAAGGTAAGATCCTGAAGGTCAGGTTGAAGAGTCTGTAAATACTTAACTAAGAACTTAGAAGCACATAACAATAACCTGAATAATTGGGGATCCTCTAAGTCAATCAGATTTGACTCATACAGTTGACCATAGTAGTGGTCATTCTTAAGAAAATGTGTCGACCCTAATCTCCAAAAGTAATTAGGTTTAGTATCAAAACTTATTAACTGACACATCTGAAATTCATAAGTTCCAACAATTGGAAGACAAGTTTCTGGTGGGAAAAAAAATTCAACCTTGGTATCATAGCCTGGGTTAACCACATCAACCAGAGGATGGGTTTCTAAAAACTAAACTTCTTTATGGACAAAACTAGGTTCAAGAAAAAGTGTATGAAGATAATTTTGTAAAATGGTTGAGGCACAGATGTCCAGTCCTAAGTGAGGGGACTTTCTGAGAGTTAAAGGTAAGGCACGAAGAGAGTGATAATCACCCCCAAACTTAGAGGTTCAATGTCTCTAGATAAACTAGTCACAATTTCCCTAATTTCTAGAACATCAGATTCCTGAAAATGGTCAATTGTTTCCTCTAAGTTACATTCAGCATCCTCACTTATCTCTACGAGTTTATCTTCTTCTAAGACTAGCGTTTCTAACTCGCTAGACTCTAAAACAGTGTTCTCAGGGTAAACTCTTTCCTCTAAGACATCATCACAATCATATAAAGGATTATCAGAGAAAGTTTCTAGTAAAGGCTCATTAACTAAGGTGTTAATCATAGTTACTTCGTCCGATTCACTGTCAAACACATTACAGGCTAAAGGATCACGGACTAGATTGTCTAAAACGGTAATATCTCTGGTCAAATCCACATCCTTTTGAATAGGTGAATAATCACTAAAATTATTAGGATCTGAACCATAAATAATATTTTCATCATGAAGCTTAATAAATTCCTGATCGATATGCCTACATTTTCCAGATTCTTCATCAGCACTATCCTCATCATAATCATTATAATAACATGAAAATGGTTGAACCTCATATAAACAAGTAGTGTTACCAATTCTAACCTCGTCATCTTGATCATGTGAATAAAAAACTATCATTATTTTCAAGGGTGGTATTGGGAACACTGTATTGGAAATTAAGACTATATCGAGCAATACTTTCGTTCATCTCTAACTCAAGTCTACGTGTCGACTCAGCTATCCTCTCAAGGGTCTCTTCTAAAAAAGTTCCCTTAGTGTTGGATCTAAGTTTTCAGCTAACCTATTGAGGATATCTTCTAAATATTATTCAGTCGTTGTTGCAGTTCTTTCGTCCATAACTACGTTATTCACCTCAGCTAACTTACATGTCGATTCAGCTAACTTATGTGTCGACTCAGCTAAATCCCTAAGGGACTCTTCTAGAGAAGGAATAGGAACAGATGGATCATAAAAAGGACTACTTTTCAATAGTTTGATTATATCCTCTAGTGACGAAGAACTAGTACTATAATCTTCTTGCTCGTATGACTGATGCACATGTGGATAGTAATTGGGCTCACCATGGTATGACCCATAACCTTCAAAAGGTTGGCGTTCCCAACCACTATTCACACTATGGTCATAAAAAGAGTAATGTCCATATTGTTCAGTTGGATAATCATATTCATTGTGATGGCTATTATAATACCAGTTTAAAATCCTAACTGCAAGAAAATTCTACACAAGCACAAACAAGGCTGACTCGACCACAACAAGCCTATTTTATCTAGCAAACAAAATGCATGATGGTTCCCTTAGATTGTTTCTAGACCATCTTCTATTCCTTTGAAAGGAAATTCGTTACAATTTAAGCAAACTCCCATGGAATCAATATGAGTTAAAGTAAGTTGAATAGAGACAAGGGAAGCTCAATGGAGCTTTGACACCCAGGCCTCACTGGCAAAACATTCACTTGGGATACAAGGCGGCACGCTCAACTTACATTAACCATCATGAACTTCAAAGTATGCTTAATAGAGCAACCAATATTTTTTGAATGACTTTCCTATTAAGCTCGTTACCCTATCGGCCTCGTTCTAGTCAAATTTTAAGGCTTAGGTTCGCGAAGGTTACGTGTTCCTAAGGCGGGCAAGAAGGAAACGGTGATGAAATCCGAGTCCTTATCTTAATTTGGCTAGGCCTTGCCCTTTACTAGAAATTAAACCGTATTCAGACCTCAACATATATGCATACAAAATCATCCAGTAAACCCGCTGACAGGGGATTCGCGGGTGTTTAGAATTCTTACCTCCCGTTCCAGACGGGGGATGAACCGTTGAAGTCAACTCGAGCCACTGACTCCTATGTCGGTGTACGAACCCGAGGGGCTGAGACAGTATCGTAACTGTCGTCCTTCCCTGTGCAGTTTATATTTAAAATAACCCTTCCTTAGGGTTTAAAAATAATAATGTCCAATGTTCAATGTCCTAAAAAAAATAAAGTTCAAAAAGAAAGTCCAAAAATAAAAAGATTACAAAAATAAAACCCTAATTACAGTTTCTAAATAAAAAATAAAAAATATATACAAAAACCTTCTTTTTTTACCCTTTTGGATTTCTCTTTTCTTTCTTCTTTGGCTTCGCTTTTCTTTTCAGCACTCTTTTCCTCTTTTTTTTTTTTTAGCTTAGCTCCAAATCTGAAAGTAAACACAAAATACCAAACGCATAAAAATGAACAAATATAATAAAAATCAAAATAAAACCTAAAAACAGATCTAAAAACAAGTCCGCGTGCGGTGCCAAAAATTGATCGAATTTCATATAGTAGTAAGAAAGGTTGTCGTTCACTCGGACTTGATGAGATTGATTTCAGATTTAATAAACGAAAATGCTAGAAATAAATAAAATATATACACAAAAGTGAACAAGATGAAGAGATAATCGGGACTCAAAGTTTCATTGACTCTCATTCATTGCCTAAAGTAGATTTCGAAAGTAATGGTTGTAAATCTAAAGTATGGGATATCAAAAAATTTAAGCAAGCATAACCCATCAATTGAAATGACAACTATTCAATGATAATCATAATTCAATTAAATAATTGTGCAATTAGTCATAAAAAGAATTAATATAATTACTACATTTGTGAATTTTGGCTTCCTCCGTTGTCCCGATGATGGGGTTTAACTCATTATCCTCAAAACACTCTCAAAAGATAGGAACATAGCTCAAAATGTGTTTGTATTGAAGAGAATTAATTATACAACGAGTTTGCAACGCTTTCTATGTGTTACAGAGTACACCGTTACAATGATATTCAAATATTGTTGTTGAAGCTGCTGTTACAGAAAAAACTATATATGGAAACTGTCGTAGAAAGACTGTCGCTAAGCTGGGAATGTGCGACAGTTCTTAAACGACGGACCAGAAGTGTAGTCTGTTGTTCTTCGTCTTCTTCTTCCTGCAGATGCGGAAATTCTTCTCTGCAGTTTCTTTCTCGCTCTCTTCTACCCCCTAACTCCCCATCCCCGTCTATGACTCTAGTAAAGACTTTTTATACCACAACACCAAGAATACTCCTCATTACTCTGGAAAATATCTTCCATAGATGGGCAGTAAATAAAATTATCTCGGAAATTTTCTTTCCTTTCTTGCCTCTTCATGCATTCAATTGCTGCATAAACATTCCAATATACTTTGGTACACGTTCAAGAGTGATCCAACACGCTGTAAACACGCTCAAACTTTCCAAAACAATCCCAACAGAAACCCGTGTATATCTCATACTCTGTTTTACTTCCAAACCCGCGTTGCAGCTCAATTATCTCGATTCCAGGATCATTACCATCCCTATTTGGTCCAACCAGGCCCAAAGCAACCAAATCTAGCGCTCATGTCTCACTCAAACTTGTCCAAATTCTTAACAGGGTTTCCGCAAGAAGATAAACCCGAGAATTGTTCAATCATTAAATCCACCATTCTAGCCAGTTCTGGTACAAACGAAGACCATTACCATCCCTGTTGAGCCAAAATAAACAACCCCAATGAGTTTCGGCACTTGAATCTCCCGAAAACATGATCAAAATTCGAACCCCAATTCTGTTTTCTGAAGAACTTCTTTTCCCGCCTAAATCCAGTTTCAAACAAAGGGTATGAGTGTGCCCCTTAACCAGCTGCTTGGGTGCGAATATCAAGTGGTTGCCCCTTAACCATTGAGGTGCCCCTTATCCAATAGTAGAGTCCTTTTAGCAGTTGTCCTCCGGGGGTGCAAATATCACTTTTCGAGCAACTTTTTCCACGCAAGTGTATTTCTCCAAAAATATCTACACATACACAAAAACACCAAAATTAATACAAAATCGAGTATCAATAATACAGAAAACTTAGGACAACTTAGACACAAAAATGTGTTTATCAGTTGGTAACTAAACTAGACCTAAGACCGGCCATCTTTTGTGAGAATTGGATTGCAACCAAGAGAATGATCTCCCACTGTGGTCGCCAATCTGTAGATGGGGCAAGACAAGTTGCTGGTTTTTAAGGAATTGAGGAGATGACCATGCAGAGGAAACTCCTCGAACCGAGCGAACTGTCTAACCTCACACAGATGCACTGCAAAAAGGGAGTGCTTTGAATTCGAGAGATCAATCTATAGAACTCCGGCCTAAACCAAGACAATGGTCGTTCCAGAGTCAATTCAGTCACAAGAGAGGATGGGTCGATCTGTAGGAGGGAAGCTAAGAAATGTGTGAGATCAATGGTGATCGAAGATTGTAGGTGTGTTGTGTATTCTATGTGAAGAAATAAGATAAGTTCTGATTGATTGAATTTTGCTCTGTTGAGAGTAATTGCTCAGACGTCGAGTTCTTAATCTCTTGTTGTCTGTTGTTTCAATCGTCAGGGAAAACATTGTTACATCCTGAAGACGTTATTGCTCTATACTAGCAGGCAAGCTATCTAGGAGCCGTCCAATCGTTCGATTTTATATAGAAGTAATTACTGAAATTGCTCAGTATTCATGAGATATGTCGTTACCTCAGTTGAGAGACTGCACATCCACATATGCTCTGAGAGACAGTATTCTCGGTCAGAGGTTCTTGCGGCATGAGATTTCATGCTTCAATGAGAGACATGAGCCTCAATACTCATTTGATTGCTGGATTAGGAGTATGTACAATTATGGTTTTACGATTTTATCCTTTGTCGAAATTCCACCATCTACAAAAAGGAAACCAAGAGACCCGGTAACCTCCAAAAGCCCTTCTAAAGAGAACAGTGAAACAAGAGATCGAAGTATCACCATTTTGTGTGATAATTTTTGTTTCATGGGTTGAAAAAAGACCCAAGTATCACCATTATTGTTTTAGAGAGATACAGTCATTGATTCTTAAGATTTTAAAAATCTGCTTTTTTGTAGCTGAACTTACCAACTGCAGAAAAATATAAATTTCATCAATCCTTTCTAATGTGAAAGATCAAACTTTCTCAATATTTTCTTATGAATAATTCATTTATCACCTATTTCTTGAGTGAAGATTTTAACTTTCACATCGTGTTCAAATGAAGTTATAACGGTGAATCTTAGGCTTGCTGCAAAAATTTTGGGCTTGAACAGATTCTACAAGTACGGAAGAAAAGTTTCTGGCAAGTGAAATTCATTAAATCCATGCAATGGAAGATAAAAAATAGGTGGAGTTATCATTCAAAAAGATTTGGTCTACCTCCGAAACATATGTTGTTCTAACTACTGTATCACTTAATTCCCAGGTGAAAATTTGAATTTTAAGGTGAAAAATCAAATTATTATCCACAGTTAAGATGAAAGATGAGATTATCACTTAAAAAATTTAACTTATTATTATCCCACTGGAAGAAATGCGATAAGTTTTGAGAAGAAGAAGAAGAAAATGAAGAGAAGAAGGCGTAACTGACATGAACAAGGTGATTAGGACTGACAATAGTTACATTTTTTTAAGCGCAGTACCAGCTACATGCTATGCTTCAAAGAAAAAGAAAAAAAGTTACATGCTTTGAGATCTATACCTTTACAATTTTAAGAAATTTACATCAATCTTAGCTCTTAATTTGATTCACAAAATTCATGATATGCCGCAATAAACAGATGATACCTCGGTAATTCTAGCAATATGTGAATTTTCAGTAGCATTTGATGGACATTACGTCTTATGTTATAATGGAACATAGAATTTCATGTGCATACTTTTTTCTAAATAAATTATACAATTTCAACACTTCATGTCAGTCCTAATCACCTTGTTCATGTCAGTTACGCCTTCTTCTCTTCATTTTCTTCTTCTTCTTCTCAAAACTTATCGCATTTCTTCCGATTCTGGGAAAAATAGAAAAAAAAATCTATTGTTACCTTTATCATATAAACAATAATATCTTTCCTCTCTTATTTTTTTTTTTTTTTTGATACTTAATGTTATCAGTGGTTTTGTATGATTGGGTTGTTTGCGATCACATGTGGGTGGTAGTTTGAATTATCATTCGGTAATTATATTAAATCTACAAACTAATTAAATGGGAAATTCTAGTTTCCACATGAACGTGATAATTGCAATTATCGAAATGTGAGAAAATTAAAATTATCACAATTTGGGAAACTGAAATTATCCTTCTTAGTGAAATTTAAAATTATCCTTTATGTAATACGAAGTCGTAATGGAAAAACAAAGCGACTAATTGATTAGTGTTTGTCTTATCCCAAATTCCCAGTATTTATCTCAATATTGATTAGGATTTCCGGCTAAGGGAAAAGATTATGATCTCCGACTAAGGGAAAAGCAATACTAATTAATATTGTTTTTTGTAAAACAGAAATAAGATAGGAAATAAAAATCGTATGACCGGAAATTATGCTGATGGACCGTTAAATAAGGTAACTAGTTGATCGTAAGACCGTAAATCAGTATATATACTTTTTTTAATGGATAAAGGTTAATTTAGTCCTACATAAAATGTGAAAACCTGAATTCAATTTAAACCTACTAATCTTAGCCGTAGATCTTGTATTTTGGGCTAGACATATATATCATCTTAATGATGGGTTTCTTAAAGAGAGAGGGATCAAACTTGGGTTTTTCAGAATTTTCCACATATAACGTCTCATTGGAATTTTTATCTTAATTTATCAATCTTATATTGCAGGAATATTGCTGGTCATCCCCGTTCCCCAAAGTTTCATGCGTTCCAGGAGGTCCCAGGTTCGAGTCCCCAATGGCGTAATATTGCAGGAATTAACATGGAAGGTAGTGTTAGTTTGCCCCCCTTGTGACACAATCTCATCCCCCCCCCCATCCGCTTCGGCTCCCTTGGCTAGGTTACTCATGAGGCTCGTTGGTAGGTTAGCACAGCAACCTATTCAATTAATGTAGTAGTATGTTGTTGGAGCCTAGCTTGTTAGGCTTCCGACTAGTTAATGTAATACACTTTATCTTATATTATGTTATCTTATATTATGTTATCTTATATATATATATATATACTGATATAAAGAAAACACATATTTTTGGTACGACCCAGAATTTGGTCTGGGCACCCCTAAATTACCAATTTACCCAAAACTGAAACCCGGGTTCATTCATTAAACTCCAGTAAATTTCCGGAAAAGTAAGGGCAAGCAACAAATTTGACTTTTTCTACTTCCTGCTATTCACTTCTCCCTCGGAGTTTGGTCCGGATACCTGTAAATTATGAAGTTACTCTTCATTAATCTCACATGATGGTTTGTCAAACGTAATTTCATAAACAACGGAGGATACTTTGATAATAGTTTAAACTCTTTTCTTTAATTTCCAAAAATCTTTCATTACGATTGAAGAGGTGTTTTTCGATTCCAATCAAACTTTCTCGATCAGGGATTGGAGTTGGGAACACCTTTCCACCCATGACTTAACATAGGATCAGAAATGTATGGAGAAGAATAGCCTATCGGAGAGATTATATACATCTGCGAAAGTAATAAGTTAGGTAGCAATATACACCGATAAAATAAAAAATAGTAAAAGGAGGTAAAATTTTATACCATAAAGTTGCCGATTGGCGTTTTGAAGAGTGGACACCTTATCCTTTTGGGAGTCAAGTTCGGTATTTAACTTTTTGAATTCTCTCTCGTCTTTATCGCGAGATGACGCAACTTCAATTTCTAACTCGAATCCTTTTGTTCAATTGCAAATTCTTCTTTTCAAGATTGTTGCGTCTTCTCTCAAGATCCGAGGCAACTACAAAGGAAGTTCTTCCAACCTATAAGAGAAGATAGAAAAAATCATTAATATATATATTTAAAAAAAAAAAAAAAAAAAAAAAAATTAAAATTAACAGGAAATACGCAATGCATACGTACCAAAGATCCAAGTGCATTCAAGAAGTCGGAGACACAATTCTAGAGGTTCCATTGAAAGAATTATTGCCCTCTAATAAAGTAGCATTACACACGTTTAAGAGAGCCCCGCAAAGAGAAGCTAGGGGAGCATCTCCATTCCTTGGAAACACTTCCGAGAAGATGCTAGATAACCGATCCATAGAAGAATCGGGTCGATGGAAAAAGCTTGAGCTAAGGCGAGAAGAGGATTGGACCTTTCGCTTCTTATCCAACCTTCGCAGATACGTAAAGATAAGAAACAGAGGCTCGTGCGAACGCACTTCAGAGATTTCACATTCACCATAGTTATCATCGCGTAATTTTCAAAAAAAGTTCTCTACATGTGTTGTATTTCTCAAAGATCTATTTCCAAGTCTCATGAATTTGGGATTCTCTGACAGAGTTAGAGTATAAAGATCCTTTGCCCGCACCGCGGTTCGCGAACTCAAGCATCGTGCGAATACAATCACCACTTAATTGATAAAAGCCCGAGAGAATTTTTCATGGGCCAAAATTTCATAAAATAAAGGCAACTCAGATTGTACAAGGGAATAGGAAGTCCCGCGAGAAGCCGACCGAGCGAGACTATAATCTTTTGATCATCACATTGATGATCGTGAGAAAAGCTTTGCGAGAAGAATAGATGAAGGTTCTTGATCGGGAATGGTTGACAGAGTAAAACCTTCTCGAGCAACTTAAGGAACTTCTTCCAAATTGGAAGAGAGAGTCAAAGAAAAGTTGCAGAGAGAAACTAAAGGATGAAAAGGAAGGGAAAAGAAAACTAGGGAAAAAGATTCGAGAAAAACAACTTGCGAAGAGACATGAATGGTCAAAAATAAGCAGTTGAAAGAAACGTGTCAAGAAAAGACATTAATAATCAAAATCCGTGTAAAAGTACAAAACGAAAACAGATAAAGATAAATGCTGAAACAATATTGTAAGAATCTCATGATACTCTTCCCTTCGCAGAGAAATATAAGGAGAGACAGAGACGATACTTCGTATATCTCAAAGAAGTTTGGAACTTTGCAAAAGAATAGAGGCAAGTTACTTTTTTAAGGAAAGTATTCTTTGCTCGTTCCTTCACCAATTGAAATCACTGAATATGACAATAATGAATTTTTCCTTCAAATCGCTCTTCAAGCAATATTCAAGGAAAAAGAGGCAAGATGTAGGATCATAATATCGCAACGTACAAGGTTCGCGAGATTAATAAACGATAAAGTCGCGAGGGAGTCGCGAGGGGAACTAAAATAAACACGCAATGAATAACGACAAGCAAAACATAAAGAAGACTGGAGACCGGGCGAGGGTTAAGAAGTGTAGATGAATGTTTGTGCATCTGCGACACTTCGCGAGACATTCCGAAAATAAAGGGGAGCTTAGTCTTCATCCACTATGTATTACCCAGTCCGTAAGGAGAGAGATCTTTTGGGAATTGTTAGGCAAGTCATTAGGAGAGAAAGTTTAAGAGTGTTTTAACTTCTAAGTGTAATTCCATTTTCCTGCGTGTAAACACTTCATGAATTCAATCAATAAATGTTCTTGATTTTACATCTTCACGTAATTTCATAAACAACGGAGGATACTTTGATAATAGTTTAAACTCTTTTCTTTAATTTCCAAAATCTTTCATTACGATTGAAGAGGTGTTTTTCGATTCCAATCAAAGACCATCTCTTATTATCCCAAAATTACAGTTATATTATCGGGTTGATTTTGTTGGCATCAATTTGAATTAACCCAATTAGTAATTCAAAACTAAAACTCCTGCAAACAAGCAACAACACTGCTACCGAATCATAATCTGAAATTCAAATTAACTAGCAACACCATCACCACCACTACTTCTGATAACCTCAATTAGTAAATCTAATTAACACTTCTGAAAACCAACAACACCATCACCACCACCGAATGATAATCATCAATCAAATTGATTAACAGTTCAGACTTCTAATTATTTCCGTTTGCACTTCACATCAATCAAAAACAAACATAAAAATGACATTTTGACGCCGATCAAATCAAAGTCAAATGAATATGCACTTACTATAATGAATTAGTCTATCTGCTTCAACGAAGCGATAACTTAGAATTAGAGGATGTGTTGCTAATAGAAGATATGTTGCAGAAATTTTGGAAAACTTTTTTTGTTGTTGTTGAAAATCATTTTACTGATCTCATGAGATTCAAGAGTGTTCTAACGTTGGGTTTTTCATTAACACTATATTTGTGCCAGTGCCATTTTTTCTTCATTTAATCATATTTTTGATTTGGTGTGTGTAAGGCTTCGCCCCGCCCCGTGGCGATGCATTTTTGCAGCGGAGCGAGTGCATTAAATAGGTGGAGAAAAGATAAAGAATTTATTTATTTTTTCTTTTTATTTTCGTAGAAAATATGTGTGAAATATGTGGGTTCTTTTCTCCCTTTATGTATGAATTTGGAAAAAATTATTTATTTTTTTCTTTTTATTTTCGTAGAAAATATGTGTGAAATATGTGGGTTCTTTTTTCCCTTCATGTATTAATTTGGAAAAAAGAGTCCTAATATATATGTATTTGACTTCCAAATTGAGTTTGGACTTCCATAAAATTCTAACCATGGTAAGTTAAGTTTTCATTTTCCATTAAATTAAGTTAAGATTATTTTTAACCAAAATTTTGTATGCAAAAAAAAAATTGTATTGGAAAAATTTTCCGTGGTTTGACGGAAGTATTGTCCACCTTAGAAGGTGTTACTAACATATAATTAAGTATTTGGCGTAAAAACGGTGTAAGAAAATTATTTAGATCAAAACTCTCACGGAAGTGATGTCCACCTTCCTTCTTGCTAATGGTGTTACTAACATATAGTTAAATACTTGATGTAAACAAAGTATAACCCAATTTTTAATATCCATACCAATAGAGTTATGCCAAGTGTCCTCTCCATAGATTCTACATTAGGAAAAGCCTATTTCGGCCAATAAGAAGCGAGGGTTTCATCACCGTTAAATGTGAGAGCTTATTTTGTCAAAGACTTTAAAGGAGAAGATATGGAAGCAAGTGGTGGAGGCGGAGTTAGTAGATGTGGAGGAAGATGATAAGGTGGGACACTTTGTGACGTGAATTCTTTATGTCCTCACATTGGTACGTATGATCTCTATACCTTGGTAGCTATTACTATAAAGCCGGAATTCAGAATAATAATAGACGAAAAACTTAGAAAACAAAATACACAAGAAATTAATATGAAGAAAAATATCTTCTCTATATTATGAACAAGAAAACGATTACAATTCTCTCTTTGTTATGCTCACAATCTTCTCTAAACAATGGATCAACCTTAAACTATTTGCTAAGCTTGCACAAGTATTGTTCCAATCTTTTTCCTAGGTTTTCTGTGTCTTTAGTTAACAACCAACCTCTCTATTTATGGACTTTATCTTACTCATCCGACTAGGTCTTCTATTAGGAATCGATTTCCTAAACTAAGAGTATTGCCGAAAACAAAACTATTTCCTATCTAGGAATTCTCCCTAATAAGGTTTCCTTCCTTATAGGATTCTTCCCTCAACTTAGCTTGAGGTTTACTAAGTTCCTTAGAGGAGTAGGGATACACCTGTATCATGGGTCCCCCTTTTAAGAACTTGAACTCATGTGAAAGTAATGAAGGTTAGGGAACTCAAGAGTCCCTTTTTCCTTGTTAAACCACCTAGCCTTGCTGGGACTTGACCTTTACATCCAATTAGAAAAGCTTATTTCTCTCTTTGTCGTGTTTTGGTCACTCTTCGCTCCAATATGCAGTTTTCCTTGAGTGGTTCCTCCCTATCAAACCATAAGTCTTCTACTCGTGGTAAAATCATAGGGTCGTCGCCGTCATCATCTAGTAATGGTGGTTCGAACAACTTCAAGTATTCGGCATTTATAACCGAGTACATTCGTAGATAAGGTGGTAAATCCAGACGAAAGGTATTGTCACCAATCTGATCGAGAATACGAAACGGTCCATATCTCAATGGCTTCAACTTCTTACCTTCCCCCTTCAGTCACTCCTTACCTAATTTTAACCATACCAAGTCTCCAATACCGAAATTACAAAGCACAAGATGCTTGTCATGTTTAGCTTTGTATTTGGCTTGTGACTTCTTTAATTGTGCTACAACAGTCGCATGAATCTGAGATATCTTCTCCCAGAACTTCTGTGCCTTTTGTCAAATTTTAAGCTCGTTACCCTATCGGCCTCGTTCTAGTCAAATTTTAAGGCTTAGGTTCGCGTAGGTTACGTGTTCCTAAGGCGGGAAAGAAGGAAACGGTGATGAAATCCGAGTCCTTATCTTAATTTGGCCAGGCCTTTCCCTTTACTAGAAATTAAACCGTATTCAGACCTCAACATATATGCATACAAAATCATCCAGTAAACCCGCTGACAGGGGATTCGCGGGTGTTTAGAATTCTCACCTCCGTTCCTGCACGGGGATGAACCGTTGAAGTCAACTCGAGCCACTGACTCCTATGTCGGTGTACGAACCCGAGGGGCTGAGACAGTATCGTAACTGTCGTCTTTCCCTGTGCAGTTTATATTTAAAATAACCCTTCCTTAGGGTTTAAAAATAATAATGCCCAATGTTCAATGTCCCAAGAAAAATAAAGTTCAAAAAGAAAGTCCAAAAATAAAACCCTAATTACAGTTTCTAAATAAAAAATAAAAAATATATACAAAAAACTTCTTTTTTTACCCTTTTGGATTTCTCTTTTCTTTCTTCTTTGGCTTCTCTTTTCTTTTCAGCACTCTTTTCCTCTCTTTTTTTAGCTTAGCTCCAAATCTGAAAGTAAACACAAAATACCAAACGCATAAAAATGAACAAATATAATAAAAATAAAAATAAAACCTAAAAACAGATCTAAAAACAAGTCCGCGTGTGGTGCCAAAAATTGATCGAATTTCATATAGTAGTAAGAAAGGTTGTCGTTCACTCGGACTTGATGAGATTGATTTCAGATTTAATAAACGAAAATGCTAGAAATAAATAAAATATATACACAAAAGTAGACAAGATGAAGAGATAATCGGGACTCAGGATTCCACCAGACTTCAATTTCATGCAGTTCAAATACCAATTCTAAACAATAATAGCTCATAATATAAAGTTTCATTGACTCTCATTCATTGCCTAAAGTAAATTTCGAAAGTAATGGTTGTAAATCTAAAGTATGGGATATCAAAAAATTTAAGCAAGCATAACCCATCAATTGAAATGACAACTATTCAATGATAATCATAATTCAATTAAATAACTGTGCAATTAGTCATAAAAAGAATTAATATAATTACCGCATTTGTGAAATTTGGCTTCCTCCGTTGTCCCGGTGATGGGGTTTAACTCATTATCCTTAAAACACTCTCAAAAGATAGGAACATGGCTCAAAATGTGTTTGTATTGAAGAGAATTAATTATACAACGAGTTTGCAACGCTCTCTATGTGTTATAGAGTACACCGTTACAATGATATCAAATATTGTTGCTGAAGCTGTTGTTACAGAAAAACTACATATGGAAACTATCGTAGAAAAACTGTCGCTAAGCTGGGAATGTGCGACAGTTCTTAAACGACGGACCAGAAGTGTAGTCTGTTGTTCTTCGTCTTCTTCTTCCTGCAGATGCGGAAATTCTTCTCTGCAGTTTCTTTTCTCGCTCTCTTCTACCCCCTAACTCCCCATCCCCGTCTATGACTCTAGTAAAGACTTTTTATACTTCACAACACCAAGAATACTCCTCATTACTCTGGAAAATATCTTCCATAGATGGGCAGTAAATAAAATTATCTCAGAAATTTTCTTTCCTTTCTTGCCTCTTCATGCGTTCAATTGCTGCATAAACATTCCAATATACTCTGGTACACGTTCAAGAGTGATCCAACACGCTGTAAACACGCTCAAACTTTCCAAAACAATCCCAACAGAAACCCGTGTATATCTCATACTATTTTTTACTTCCAAACCCGCGTTGCAGCCCAATTCTCTCGATTCCAGGATCATTACCATCCCTATTTGGTCCAACCAGGCCCAAAGCAACCAAATCTAGCGCTCATGTCTCACTCAAACTTGTCCAAATTCTTAACAGGGTTTCCGCAAGAAGATAAACCCGAGAATTGTTCAATCATTAAATCCACCATTCTAGCCAGTTCTGGTACAAACGAAGACCATTACCATCCCTGTTGAGCCAAAATAAACAACCCCAATGAGTTTCGGCACTTGAATCTCCCGAGAACATGATCACAATTCGAACCCCAATTTTGTTTTCTAAAGAACTTCTTTTCCCGCCAAAATCCAGTTTCAAACGAAGGGTATGAGTGTGCCCCTTAACCAGCTGCTTGGGTGCGAATATCTAGTGGTTGTCCCTTAACCATTGAGGTGCCCCTTATCCAATAGTAGAGTCCTTTTAGCAGTTGTCCTCCGGGGGTGTAAATATCACATTTCGAGCAACTTTTTCCACGCAAGTGTATTTCTCCAAAAATATCTACACATACACAAAAACACCAAAATTAATACAAAATGGAGTATCAATAATACAGAAAACTTAGGACAACTTAGACACAAAAATGTGTCTATCAGTTGGTAACTAAACTAGACCTAAGACCGGCCATCTTTTGTGAGAATTGGATTGCAACCGAGAGAATGATCTCCCACTGTGGTCGCCAATCTGTAGATGGGGCAAGACAAGGTGCTGGTTTTTAAGGAATTGAGGAGACGACCATGCGGAGGAAACTCCTCGAACCGAGCGAACTGTCTAACCTCACACAGATGCACTGCAAAAAGGGAGTGCTTTGAATTCAAGAGATCAATCTGTAGAACTCCGGCCTAAACCAAGACAATGGCCGTTCCAGAGTCAATTCGGTCACAAGAGAGGATGGGTCGATCTGTAGGAGGGAAGCTGCGAAATGTGTGAGATCAATGGTGATCGAAGATTGTAGGTGTGTTGTGTATTCTATGTGAAGAAATAAGATAAGTTCTGATTGATTGAATTTTGCTCTGTTGAGAGTAATTGCTCAGACGTCGAGTTCTTAATCTCTTGTTGTCTGTTTTTTCAATCGTCAGGGAAAACATTGTTACATCCTGAAGACGTTATTGCTCTATACTAGCAGGCAAGCTGTCTAGGAGCCGTCCAATCGTTCGATTCTATATAGAAGTAATTACTGAAATTTCTCAGTATTCATGAGATATGTCGTTGCCTCAGTTGAGAGACTGCACATCCACATATGCTCTGAGAGACAGTATTCTCGGTCAGAGGTTCTTGCGGCATGAGCTTTCATGCTTCAATGAGAGACATGAGCCTCAATACTCATTTGATTGCTGGATTAGGAGTATGTACAATTATGGTTTTACGATTTTATCCTTTGTCGAAATTCCACCATCTACAAAAAAGGAAACCAAGAGACCCGGTACCCTCCAAAAGCCCTTCTAAAGAGAACAGTGAAACAAGAGACCGAAGTATCACCATTTTGTGTGATAATTTTTGTTTCATGGGTTGAAAAAAGACCCAAGTATCACCATTATTGTTTTAGAGAGATACAGTCACAGATTCTTAAGATTTTAAAAATCTGCTTTTTTGTAGCTGAACTTGCCAACTGCAGAAAAATATAAATTTCATCAATCCTTTCTAATGTGAAAGATCAAACTTTCTCAATATTTTCTTGTGAATAATTCATTTATCACCTATTTCTTGAGTGAAGATTTTAACTTTCACATCGTGTTTAAATGAAGTTATAACGGTGAATCTTAGGCTTGCTGCAAAAATTTTGGGCTTGAACAGATTCTACAAGTACGGAAGAAAAGATTCTGGCAAGTGAAATTCATTAAATCCATGCAATGGAAGACAAAAAATAGGTGGAGTTATCATTCAAAAAGATTTGGTCTACCTCCGAAACATATGTTGTTCTAACTACTGTATCACTTAATTCCCAGGTGAAAATTTGAATTTTAAGGTGAAAAATCAAATTATTATCCACAGTTAAGATGAAAGATGAGATTATCACTTAAAAAATTTAACTTATTATTATCCCACTGGAACTTAGTGCGGCAATAGTTACATTTTTTTTAAGCGCAGTACCAGCTACAGGCTATGCTTCAAAGAAAAAGAAAAAAAGTTACATGCTTTGAGATATATACGTTTACAGTTTTAAGAAATTTACATCAATCTTAGCTCTTAATTTGATTCACAAAATTCCCGCAATAAACAGATGATACCTCGGTAATTCTAGCAATATGTGAATTTTCAGTAACATTTGATGGACATTACGTCTTATGTTATACTGGAACATAGAATTTCATGTGCATACTTTTTTCTAAATAAATTATACAATTTCAACACTTCATGTCAGTCCTAATCACCTTGTTCATGTCAGTTACGCCTTCTTCTCTTCATTTTCTTCTTCTTCTTCTCAAAATTATCGCATTTCTTCCGATTCAGGGAAACATAGAAAAAAAAATCTATTGTTACCTTTATCATATAAACAATAATATCTTTCCTCTCTTATATTATCCTCTTTTTTTGTGATACTTAATGTTATCAGTGGTTTTGTATGATTGGGTTGTTTGCGATCACATGTGGGTGGTAGTTTGAATTATCATTCGGTAATTATATTAAATCTACAAACTAATTAAATGGGAAATTCTAGTTTCCACATGAACGTGATAATTGCAATTATCGAAATGTGAGAAAATTAAAATTATCACTATTTGGGAAACTGAAATTATCCTTCTTAGTGAAAATTAAAATTATCCTTTATGTAATACGAAGTCGTAATGGAAAAACAAAGCGACTAATTGATTAGTGTTTGTCTTATCCAAAATTCCCAATCTTTATCTCAAAATTGATTAGGATTTCCGGCTAAGGGAAAAGATTAGGATCTCCGACTAAGGGAAAAGCAATACTAATTAATATTATTTTTTGTAAAACAGAAATAAGATAGGAAATAAAAATCGTATGACCAGAAATTATGTTGATGGACCGTTAAATAAGGTAACTAGTTGATCGTAAGACCGTAAATCAGTATATATACTTTTTTTAATGGATAAAGGTTAATTTAGTCCTACATAAAATGTGAAAACCTGAATTCAATTTAAACCTACTAATCTTAGCCGTAGATCTTGTATTCTGGGCTAGACATATATACCATCTTAATGATGGGTTTCTTAAAGAGAGAGGGATCAAACTTGGGTTTTTCAGAATTTTCCACATATAACGTCTCATTGGAATTTTTATCTTAATTTATCAATCTTATATTGCAGGAATATTACAGGTCATCCCCGTTCCCCAAAGTTTCATGCGTTCCAGGAGGTCCCAGGTTCGAGTCCCCAATGGCGTAATATTACAGGAATTAACATGGAAGGTAGTGTTAGTTTGCCCCCCTTGTGACACAATCTCAGCCCCCCATCCGCTTCGGCTCCCTTGGATAGGTTACCCATGAGGTTTATAGGTAGGTTAGCATAGCAACCTGTTCAATTAATGTAGTAGTACGTTGTTGGAGCCTAGCTTGTTAGGCTTCCAATTAGTTAATGTAATACACTTTATCTTATATTATCTTATCTTATACTACTGATATAAAGAAAACACATATTTTTGGTACGACCCAGAATTTGGTCCGGACACCCCTAAATTACCAATTTACCCAAAACTGAAACCCGAGTTCATTCATTAAACTCCAGTAAATTTCCGGAAAAGTAAGGGCAAGCAACAAATTTGACTTCTTCTACTTCCTGCTATTCACTTCTCCCTCGGAGTTTGGTCCGGATACCTGTAAATTACGAAGTTACTCTTCATTAGTCTCACATGATGGTTTGTCAAACGTAATTTCATAAACAACGGAGGATACTTTGATAATAGTTTAAACTCTTTTCTTTAATTTCCAAAAATCTTTCATTACGATTGAAGAGGTGTTTTTCGATTCCAATCAAACTTTCTCGATCAGGGATTGGAGTTGGGAACACCTTTCCACCAATGAATCCGTTAACTCCATCAAGACCATCTCTTATTATCCCCAAATTACAGTTATATTATCGGGTTGATTTTGTTGGCATCAATTTGAATTAACCCAATTAGTAATTCAAAACTAAAACTCCTGCAAACAAGCAATAACACTACTACCGAATCATAATCTAAAATTCAAATTCACTAGCAATACCATCACCACCACTACTTCTAATAACCTCAATTAGTAAATCTAATTAACACTTCTGAAAACCAGCAACACCATCACCACCACCGAATGATAATCATCAATCAAATTGATTAACAGTTCAGACTTCTAATTATTTCAGTTTGCACTTCACATCAATCAAAAACAAACATAAAAATGACATTTTGACGACGATCAAATCAAAGTCAAATGAATATGCACTTACTATAATGAATTAGTCTATCTGCTTCTACGAAGCGATAACTTAGAATTAGAGGATGTGTTGCTAATAAAAGATATGTTGCAGAAATTTTGGAAAACTTTTTTTGTTGTTGTTGAAAATCATTTTACTGATCTCATGAGATTCAAGAGTATTCTAGCGTTGGGTTTTTCATTAACACTATATTTGTGCCAGTGCCATTTTTTCTTCATTTAATCATATTTTTGATTTGGTGTGTGTGGGGCTTCGCCCCGCCCGGTGGCGATGCATTTTTGCAGCGGAGCGAGTGCATTAAATAGGTGGAGAAAAGATAAAGAATTTATTTATCTTTTCTTTTTATTTTCGTAGAAAATATGTGTGAAATATGTGGGTTCTTTTCTCCCTTAATGTATGAATTTGGAAAAAATTATTTATTTTTTTCTTTTTATTTTCGTTGAAAATATGTGTGAAATATGTGGGTTCTTTTTTCCCTTCATGTATTAATTTGGAAAAAAGAGTCCTAATATATATGTATTTGACTTCCAAATTGAGTTTGAACTTCCATAAATTCTAACCATGGTAAGTTAAGTTTTCATTTTCCATTAAATTAAGTTAAGATTATTTTTAACCAAAATTTTGTATGCGAAAAAAAAATTGTATTGTAAAATTTTTCCGTGGTTTGACGGAAGTATTGTCCACCTTAGAAGGTGTTACTAACATATAATTAAGTATTTGGCGTAAAAACGGTGTAAGAAAATTATTTAGATAAAAACTCTCACGGAAGTGATGTCCACCTTCCTTCTTGCTATTTGTGTTACTAACATACAGTTAAATACTTGATGTAAACAAAGTATAACCCAATTTTTAATATCCATACCAATAGAGTTATGCCAAGTGTCCTCTCCATAGATTCTACATTAGGAAAAGCCTATTTCGGCCAATAAGAAGCGAGGGTTTCATCACCGTTAAATGTGAGAGCTTATTTTGTCAAAGACTTTAAAGGAGAAGATATGGAAGCAAATGGTGGAGGCGGAGTTAGTAGATGTGGAGGAAGATGATAAAGTGGGACACTTTGTGACGTGGCTTCTTTATGTCCTCACATTGGTACGTATGATCTCTATACCTTGTAGCTATTACTATAAAGCCGGAATTCAGAATAATAATAGACGGAAAACTTAGAAAACAAAATACACAAGAAATTAATATGAAGAAAAATATCTTCTCTATATTATGAACAAGAAAACGATTACAATTCTCTCTTTGTTATGCTCACAATCTTATCTAAACAATGGATCAACCTTAAACTATTTGCTAAGCTTGCACAAGTATTGTTCCAATCTTTTTCCTAGGTTTTCTGTGTCTTTAGTTAACAACCAAACCTCTCTATTTATGGACTTTATCTTACTCATCCGACTAGGTCTTCTATTAGGAATCGATTTCCTAAACTAAGAGTATTTCCGAAAACAAAACTATTTCCTAACTTGGAATTCTGCCCTAATAAGGTTTCCTTCCTAATATAGGATTCTTCCCTCAACTTAGCTTGAGGTTTACTAAGTTCCTTAGAGGAGTAGGGATACACCTGTATCATGGGTCCCCCTTTTAAGAACTTGAACTCATGTGAAAGTAATGAAGGTTAGGGAACTCAAGAGTCCCTTTTTCCTTGTTAAACCACTTGGCCTTGCTGGGAACTTGACCTTTACATCCAATTAGAAAATCTTATTTCTCTCTTTGTCGTGTTTTGGTCACTCTTCGCTCCAATATGCAGTTTTCCTTGAGTGGTTCCTCCTTATCAAACCATAAGTCTTCTACTCGTGGTAAAATCATAGGGTCGTCGCCGTCATCATCTAGTAATGGTGGTTCGAACAACTTCAAGTATTCGGCATTTATAACCGAGTACATTCGTAGATAAGGTGGTAAATCCAGACGAACGGTATTGTCACCAATCTTATCGAGAATACGAAACGGTCCATATCTCAATGGCTTCAACTTCTTACCTTCCCCCTTCAGTCGATCCTTACCTAATTTTAACCATACCAAGTCTCCAATACCGAAATTACAAAGCACAAGATGCTTGTCATGTTTAGCTTTGTATTTGGATTGTGACTTCTTTAATTGTGCTTCAACAGTCGCATAAATCTGAGATATCTTCTCCCAGAACTTATGTGCCTTTTGTCCCCCCCCCCCCCCACCCCGTTGAGGTGTGACTGGTAAATACTAGATCGAAAGAGCTAGGTGGTAAGTAACCATAGCACGTCTCGAAAGGATATTTTCCCGAAGAACTGTGAACTGCTCTATTGAAAGCAAACTTTAGATATGGTTAACTCTCATCCCAAGTTTTAGGATGCTTAGAATTATATCCCCTTAACATGTGAACCATAGTCATGTTGACCACTTCTTTTTGTCCGTCTGTCTGTGGATGAAAAGTTGTACTCTTCTTCAACCTAGTGTCCATCATCTTCCATAAAGAATCCCAAAAATGACTAAGGAATTGACTATCCCTATGAGAAATAATCGAAGTAGGTAAACCAAAATGCTTCCGCACATGCTCAAATAAGAGCTTTGCTGCACCGGCTCCCATTACCGTCTTTCTACATGGAACTAATGCAATCATCTTGCTGAATCGGTCGACCAAAACAAATAAGTAATCATAACCAGACTTGGTCTTTGGTAATCCACCAAGAAAATCCATAAAAATACTCTCCCAAGGCATTGATGATACTGATAATGGTAGATATAACCCATGTTTCATGTTGGAAGGTTTAGATGTGCTACACAACTTACACCCTCTAACCAACTTAGCCACATCATATTGCATCTTTGGCCAAAAGACATGACGACGAAGGTTAAGAAGAGTTTTATTCATCCCAAATTTTCCAACAACTCGGGATGTGTGTGCCTCTCTCAACCATTGTAAACGATCTCCATCTTCTGGAATGCAAAGTAATTGACCCTTGTATAACAATCCATCCCGAAGTTCGAACTCGCCTTTCAAACCACTCTTTACACCTTCCAACACCTTGTTGAAGTCTTTTCTATATGTGTATGACTCTGTATACTCTTGAGGAACAATCGGCTGAATTCTCATGGCCACCATTAATGCTCGGACCGGTGGACGAGACAACATATCTGCCAACTTGTTTGTTACTCCCTTCTTATACTTAATGAGAATGTTGAAACTCATGAAGTAAGACATCCACTTCATGTGTCGGGCTTGTTGTACTTTCGTCTGTGCGTGTAGATACTCCAATGGTTTGTGATCTGAATGTACCACTACTTTTTTTACCTAAGAGATACACTCGCCAATGCTTGATACATTGATATAAAACATAAAACTCTTTGTCATAAGGTGCGTAGTTCTTAATAGCACCTGGGAACAATTCTGAATGGTACTGCACTGGTTTACCATCTTGTAACAACATTCCTCCCATTGCATAGTTGGAAGCGTCGGTCTCTACTTCAAAAGTACGTTGTAAGTTAGGCAATGCCAAAACCGGT
The DNA here is from genome assembly GCA_023531295.1 of Papaver armeniacum. NCBI lineage: Eukaryota > Viridiplantae > Streptophyta > Magnoliopsida > Ranunculales > Papaveraceae > Papaver > Papaver armeniacum. The sequence continues at coordinate 92,421 of JAJJWW010014896.1, forward strand.
GCTTCTGAAATCTTCCTTTTTAGTAACTGAAAAGCGTCTTCATGGGTTTGCTGCCATTCAAACTTTGCCTTACTCCCATCAAACCATGTAATGATCCTGCAATAGTCGAAAATGCCGGATAAACTTACGCAAGTATGTGCAATCCCCTAAGAAACTCCTGATTTCAGTTACAGTACTAGGTCTAGGCCACTTAGTGATCACTTCAACCTTCCTTGGATCAATCTTTCGTTGTCCACCACCAACAATGAATCCGAGATACACCAACTCCTCATTTCCAAACTCACACTTCTTTCCGTTCAACTTCAGATGGCCTTCATGTAACACTTTAAACACCTTCTCAACGTGAACAAGATGCTCTTCCCAAGTTCTGTTGTATATTAGGATATCATCCAAGTAAACAATCACAAAATCTTTTATAAAAGGTCGTAACAAATCATTCATCAAACACATAAACGTCGCTGGAGCGTTACACAAACCAAAAGGCATCACCAACCATTCGAACAAGCCTTGTTTGGTTTTGAAAGTAGTCTTCCATGTATCATCTTCCCGGACTCTCACTTGGTGATATCCGGATTTGAAATCTAACTTTGTAAAGACTCGAGATTTTTCCAACTGATCCATCATGGAGTCTATCCTAGGTAGAGGGTAACGATTATTGATAGTGATCTTGTTCAATGCTCTATAACCAATACACATACGCCGGCCTCCATCTTTCTTTGGTACCAACAATACCGCTGATCCACAAGGTGATGCACTTGGCACTATCATTCCTAACTCTAGAAGTTCCTGGACTTGTTTCTTACGGACGTGCGATAAATACCTACATTAGGAAGACAGTTCTCTCCGATCAACATAATTTCATGCTCCACACTCCTCTTTCGCGTTAACCCCATGACATCAGAAAATAAATCCTTGTATTTCAACTTCAACCTTTTTAGGTCGCCTTCTTGTTTTGCAGTCAAGGTTATCACGCAAACTTTACTCGGCTTCTCCTCAAGAGAACGGATCACAAGGAGAATGAATTTCGTGCTAGTATTCACCAACCGCTTAGCCTGATTGGCTGTGATCAAGCTTGCTCCCTCAAGAGGAGAATCTATAGCCCGAATCACAAAACTTTCCCCATCTTTGGTAAAGGTATACTTGTGTTTCCTCTTGTGTAGAGTTGCATCCCTATCCCATAGGTAAGGACTACCTAGTACTACCTGACAGACATCCAAAGGAACTACGTCGCATGTAACTTCATCAATGTATGACTCATCTAGAGTAAATTTGAACGTGCACTGTTGTATAACTTGTAAGCCCACTTCTTTTTGAACCCATCCCAAAGGGTATGGTTTTGGATGTTTGAAAGTCTTCAATCCTAAATTCTGCACCAAAGAATTCGAAAGTAAATTCTTCTGACTTCCCGGGTCAATAACAACATAAACTGGTGATGTTTTGACTTGCATATTCACTGTGAATACTTGCTCCCTAAGATCATCTTTTGAAGGTATTTCTTTTGCCCCTATCATAAGAGAGAGCTTTGACTTGGTTTCAGTTAGTCCGTGAACTTCCTTTGGAGTTTGAGCGACTAGTGCCGCCTTCTCGGGTTCTTTTCTCTGCAACCCTTTGGGTTTTAGATGAAGGTTCTTTACCCAACACTTTTCGATAACATGACCTTTTTTCTTGCAATGGGTACAAGTCAAACCTTCCTTGTCATTAGACTTCCCCTCTTCTTTGCTCCTTTCACCTCCTTTCGCAGTGGTACCTCCAGATTTTCCCTTAGGATTTCCCTTTGAATCAGATTTCTTAAGCCTGCCTTCAATGGCATTAGCTTTTATACTTGTTGCAGCAATAGTATCAACTGAAAACATCTTCAACTCCTTCCGTATATACTCATGGAACCCAGAGATATACTTCATATAGATAACATAATCTTCCAAGTCTAAATCCAAAACCATAGCTTGATTCTGAAATTCCGAAGTATATTCTTGCACGATTTGGTTGTAAATCTACTTCAAGTTGTACCACTTGAACCATCTCTCCTCAAGGTAGCCAACCGGATAAAACCGTTTCCTTACAACGCCTTGAATCTTTTCCAATACAATACTCCCTTACCTAGATTTTGTCTTTGATAAGCTTTCCACCAGGTTTGAGCATGCTTCTGTAGCTTCAATGCCGCGAAAGCAATCTTTTCCTTTGAACCATATTCAAAGAAAGAATAATACATCTCTAGACGTTCAATCCAATCATCCAACTTTTCTACATCGACACTCCCATCGTAAAGTGGAATATCAACACGAAAATCAATTTTCATATTCTTACCATGAAGTTTAGTTGATGTAGAACTTTTAAGAAACTCGCTTTTATTCTTTTCGTCGTCATCTTCTTCTTCTTCTTCTTCTTCTTCTTCTTCTTCTTCTTCTTCTTCTTCTTCTTCTTCTTCCGAAGTTTCAGGTGAAGGCGGAACCTTTTTCTTCATCTTCGACTTGGGTGTATGAGAACGAATACATTCAGTCAATTCTTCAAGGGTGGTTTGAATCGACTTCATGTATGTTTGTAGCGTAGCCACCTTTTCTTCCATAGTTTGAGGTTAGCTTTGCTTAGGTTCATCATCTAACTTTGTCATCCTTGATCCCCTTATTTTCCTAATGTCTTCTAGCTTCTCAAGTACCTCACCAATCTTTATGTAGAGAGATCTAGTAAAAATCATAAACCACAGGGACTTACCCTAGAAACTAACCTTGCTCGTGATGCCAACTTGGTACGTATGATCTTTATACCTTGGTAGCTATTACCATAAAGGCGGAATTCAGAATAATAATAGACGAAAAACTTAGAATACAAAAGACACAAGAAAGTAATTTGAAGAAAAATATCTTCTCTATATTATGAGCAAGAAAACGATTACAATTCTCTCTTTGTTATGCTCACAATCTTCTCTAAACAGCGGATCAACCTTAAACTATTTGCTATGCTTGCACAAGTATTGTTCCAATCTTTTTCCTAGGTCTTTTGTGTCTTTAGTTAACAACCAAACCTCTCTATTTATGGACTTTATCATACTCAGCCGACTAGGTCTTCTATTAGGAATCGATTTCCTAAACTAAGAGTATTGCCTAAAACAAAACTCTTTCCTAACTAGGAATTCTGCCCTAATAAGGTTTCCTTTCTAACATAGGATTCTTCCCTCAACTTAGCTTGAGGTTTACTAAGTTCCTAAGAGGAGTAGGGATACACCTATATCACACATGGCATCGTGTTTTAATGGAAAACAAATGGTTGAAATAAACTGTGATATTTTGGTAATACATTATTGGGGCTAATCAAAATGGAATGAAAAAAGAAACATAGTGGTGGCGATGACCAGTATGAAATGTCAGATCGAAGTGTAAAATCAGATAAGTGGCATAATCAAACCAACACTACGGACATCACAAAAATAGTTTTTATCAAGTACGAAAAAGTGAGTTTCTTTTAAATAACTCGAGTCCTCGATCAGATTTCAATACTGGAATAATATCTCATTTTTTTTTCACACTTTTTCAAAAAATTTCGAACCAAAATAAAATTGAAACATTACGTGAAAATTGAAAATTTTGTTGCATTAAGAAAAGCCTTCTACTATTGTTATTATTGTCGATATTTTTTACTATATGTAGATTCCAAAAAATCTTTGTACTTATTCTCACCATTGCTATTGCAGCTGTTGCGATGTTTGATTAGTATTTTTCCTTTTTAATAAGATAGTATAATGCATGGGTGGAGCTAGGTTTGCAGGACAAGGGTGCAAGATTTTTTGTAAGTTTTTTTAGAGAATGCAAAATGAGTTTTTTACTTATAAAAAAAAAACAAAAAACAAAACATAGATATAATTGGGCTTGGGAGCCAGCCGAGCTGGGTGTGCATTTACACACCCATGCTCTAAGCTATCTCCCCCTGGGCATAGTGCTTTAAATGAGTCTCCAAGCATTCATATAAACCATTAGGACATACACGAGATAAATTGGACCGATTGCAAATTTTAATGTTGCAGATGAAGGTACATTTGGATTGCATAAGCAAAGATACATAACTGAAGGTTAGTTGATAGTCTTTTGGTGCATAAGCACACACGTTGTGCTTCTATCTAAGACGGACTTTTCCACAAAAAGTATTTTAATATATTAATTCTATGTTTTACGAGTTTTCTAACATCACGGCAGGTCGGCAGGCGCATCGCACGTGCGTCTTTGCTAGTAATAATAATAATAAAAGCACGTATTAAAGAATTACTTAACTTTAGTTTGATATTTCGTTTGAAAATTATATAAAAACATGGTTAAGTAGAAGTGGGAATTAAAACAAATTTTTTTAACGACAATACTAATAATAGAGTCCGACTTTGTGCACCCTGGCTTTAACCGGGGTGCACGTTCCTCCTCTTTTTATTTGCCGAATCATTTCCGCTGTTATCTTTTTTCAAAATCCATTATTTTTTGAATAAATTGTTTAAGAAAAATTAAATATACATCCGAACCACAAACATACATAGCCTTCCATTAATTCTGTCCTTTCTCTTTAGTCTCTCTTTTTTTCTCTTTGCTCCTTACAGCTTGGTAAAACAATAAGATGATGATCTTGACTATGCTCGACATACCTTTAACCATCTTCCTGATTCATCTGGAACTCCATAATTGGTATAAAAAAATAAAAACCCATTAAAAGTACGCTTTTGTGTAATAACAAAAGTTTGGTCTTTCACCTCATTTCGGTTGTGATTTAAAAGCTAAAAGCTTGTACTGGATCAAGTTATTGTTTCAAGATTTTAGACTTGGATGAGAATGTTTTGATTTTGTACAAAACAGGTTGGACGCTTGAATCATATGCATGTGAGTAGGTTCCTTGATTGTGTCTGTAAACTGTTCGATATTTGTCCGTGTAGAAATGGGATTTCATGGACTGCCATGGATTTTTTTTTTTTTTTTTTATCAATAAGAAATTTCAGAAAGGGGCCATAACTTCCATGTTTATAGCCAGGTAAAGATAGGAGTAGCCAAGTTGGAAATTACAAAGAAATTGTTTGATAAAATGCCTAAATAAAATCGTTGATTACTAATAACTATAGGAAATTTGATCGATTGATTACTATTAGAATTTGGGTTTTTGATAAATAGGGTTGTTATGGATGATAAGTTTTGGAGTAGGTGACGGAATGATATAAGTTGATACATTCCAGACCAAATCCTCAATTAGAAAAAAAGAGAGAAAAGAGAGTGACTTTATAACCCTGGAAAATGATAAACATCTACAAAAAGTAACCCAATAATGATCATAATCAATATAGTTTGCTTCAAAAAAAAAAAAATTAATCACAATAGTTTTGTGTTTTTTTCCTTCAACTTTTGAAAATTTTCCGTTTTGATCAAATTATATGATCTTCCATTTTTCATGGTAGATACAAAAACAGTAAGGAAGATGAATGGAAGATATAGAAACAACAAGGAAGAAGAAAGAGAAAAAAGTGAGATAGAATATAATTTTTAGTTTTTCGATTTTTTTCAAACAAAATTTTAAAAGAAATATAAAATTTTAAAACGGTTGAAATATCTGTTAAGTGCCTGGCCAATGACCGAGGAGGAATGTGCACCCGGGGGTGCACAAAGTTAGACTCCTAATAATAGTTAGTAACTTTAAAATTATATATATATATATATATTTATATATATATTTATATTTATATATATTTAATAGTAAAAAAATTAATTATTTTTAAACCCAATAAAATTGAATAAAACTATTTTCAGAGATATGTTTGTTTTTATCATTTGCTACCATAACAATTGTTGAATCTGATATTTCACCAAACACAATTTAATCGTTTTTTTTAATCCGCTTTAACTTTAATTTATATTTTACTAAACGTTCAACACTTAAATTGCTTTTTTTACACCGCACAGGACAACAACGCACAATAGAAAAACGCTTTTATAAAAAGCACAACAATACCAAACTAAGCCTAATTTGGGTTCAAGCACCATGGAGATTGACAAGGGTTTCTCTTGATTTCCCTCTGCAATATGACAAGTTATTGGTAAATTACTCTTATTTTACAAGAGCATCTCTTCTTCAAGAAGAACGACATCCAAAATTGTTGGATTTAATTCCTAACATCATTCTTCTCTCTACTTTCCATAGTATATTTTGATACGAGTATTGAGGTATCTCGATCATTTTCTTCTCGGTCTACTTGCTTATTGTATCTTGTTTCTTTGTAATTGGTTATTCAGTTTTTTTGTTAATTATTTAATGTACTTGTTCTTGAAAGCCACTATACGAACAATCTTTGGGTATGAATTAATTGGTTTGTTTGGTATAAAATAAAATAAAATAAAAATACAAATTAGGGATAGGATTTGCAATTCAAAAAGGGTTTGCGGCGCACCTTGTTGCTCGCTTGCCTGCTTCATCGATGTAATTCATAATAATTTATTATTTTCTTTTGTGAATGAAACTTATTAGTCCCACATCGTGGAGTTTCCAAAAAAATAAAAATAAATAAATATGGTTATCCTTTCATACGAATATTTTCGCACTATCTTTTAATTTCAACGTCGATTCTTTTATAAAATCAAATGATAATGAATTTGAAGTAATGGTTTGATAACAATTTTTTTTTCACACTGTTATACATTCTACTAAAAATTAGTGCGTTACGAGATTCAAACTTCACCATTTACCAATGTTAATTTCAAACATTAATTTCCATCAATTAATTTTCAAAGTAGTAGATTGTGGTGTTATACGTATCTGATTGTGGTCATTTTTGTAGAATATTAAGTCATTGTAAGAAGAGCATATTCTAAAAAATTATCTTCAAATTCATTATCGTTTGAAACAAAAAAAAAAATTGTGAGATAGTGTGAAAATAACCAAGTCGATAGATCCCCATCTTTTTTTTTAGTTCACATTTTCTCTCTCTTTCCTCTCTTTTCGAACTCTAACCTTGGAAAAAAGATCCCTTAGTAATAGTTTGGAAGTATATATTATGATTATATTTTTCTATCTTTTTTTTCATGATGTTTCCTTGTTGATACGATATCATTTTCCATTTCAAAGCGATTTTTGTTGCGTTCTTAGAACGTTACTTTTTGGCATCCACTGCCTTCTTATTCCTGATGTAGATGATATTTTTTTAAGGAATAGAAATCATAGGAAAAAGAGTTAGCTAGCTCGACTCAAGTCTCATTCACTTTCTCATAAGCACGTCCAGAGCTGACTCCATGGCCCCAGCCTCATGAGCATGACTCACGTTATATAGAGTAACTATAGGGCTTCAAGCCCAACCATTAGAATTTAGGGAACGAGACAACGCGAGTCTCATCCACATGAGCATCACGATTACTTAATAGTCACGTTATTCGTCGGACCCACTAGTCATATCAGGGCATGCTCTTAATCACTCATCAAGAGTCACGAGCTCATATTTAGTCTCATAATCATATTCACGGCTAACATCATAAATTCGAGTCGTATAAATTTGTTCAAATAGGTAACAAATGTGTAACAGATCCCTCGGTGCTCTGCATGCTCGTCAAAGGGATTCAGAAGGGATAATTAGGCCTCTATAATCCATGTATGGCCATCCACACAAAGTTGACGCTCGGTTATAGCTTATCTCGTACCTCGCAAACGATCTTCATTTTTTAGCATGCTATCTCGCGCTCTCCACATGACTTAGACTAGTCATAACGTACAAATTAGGTAGTACTCCTCCACCCCCGTTAAGGTCGACTACGAAGAGTATTGTTACCCTACCAAGACATCACACACGATGCTTAATTCATTCACACAAATAGGGGCAGGTCAATTAGGGTTTTGGTATGGTGGTCTACGGAGAACATGTGGTGCTGTTGATGGTGTATTTTTGTTCAAGGCTAAAATTGTAAAAGCTAAATTTAATACGCTGACATCCTGTAGAGGATAAGGCTATTTCATAAGTGATGAATACTTCTTCGCTTTATTAATTCACCTAGAATGGAGCATGTGGCAACAATCCCAAATATTCTGTGAATTAAATACACAAAATTCACCTAGAATGGAGCATGTAGCAACAATCCCAAATATTCTGTGAATTTTTAGCATTATTTATAATGCATGATTTGCCTAGTATTTCCTGTGTTGTTCCCGCAGAACTCTCATTATTGGTGCGGCATGACGGTCGAGCGTTGCTCTTAGCGAGTAACACGAATCTCCAAGTGTAAATGGTGAGGCATGCACGAAATACCCGTGTGAGCTACATCTCTCGGTGTGTTATATTAGCCCGATTGAGCATATTTAATTTCCTAAGGGAAATCTAGACTCATCCATATCGGTCTAGAAACAATCACGGCCACGCAGTTGACCGCATGATTTAACCAGCCTAGACGAACCCTAACGTGAGCAAGGCTATCACCTTGATGATCACCAGCGGGCCTATTTATGCCCTAGCCGATCTAACATTACACTTTACTTCCCAGCATGCCAAAACGCCAGCCCTAAAGTAGGGTGGCCGCGCTGCTTTGGAAGAAGCTCGAGTGAGCAAGACTGCTTAAGACAGTCTCAAAACGATCGTGACCGTCCAACTTCACTAGCCTGATTGGACGGCTTAGATCGCACCATGAAAGATGGAGGAGGCGCCAACACGCACATTGGTGGGCCCACTATATCCATGCCCGATCGGTTTTCTCACGACAAAGCCATGGAGCAATAAACGTTTGCTCAAAACATGGCTGGCGTGATGCTTTAAAGGTCGCGGAAATCCCACTAGTGTCTTAAATCGATCACAACCATCCAACTTCGCCAGCATGTTTGGATGGCTTAGATCACGCCTAGGACCATCAGACAGGTACGGATATGTTCACCGTCGGCCCAACGTGGTCCCCACATGGTCGGTCTCCCCAAAGTAGGAGCATAGCCTGCCAAACCGCTCGGCTAAAGTTGCACTCGCATGACCGGCCCAAAACCCTAATTAGGGTTTGCGGCATGGTATATGTGTCGCAGATTGATCACGACCATCCATCGTCGCCAGCTCGGATGGAGGGTGAAGATATAGACCAAGGAGGTCCAGGGAGCATCAACGTGGTCACTGCGGGCCCACCTGTGTGTGACCGATCGGCCGGGTGGAGCGAGGGCGGATGCCTCGAAACGCGTGCCCCAAAGGTGGCATGCCGTGGCCCCTTAAAGTCCTTTGCGGCATATGATTCCTGTCGCAAATCGATCACGGCCATTCATCTTTGCCGGTCAAATTAAGTTGCCTATATCGCATCTCTATGGGACAGTGGTATGGACATGTACGCCGACAAGCCGTCTACACGCATGCCCGGTTGATCCCACCAAAAAACATCGTCCATGCTTGATTTCGGTCAAGCTGAAGAGTGATGCTTGCGCACCTCTTTAAAACCCTAAAATTCCATCAAATGGTCGCAAATAAGCGTCATAAACCATCTCGTCCGTCCAACTTTGCTAGCTTGGTGGACACCTAGGTTAAAAGCTAGACGACCAATGAAGCATCCCGATGATCACCGTCCGCCACTCTTCCACAGGGAGTGATCGACCAAAGCATGTCTCACCCACGCAGTCTCCAAACGATCACTCGAAGATGGTTGGACGTGATGCTATATTAAGACGCTCGATCCGCGACTTATTCGGTCAAGCTTTAAAACATCGATGCTTCACACATGTTGATTATTTGCGATGCATAGCGTGCATCAAACATGCACGATAAATCATGAATATCAATTCTTTAAGTAACTTAGCATTGTATGCTATTTCCTGCAGTGGGTCCCACGATCCACTCATTCGAGACATCAAGCATGTCACAAACTGGGGGATACTTACTAGGGTATTGGTCTGGAGGTTTACAGCGTGCAGCGTGCAACGCGCCATTACAAGAATGTGTCAGGAGGCATGGACGGTTAGAGATGATGGGAAAAGTGGGCAAAGACGTGGTCGTGTGACAATCACTTACACGACCCCACTACTCCATTACTCCACTTCCTCCACTTCCTACGAGACGAAGGTTGTGCTCAATGACTTGTATAAATAGGTTCTCATACCTATTTTCAAACAAGACAGACAAGCACAGAAAAACCAAGTGTTGTCATCCGTATCTAGAAAACACCAGAACTGATAGCTTACATCATTGCAAGCCAGTTCCTCTTTCTGATACAAGTCATAAACAGACAACACCTTCACAATATCAACACCTTCTTCGCTTCCCTCCCTAAGATCAACCCCATCTCCTTCACTTTGTGACCGAAGCAAGTCTGGAATGGCCATTTCTTGGTTTAGGCCAGAATTGTATAGATTGATCTCTCGAATCAAAAAGCACTCACGTGCGGTGCATTTTTTTAGGGTTTAGATTCATTTCTCATCCACACACACCCAAAATTACCGAAACCAGCAGAAATAGTTTTCACCCATAAACAGGTGCAGATTATGGGAATCAAGGAATATACTCGACTCATCTATATATCCTTGGTTATTTATTTGATCACGGATGAGGATCTTATCATATCCTTTATCTTTATCTCACTGACTTGAGATCATAGGTCTTGCAGCAATAAATAGGCCATCAGTCAGCCATTCTAAACACAACAACATTAGCTACAACTTCTCTCTCAAAGGTTTCATTTTTCAACCAAGAACTCCAATCTCTCTCTTTATTCCTTCCTCCCCGAGACCAATCCTTCTAACTCTTGCAACAATCCACAACTCATACTTCATCATAAACCTCACCTCAAATTACTTTATTTGATTTTATGTACAAACACTTGATTACTTTTGGTGAATAATTACTTCGATCTACACTAGAAACACTTGCAATTTATCTTCAACAAAGATATCTAGAGATATGGGTGTTCCTCTAATTTATGAAGATTACGAGCATCACAATCTTCTTCAATGAAAGTTATCTATTTTTTATGAATATAGTTTATTTAATGGTAGAAGGCTACTCAAAATACCGTTCTTTTTATGATTTAACCGGATTTCTACTTGTATTTGGACCATTTCTAATATTTTGTTTCTTCTCTTGACGAGATATTCGTATGTTATTATATAGTTAAAACTTTTCTCTTAATGTTCTTGACTACAATGCATCAACTTTAAGCTTTGAATGAAAACTAAAATCAGTTATTTAAAAAAGTAACCTTATCAAATCAATTTTGTATCTTGTAATATATACAAAGCACGAAAACCTTATAAATTTTAAGAAACGATATTTTATGTCATATGTAAAGTAAAAATAGATGAGATTCTAAACTTGAATTCTAATAATAAAATAAATATGAGTATAATTACATACTTATATATTGAAAGGTATAGAATAGAAACAAAATGGTGTGCGTAAAAATAAAAATTGAGTATAATTATTTACTTATGCACCTCGTAAACACTTCTTTGAAATACATTTATAAGAATTATCAGTTCACTTTTGGTACAACTTGTTTATAACTCAACTTTGATTGGTAACAGATCAAGTATCTTTTATCGTCGATCCTTCACTATCAATAACCATTCAATCTCATAGAATTTCTTCTTTATAATTTGTAGTTGCTAGAATTAGACAACATACACCAGAGAACTAATGGACTCTTGACCTAGTAAGAACAATATAATGATAGTAAAAACAAGAAATAACTTAAGGAAAGAGAAACCCCATGAGAGACAGTGGGGGTCCTTATCTTTGTGGCCAAGGTTACATATTTATAGGGCCATGGTTACATACATCCATGATCAGGTGCTACTCAAGAATAAAATAATAAAGTTACAACTACTCTAGACTTCTACATTACATGGGTTTTAAGATATAACCTATTTAAATTTTCATATTGGGCCTCTATTCAGAATACTAAATATTGTATCCACATTCCGCCTTGTTTTATCTTTACAAGAGATAAATAGGAGGATGGGGTAAAAACTATGTCAACCCTGAAATGTCATGCCATTCGCTTTTAGTTCTTCACTGCATCCCTTTTTCCCTTTGCTTCGGTTGGTTCTCCTACGTGCCTTATTGCCATTTCAAAAGAAAGAAGTTGAACATGAAAGGGTACCAAATACACCACCAATTTTTTTGTTCGGCAACTTGTATGGAAAAAACCCAATATAATTGCAAGTAGGTCTAAGCAAAGACCCTTGAACAATATGTATGCAGATTTTACTCTTTCTCTTCCACAATCAATATGTTTAGACTAAAAGTCCCTGAACCTGATTGTGTATAAGTGTTCTTGGAGGAACTCAAAAATAAATATTCAAGATCAATCTAGTCATATCCAAATCAAGAGGATCCGAATTCTAAAAATTATGAAACATGTAATATATCTTTCAAGATACGAATTCAACAAGAGTGAGTCTTGTTTTAATCTCAATTAATAAGGATTTAAAATATCTAGATTGATTACGCACTACTTATGTTATTGCTATTATAAAGATAAAACAATATAATACGAGAAAAAAATATCTAATTAGGGTTTGGGTCGTAGAACATGCACTTGATGCAATATGGTCATAGGCTAGTCGAAAACCATTAAAAACCCGCCACTTGACTTTTTATGTTAAACCAACCTCCCTGACTACCAGTTGGTCCACGTTGACTGCTTAAATATGATCAAGAAATAGTTTTTTTTTTTTGCCCCCCAAATCATCACCAAAAATGCTTCCCCATCTAACCGTTTATCTCAGTCCATCCCCTCAAAATCAAGGATTGTGATTTAGATTGATAACAAACCGTCTTTCTCTCCGGTACCGACATCTTCGATTGAATAACTCTAAACTGAATTATTTTTCCCATGTTGATAAACTATGTACAAACCCAATCTTGAGTCAAACCGAGTGATATTCCACATGTTGATCAACTTGCTAAAAATCGAGTAATCCATGAATGTGGATCCAGACCATGTGAAGACTATTTCTTCGATTGAAGCTCATATTATTAGCAACATACCTTCACTTCACCTCACATGGCCACAGAAGTTCCTCGAGATACCCATAGTCATAATAAACAACACCATCATCATAATCAAACTTCTTCTACTACAGTTGTAAATATCGTACCAACAAGTTTTATATCTTTTCTCCTTTTTGAATAACTCTGAAATTTGTTATGTCATCAATGTGATTTTGAGGCGACTTTGCTTTCCCTCTCCCTCTAGGGTTTTTGGCTATAGTAACAACAATTCAAAAATTAAGTGGTAACTTTTATCTACTAGAATCACGTTTCACAAAACCCATATTTTGAATTCTCTCCAAAGTGGTCGGTCCCTTTTATGAATTCAAAATTTCCTTAATTCGCTGAAGAAAAAGTATAGCTTATAAAAGGGTGTTAGAACTCAAGGCAATTAGTTTTGGGTTAGGCCAGTGTGAACTCGGTTATCTTATAAAAGGACGTTATTTAATTTTCATAAGGGTATTTTGGTAAATAAAAAACCCAACGATCTCAGTAAACTTTAGCAGATTCACAAAGACTTATTGTTTAAATACGTTTAACATTACTATGACTCTCATAAAAACCTCCTCAAAGACATCATTGATCACTAAAACACTTCGGTATGTGTATCATGATCAAATTCTTAAGTGTTTAAATGAACACCAAATCGTTTATAGTTCATAAAGCATATTTGCCAAAGAATGGTCATTATAAACGGTTCCATAATCGGACCACTGTGAATATTCTTCTATGGGACTTCTAATTCTCACATGCTTACTTGAAACCCTAATTAGAGTTTCATCTAAACAGAGAAAGTGTTTGCTTGAATCTCAATTTATCTTAGCTTGAATTCTAAGAAACCCTCGGTCTTAAACAACTATAAATAAAGATGATCTTTCAAATAGGAAAATCAATTCCCAAGACTTTGTGTCCTAGTTGATAGCTAGAGTCGTCCTTTATTGACATACGTTTCCTCCGAGACACATAATTAGGTCTACTACTTAAAGATTTCACTTGGGGATTTGTGAAGCCAGGCGCGACTATCTTTACCTTGATAATTTGTGTATCCAGATCTTGCTTTTCTGTTATCAAGGTTTTCGTAATCTCTTTTAGGAAAGAAAGATAGAAATCACAATGTTCTGCTCTGCGTCTCAGATTTGTGATTCCCAAAGATAGATATCCGAATCCTTTTATTAATTGATTAGTTCAAGATTGTTCTTGAGAGGTGGTTAAAGATCCAAGCTCCTCAGCTAACTGAGTGTAAGTGTTCCGGATTGTGAGGTTTTCTAGCTTTGTATATTGCAAATAGATTTCCAATCCTTGATCTCTGATCTAAAAGGAAATCAAATAGGCTTATCTGTTAGAGGCAGATTGGTATCAAAAGTCTTCACATAGGTTGAAGAAACTCTTAGGATGTAAAGGATGTCATCTAAGGGAATTAATTGCGTAGAGCTTTACGAGGTTCAAGAGATGTAAGGAGCGCGACTGTAATTGAATCGCTTGGAGGGTAGATTCGATCTCAAATACATTACAGTCTGAATTCTGATAGTAGGCTAGTGTTTGTAGCGGATTAATACAGTTTGGTGTTCAAATATGGACGAGGTCCCGGGGTTTTTCTACTGTTGTGATTTCCTCGTTAATAAAACTTCTGGTGTCTTATGTTTTTTCCTTTTCATATTATATTGTTTATGTTTATAATAGTATTTACACAAGTAGTACTTATTCAATCTTAGTATATACGTCCATATTAATTATGATCGATTACGAGACTTGTTCTTATAGAATTCGTATCTTTAAATTAAGATAACAAGTTTCATACTTGGCAGAATTTCGATTGGATTACTTGGATATTACTAGATTGATCTTGGATATTAATTTTTGGAATCGTCCAAGTTATCTTCTTGAAAACCAGTTTCGCGGACTCCATTGTCTAGACTTTCTGATTGAGAATAGATTGAGATATAAACGATATATACATATTTTCGAGGATTATTAAGTTGGTCTACTTGCAATTGTATTAGGTTTTGTCTATACAAGTTTTCGAACGAAAAAGTTGGTGGTGTACTTGGTACCCTCTCCTAGTCAGAAAGGTTTATTTATTTTGAATCCATATGCATTGATAGTTTTGTCACTAAAATTGACAAAGGAGAAATTGTTTGAGCGCTGCTTGGTCAAACTAGCAAGTTTTGTTGTCTCAAGATTATTGTCAATGTTAGTTGCACAAAGCTATATCTTGGTTTCTGGTATACTTAAGTCAAGTCTCTGACTAGGAGTAGAGTATGGTAGTTGTAGGAGCAGAATATCGCGACATCAGTATTTTGAGAGAGTAATAAACAACTATTTTGCGAAGGCGTCGCAGGGAAGTGATTTAAATGACGCAATGGATGACGATAGCCCAAAATATGAGAAAAGTGTGAAGACTTGGCGAGATTTAGGAGTGTCGCAAAGAAGAATGTTTATAACACTCGCGACACTTCGCGAGTCATTCCCGAAAATAAAGGACAGCTTAGCTGTCATCCACTATGTACTACCCTATATAAAGGGTTGAGTTAGTTTGTTGTAGGGGGTTCTCTTCGAATTGTTAAGCAAGTCATTAGGAGAGAGAAAATTAAGAGTGATTGTAATCTCTTTAGCTCTGTTCTACATTTCTTTGTAAACCTTTCAAGAAAACAATTAATAAAATATATTGTTATTCATCTTCAAATGGATTAACTAAACAAATTCGAGTGAGGGGTGTAGTGTGGGATTCCTGCAACTACATATGCGCTAGAAACAGGGATTGAAGAAGATTGAAGATCGAAGAGTGCAGTTAAAATCGTTTAAATCAAGAAAATGAGAAAGGAAAATGTTAAATCAGATGAGGTAGAGGAGTTAAGAAACAAGGAATATAATGAAGATATGGAATACAATTCAATTACAAAAGCAATGGTTAATGAATTCCACGAAAATATTAGAGGAAGGATACATAAACGATATTTTGAAGGAAAGAAGACTATAGATGAGGAGAAGACATCGTCTTTGAAGGAATGGGAGAAACAGAAAATAACGTTCACATCAGCAGAAGTGCCTAGAGAAAGTTTGAATCATATATCTCCACTAGTGATCACGATAAATGCAAGCAGAAAAAGAGAAGAATCGGCAAAAGCAGCGGAAGAATGGGCAATAAATAGAACTTTGGTGGATACAGGGAGTTTGGTGACTATCATGTTTTACCATACCTACAAAAAATTAGGATATAAAGATGAAGAAATGAGTTCCCCAAGGTATTATATTCATGGTTTTGGAAAATCTAAAACAGTACCTAAAGGAGAAATAAAATTACGAATTTTACTCGGAGAAATTGAAACACAGGTAACATTAAGTATAGTGGATATGGAATCGCCGTACCACATATTGTTAGGGAGACCTTGGGTACATGCAATTAAGGCGGTAGCGTCAACACTCCATCAGTGCATCAAATTTCCTATGCCGAGTGGAATTGGTGAAATCAGAGGAGATATTGATAAAGGAAGAATATACCATCAAATCGAAGTAAAGCATTATGAAGGGCAAGTGAAGAAGCGAAAAGATCGCAGGAAGATGTTAAAAGCAGCTAAGAAAGAAGAAGAATTTAGAATTTGCATGATAAGAGCAAAAGAGGGAAAAGGAATACCTAGCGAAATCATGGAAAAAGGGAGTGAGTTCGCGAAGGAAATGAAAGGACCAACTCCTATGGGAGAACCGAAATCTAGTTATATCGCAGTAGAATAAACAAAAGAAGTGAATGTTGGAACCGAGGAGGAGCCTAAAATCTTGAAAATTGGGACTAAAATGGAAGCGGATGAAGAAAGAAGAACTGTTGATTTGCTGCGAGATTACAAAGATATTTTCGCGTGGGATATGGATGAAATGCCTGGTATAGATCCATCAGTGGCTTGCCATAAATTGGAAATTGACAAGAATGTAAAACCATTTAAACAAAGAATTATAAAGATCGCAACAGCATATCATCCTCAAATAGAAGAAGAATTGCAGAAAATGTTGGACGCAGGAATCATTAGACAAGCAAAATATCCCGAATGGATAGCAAATATGGTTATAGTCCCGAAGAAGAAAAAAGGAATAAGAATTTGTATAGACTTTACTGATCTAAACAAAGCTTGTCCTAAAGATAGTTTCCCATTACCAGATATCCCGCAATTGGTTGAAGCAGCGGCAGGAAACGAAAGGATATCATCTCTTGATGGATATAAGGGTTACAATCAAATCCCTCTCGCCGAAGAAGATCAAGAACATACTGCTTTCTTTGCCCCAAGAGGATTGTATTGTTATACAAAAATGCCATTTGGTTTACGAAATGCTGGTGCGATATACCAAAGAATGGTGGAAAAGGTGTTCGCGAGATGGATACACAAAACATTAGAGGTATACGTAGATGATATGTTAATAAAAAGTAAAGAAGCAAAAGACCACATACAGGATTTGAAAGAAATTTTTGAACAAATGAGGCAATTTAATATCAAAGTAAACCCAGAAAAATGTACCTTTGGAGTCGCCTCTGGAAAAAATTTTAGGGTACATTGTATCCAAAGAATGAATTCAAGTCGACCCAGAAAAAGTACAAGCAGTTCGCGATATGCCAACACCGGCGACAGTAAAAGATGTTCAAAAGTTAAATGGGTTGTTAGCTTCGCTAGGGAGGTTTATCTCGCGATCATCTGACAAATGCAAGCACTTTTTCAATATCCTTAGAAAGGGATCGAAGTTTAAATGGACAGATGAGTGCGAGAAAGCCTTGCAAGGAATAAAGGAACATTTAATGGATATATCAATTTTACAAAAAGCAGAAGAAGGAGAAGAATTGTTGATCTATCTTGCGACAACCTCGCATGCATTAAGTGCAGTGTTACTGCGAGTGGAATGAGAGTAGAAAAACCAATTTATTACATCAGCAAAACTTTCAATCTTTGCAAAAGGAATTACTCAAAAATTGAAAAACTAATCTTGGCATTAGTTTATGCAACATTTAAGCTTCGTATATATTTTCAAGCGCATGTTGTCAAGGTGGTGACAAAAGTGCCAATAGAATCAGTGATGAAGAATTCAAAGAGGTCGGGAAGAGTTGAGAGATGGAATGCTCAAATAAGTCATTGCAAACTCAAATATGAAATACTATCTTCGCCAAAATCACAAGGTTGTCATGAGACTTTCTAGCAGAATTTCCTTTGGAAGAGGATGAATCAAGTAGAAGAAATGATGGATGTGGAGGAAGAACATGGAGATCCAAAAGATTTGTTAACGGAACCAAATAGATGGGAAATATTAGTAGATGGGTCATCAAATGGAGAAGGAAATGGAATAGGAATTGTTGTGATATCGCGAGAGGGCAATAAAATAGCTCTTTCTTTGATTGGAGTTTGCATCAACAAATAACGAAACAGAATATGAAGCTATAATACATGCTTTGCGATTTGCAATAGGAATGAAGTGGAGAATGTGAGGATTACTAGTGATTCACAATTGGCAATTCGCGGATAAAAGAAGAATATGCCATAAACGAATTGTCTTTGCAAAAATATAAGAAACTTGTTGACGAGTTGTCGATGCGAGATACCAAGAATAAAGTGGAGACATATATCAAGGAGAAATAATAGGCTCGCAGACGCTTTTGCCTTTATATCAAGTATGATGACAGATCCGGTTGCGAGAAACATTAAAATACAAACACTTTTGATGCCGTCAATTGACAAAGAAGAAGAACAAGAAACCGATGTAATGGTAGTAGAAGATGGAACACAAACACTTTGTGAAGAAGATTGCAGAGCGAGCTTCATGCATATTTGATGACAGGAGAAACACCAAGAAATAGATTAGAGACACACAAATTAAAAAGCCGTGCAACAAATTATGAATTAAGAGATGGAGTGTTATACCGACGATCTTTTAACGGGCCTTCACTTAGATGCTTAACAAGAAAGGAAGGGGAAATCATATTGAAGATGTTGCATAGTAGGGATCTTTGGTAATCATAGCGGTGGAAGATCTTTAGCACATAAAGCAAAAATGCAGGGCTATTATTGGCCATATATGCATGAGGACGTGAAACAAGTGTCAAGGCGTTGCGAGGATTGCCAAAGGCATGGGAAGAAAATACATGCACCAGGAGCTCCGTTAAGTTCTTCAACAAGTGTCGGCCATTTGGAAAATGGGGTTTAGACATTGTAGGACCATTTTTACCAGGAACGGGACAGAGAAGATATTTAATCGTCGCTACAGATTATTTCACAAAATGGGCAGAGGTGAAAGCGGTACAACATATTCGCGATAAGGATGTTTTTACTTTCATATTTGAGAACATTATATGCAGATTTGGGATTCCAAAGACAGTTGGTATCGACAATGGGAAACAGATTTGAAGGACAAAATATAGAATTGCTGCTTAATGCATTTCAGATACGATGTGGGAAATCAACTCCTCTATACCCGCAAGCGACAAATAAAACAATCGCAGACATATTGAAGAAGAAGTTAGAAGGATACAATAAAGGATGGTGCGAACAAGTACCCAATGCGGTATGGGCTTATAATACAACTAGAAGAGAAGCTACAGGCATGTCCCCTTTTTGTTTAACATATGGAGTTGAAGCTGTACTCCCGACAGAAGTTAAGATTCCAACTACAAAGAAAGAAGCTTGGGAGAAAAATCTCAGTGCGGGTAACATTTTAATCAAGTTAGATGAATTAGAAGAGAAAAGAGAGAGAGCACTACAACATATGGAGAATTATCAGCGAAGATTGGCCAGAGAATATAACAAGCGTGTCAAGATACGTGAATTTCAGCCAGGTGACTTGGTGCTGCGAGAAACACCTATATATCAGCGAGAAAATGGTGGCAAGCTGGCAAGAAAATGGGATGGACCTTATATCATAAAAGAGATAGTTGGTACAGGGGCATATAGATTGATGGATCCTGAAGGCAAAGATGTAGGACAAAAATTAAATAGGCCATGGAATAGGTTATATCTTAAGAAATATTACCCATAGAAGATGGGAGAAATGGAATGAGCTTTGTGATGTAATGTTTTTGCGACGAGATAGATTGCGAGATTGAAGAAAATAAAGCCAGATTGTGCGAATATCTCGCAAACAATGCATGATAATAAAAAATGAATGAGTGAGTTAATGGGACGAACCTTTATGGCGTACACCCTAGTTCGCGAATAATATTTCGTAAGAGGAAAATGTAAGACCTAAAGTGCGTCATATAAGGGGTATCTACATGG
Source organism: Papaver armeniacum (assembly GCA_023531295.1). NCBI lineage: Eukaryota > Viridiplantae > Streptophyta > Magnoliopsida > Ranunculales > Papaveraceae > Papaver > Papaver armeniacum. The sequence goes on from JAJJWW010014896.1 coordinate 112,608, forward strand.
CTCAGTGAAAAGGTTACACCGCTCCTGGAACCTGAGCCATGGAGATTGGGGATAATAACATCCATCCGGGAGAGATACCTTGGATTTCCAACTATATAAGGTTATACCCTGGTTGGGCGACCGAGGGTCTCTTCCAAGGAGTCAGTGTATGACCAAGGCGCCGAGGTACACGGTTGAGTCAAGAGTGCGGGGAGCATGTAACTTCCTTACCACTCTTGACAAGTCTTGGCACATGCTGCACTCGGCCTGAAGAAAACTCCACTTAGGGTGCAGTCTCGTAACCATAAGCCCTATAGGTATAAGGGATAAGAGGCTACGAAAACAACTGCTTGTTGTTAAGACCGGATGGGAGGAGCTAGTCTTGTATGGCCGATGTACGCCTCCTTGAAGGGGCAACCAGGGAGATGATAAGGGAGGCACCCTCCATTAGGGAGCTGATAAGTGTCTTAAGACGCAAATGTCATGAGGCTCTATTTTCGCAAGAAAATTTAGGCTTGTCATATTTGTGCGATGATCCTGAAGAGGCAAAAATACTAACATGAAGGTGAGGCGAGATCAATGGGTTTTTTCATTTAAAAATGAAAGAAACGTCCTGCGATTTCGTCGCAAAGCCGACAATGTCATGGGATTTTATGTTCGCAAGGATATTTAAACCTGTTATATTGTCGCAAGTACAATATCTTGCAGAGGCAAAAATACTTGCGCAATGATAAGGCAAGGTCAATGGGTCATTACATGAAAATGTAAAGACGTCCTGCGATCTTGTCGCGATGAGGGATGGCAAAATAAGACCTTTAACTAGGAAGGCAAAATAAGACCATACAATTAATGATAAGACAAGATCAATAGATTTATTTATTATGAAGAAATCTTGCGATAATGTCGCAGCTATACATGTCAACAAAGAAGGAAAATGAACATGCTTGCGAGATTATAATTGCGAGGCAAGATATAAAGAGAATTAACAATAATAAGCACTTCGATAATAAAAGTTAATCATCAGGGAATTTGTTCTCCAAATCAAAAGAAGTACTTCAACAAAAATTCAAAAAGCATCCTATGCAAAATATCATCCAGTTAAAGAAGTTTAAATAAAAATGCATAATTACATAAATAATTCAATTCTCCACATCAACGGGAGATGTTACGGGTTCTTCAACAATCTTATCAGCCTCTTTTTCGCCAGTTGGACGATTTTCATCAGAAGTTCCTTCATTCGGTTCCTTACTGAAAATTTCATCATTAGTGACTTCTTCGCAGCTTTGATAATCATAATCACTGTCAGGGGAATTGGGAACTTCATCATCACTCACTTCCAGAGGTGCAACAGATACGGGATTAAGAGATTTAGATAACAAAACACTATTCACAAGAACTTCAGCTTTAAGATGAAGTTGACGAAGGAGCGCTTTCTGCTGGTTTTTACTCTCTATATCTTTGTAACCGCACATATAATTGAATCTTCTTTCTGCTCTGTCGCGAGAATGCATAAGGGAAGTAGCAAGCATTTTATTCTCCTTGCGAATTTTTGAGTGGTCATATTTCAAAGCAGTTAGGGAGGAATGAAGATTTTTCTCAGACTCTGCGAAACAAAGAATAAAAGCAAAAAATATTATAAAAAATAAAAGTTATGAAGCAACGATAAATGAAAAATAGATGAGGCAGCCAACTGTTATGACTACCTTCTTTTTGCGAGATAAGGTGCTGGGTTAATGCAGAACAACTATTTTCCAGTTGGTCCATGGCGATATCAAAGTTATCTCCAACTAATCCTTTCAAACGAGTTCGCATGATTTTCTCGTCGAAATAAGTCGGCATTTTCTTTTGCGAGGAAGAATTGGATTTCTCCAATTGGGAACATTGATCCTTGAGTTGGTTTGCTTTTACACTTAAAGTTATTCTACCTTGAATAAGTTTATTTTTCTCGATAGTAACTTCTTCAAGATTATTTCTCGCGAGCGAAGAGATTGTTCTTGCTCTTTACACAATTTTTGACAAATATCATGTTTGCTGCGAGTAAACTGACACCTTGTTTAATAAAATTCGCTTCTCTTGAGAAAGAATTCCATTCTCATCTGATAAAGTTTCCAACTCTAAATTAGCTTTAGTCAAAGAATATGAGAGGCGAGATAAGTCATTACTTAACAAGTCGTGTTTCTGAGCTAAATCAGCATTTTCTTTAGAAAGATTATCTATTTGGTCAACAACATATGTGTGGAGATTATCTAATTGGTTATATTGCTCCACCCAAGAATCTTTATCAGCTCGAACTTCTTCAACAGTAGATTCCAATTGATATATCTCCATTTTTCGTTTCTGGTTTAAAGCTTGAAGGGTGAACAAGGACTTGAGTCTTTAAAAAAAAAAAAAAAAAAAAAAAAAAAAAAAAAAAAGGGGAAGAGGCAAAATGTACCTTTTAAATCTTCATTCTTCTTGCGAAGATTGTCGCAGTCCAGTGAAATGTTGAGAAGATTGTTCTTTAAGATCTTAACTTCTTGCTCCAAAGATGTTTGCGACAACGTGTCGAGCCAAAGTATTTATTCAAGGATTCAAAAACACAAGACTTGATAGGATCAGTGGAGGTTTTCTTGACATCGTTCATGGTGTCTGATAAAACTTTAAAAGCCACATCTATCCCTTCTAGGTTTTCTTTGGTAAGAGGGGTAGACTCAGAAGAGGAGGAAGGAAAATCTGAATCATTCTTTATCATAAGAATGCCAGTTGAAGAAGTCTGATAAATAGGTGAAGGAGAAAGAGAAGTATTAAGAGAAAGAGTGGAGAGGGGTACATTTTGAAGAACTTCATTCACAGAAAACTCAGGAATTGATTTATCCTGCGAGGATATCGCAGGAGAGGATGGATTATCTTGAAGAGAAAGGATTGGTCTCTCTTGCGAGGCAATCGCTGGAAGAGATGAATCGCTTTGCGAAGGCACAACAGGAGAAGGAATAAGATTGAACCCAGGAAAGGAAACAGAAGGTGCGACAGGCTTGGAGTGGCGATGCCTCTTGGGAGATCTACCTTCATTTTTGCCATCCTGCGAATTACAAGTTAAATAAGAAACAGATGCAACAATATTGTTATAAAAGGGTAAATGTTTCTTAAATACCTTGCCACTCGCAGGATGCTTTTTAGAAGCAAAGGATTTCAATTTTGAACTTGAAGAAATATTAGGGTTCTTAACGGTGAATTTGGAGCTGGGTTTATCTTGGCTGAAATAAAAATGGTGGGATAAACATTAAAAGAAGAACAATATTCAAATAAAAGACTACAATAAAAGAGATCAATCATGAAGTAATCAAAATTGGTGAAATCAACAGACCTTGATGCCATAGAAACAGTAGCATAAGAATTAAAGCAGGAAGATGATGAAGGAAAACGGCAGAGAAAAATTGCAGACAATAAAGAAGATGAAGTAAAAGAAGAGAATTTTCAAAAGGAATTCCTCTTTAAATAGACGAGAAAAGGGTAACCGGACGAACCGGTAAAAAATAAGATCTTAGATACGTGTAAACAGTCATCCCTAAATTCACGGAATCTTGTCGGTAAAAGAAAAACGAACGGAAACTAAACGGTGGCGACATATCAAAACTGGTTGTTCAACATTAATTCTCATGACATTCTCTTCTTCGCAGAGAAGACATGAGAAGAGGCAAGATGTAGGAGCAGAATATCGCGACATCAGTATTTTGAGAGAGTAATAAACAACTATGTTGCGAAGGCGTCGCAGGGAAGTGATTTAAATGACGCAATGGATGACGATAGCCCAAAATATGAGAAAAGTGTGAAGACTTGGCGAGATTTAGGAGTGTCGCAAAGAAGAATGTTTATAACACTCGCGACACTTCGCGAGTCATTCCCGAAAATAAAGGACAGCTTAGATGTCATCCACTATGTACTACCCTATATAAAGGGTTGAGTTAGTTTGTTGTAGGGGGTTCTCTTCTGAATTGTTAAGCAAGTCATTAGGAGAGAGAAAATTAAGAGTGATTGTAATCTCTTTAGCTCTGTTCTACATTTCTTGGTAAACCTTTCAAGAAAACAATTAATAAAATATATTGTTATTCATCTTCAAATGGATTAACTAAACAAATTCGAGTGAGGGGTGTAGTGTGGGATTTCCTGCAACTACAGTAGTTGAGTATCATACATCACTGAATAACCCTCGAAGATAAAAGAATGAAGATCAAACAAAGGCATTTGGAGATCTTCGTCAATAAAGAGGTATGTGAAGACTGAACCATCCTATTTATTCACCGCATTACCATTCTATCTTTATGAGACTATGTCGTATGATTTTAGTAGATTTGATATATTACAAATAAGAAGTTTCGAGTCAAGCTTGTCTTGTTAAACATCTTGAAATATGATTCAACCGATAGATATTCATAGATCCTTAACATTCTTAGTTAAGAACTATTTTTGTTTAAGTTGATCATTTGGAAATTTCCCAAGCTATGATATTTCATATATATGGAGATTGGGAATGTTTCAAATAATTGAAAGAGTGTTAAAAAAAACTAATGATATTCTAGACACAAGGTAAGTACGCATATGCAGTACGCGTACCCTAGTCGAATAAAGTTCTGGAACATAGGTATGTACGCATACCCAGTACGCGTACCCTTAGGTTCTAAATTTGTATAAAGATGGGAGGTACGCATACCCAGTACATGTACCCCAAGGGCCTGAGTTTGTGATTAGCTTAGGGTATGCAGACACAGTACGCGTACCCTAGCTCCTTGAATTCGCAAACTGGTTAATAGGTACGTGTACCCTACACATACCTATCAAGTACGAATTATGCGGATGCTCATAAACTATTTTCACAAATACGTTTGGCATTGCTAAAACTCTCATGAACACTTATAAGACATCTTTGATCACTAAATCACTTTGTATTTGTGAATCATGATTCATGTCTTGAGTGTTTAATGAGCACGATTATGCTTATATGTTTATATGGCATATTTGCCATGAAATATCATTGCAAAAAGTTCCAGTACCTTGTACCATAGTGTATATTCTTCTGTGCGATTTCAAGACAAACTTCTCACATGATTACATGAGTTTCATTTAAACTGAGAAAGTGTTCGCTTGAATATCAAGTTATCTTAGCTTGAATTCAAACCTACCTATAATCTTGAAAGTCTAAAGATATGGAGACTCAAACAACCGGTAATTCCAATCCATGACACTTTTTTGTCCTAGTTGTATGCAGTCTTTCTCTATTAACCTAGGTTTCATGTGAGAAACATAATAAGGTTTACGACTTAGAGACTTCACTTATGTATTCGTGAAGCCAGACCCGACTATCTTTACCCAGAGAGCTCGTGTATCCTGATCTTGTTCTTTTTGATTTTTGAGGTTTTTGTCAATCTCCAATCAAGAACGAGATAGATAGAAATCTCCAAGTTCTCTTCATCTCAGACTTTCTGATTCCTCAAGATAAATATCTAACACACTTTTCTGTTGATCAGTTTAAGATTGTTCTTAGAGAGGTGGTTAGTAATCCAGGCTTGTCAGGTAACTAAGTGTAAGTGTTTCAGATTTGTGAGGTTTTATAGCTTTGTCTATTGCAAACAGATTTCCAAACCTTGATCTAAACGATTTAAAGGGAAATCAAATATGCTTATCGGTTAGAGGCAGATTGGTATCAAAAGTCTTCACTTAGTTTGAAGCAAACTCTTAGGATGTAAAGGACGTCATCTAAGGGAATCAATTATGCAGAGCCTTGCGAGGTTCAAGAGACGTAAAGAGCACGACTGCAGCTGAATTGCTTAGAGGATTAATTCGGTCTCAACTACATTTCATTCTGAAGTCTGATAGTAGGTGTTAGAGCATTGCTCGGTCGAACTCGCATGCGTTGCTATATCAATCATGTTTGTCAATATTAGTGATCAAAACTATATGTTTTGATTTCTAGTTTACTTATGACTAAGTCTCGGTCTAGGATAGTTAAGTGCAGTTGATCTCCAGACTCCATGGCTATCATCTTACGAAGACGAAGAACTACTCAAGGAATAAGTGGAACTTCATCCGAAAAAAAGGTATGTGGAGACTTGAACTTATCTGTCACTCAAAAGTCTATTCTATCTCCTACTCTTGAGACAAAGTCGTATAAGTATGATAGTTTTCATACATACACATTTGCTATTTCGAGCCGAGTTTACTCGCGTATCTTTTTCTCGAAATATGTGTTGGTGAGCTTTTGCTTTAACCATTTTCATCTTTACCCGTGACGCAAGTCATGAAGACGTTTCAATCTTGAAAATAGCTTTGATGACGATAGTCGTGAATAACGATTGTTATAACATTATAGAAGAATGTTTCAATGATTGAAATGTAGAGTTGAGATTACCAACTATGGATATAAGCATATATAGTGTGTTCGCACATTAGTGTATAAATCCATGTGCCGGAAACCAAGTGCGTGCATATGTGTGCATGCGGTATTGGTGAAGGAGACAGGTTAAGTACGCGTACCCACGGAAGTTTTCATACCGAAAATTTCTGCTGGAGTTTGTAAGTTTGCAAACTAGTAAACCAGTCACCTTAGGTACGCATACCCGTACGCGTACCCACGGAAGTTTTCATACCGAAAATTTCTGCTGGAGTTTGTAAGTTTGCAAACTAGTAAACCATTCACCTTAGGTATGCATACCCGTACGCGTACCCACGGAAGTTTTCGAACCGAAAATTTCTGTTGAGTTTGTAAACTCAAATCCGGTATCTAAGGTACGCATACCCGTACGCGTACCCAAGCTGGTTATTTCCCAAATCGGTTGTCCATGAACTTAAAACAATAAATTATAAGGAATGCAATCATTTCAAACCGTGCCTATATTGTTCATGAATTGATTCAAGTGAATCAAACCGATTTTGTTTCAATTGTGTCTATGAATAAATACCTAAGCAATTGAACAACTCTTGAACTAGTTATTATGAGTCATTTGAACTAGTTATGAGAAAGTTGAATATGGTTAATATGAAAGTGCTCATATGGCTAACTATTTGTGAACCAACTAAGTGTACACGTTTAGGTACGGTTACTCAAACCTAAATGAATACATTTCATTTGTGTGTGACAAGCTAAGTTTCGATCTAACGGTTGAAAGATATTAGCTTGGTTGAATCAGGTTTGATAGGTGTAGAATACACCGTATTTACTATCTAGAGTTTATGCTTTCTTTGCTATTTTTCGTGTGAATTTTGTATTTTACGCTTGTTTTGAGTTTTGTAGCTACTTTGGAGTCACACGGAAGAAAAGAAGAAGAAATCATTCAATTTGAGCAAAAAGGGCAATTTTGTCATTTCCAGGGTGAACACTATCCGAAGCCCGGGTAATTGGTTAAGGGGCAGTCCATCAGGTTAACCCTTATCACTGTGACCAGACACTGAATAACCTACCCTCATCTAACCCTAAATCGAGAAGAGGTTTTCTTTCTCTTCTATCGCTCATTTCTCACCTGAACCAAGAGAGAAGAGATGGCGCAGCCGTTACTATTCGAGAGCCGGAGAAATTGAGAGACGAGGATTAATGAATCGAGAATCGAGAGACTACAGAGATGATGGGAAGAGATGGAGAACAAGATGGGTTCGATTGTGGTGGTTCAATCTAGGGTTCGGGACCGAGTTGGTCTTTGTTGATAATCACTGAGAAGAGATCGATGAAATAGAAGGTTAGGGTTTGAAGATGGGTTTGTGATTTCATTGCTGATGGTGCGATTCAGAGATTGAGAGCTGAATGTTTATCAGCTGTTGCCGTCGAACTCAGTAGATGGAAGAAGAGTTTGGTGACGCTGTAAATCGAGGGTTTGATTCGAATTGTTGATGTCGATCGAGAAATTGAATTGCTCACGGTCGGGAGAAATAGAGTTGAAGCTCAGGGAGATAGGGTGCGATCGAGTCTGTGGTGAAGGTGTCGAGAAGATGGAACTGATGAATTGAAAGTAGAGATCGAAGTGAGTGCTGCTGAGAATTTGAGAATAGACACTGATGATGTTAATGAGATGAATCGGATCGAGAATGGGTTACGGTGGGTCAGTGAATCGAGATGATTCTTTATTCTTTGTGAAGCGAGATAAAGAGGAGAAGATGGGTTTTAGCTGCTTGTTGGTGTTCAATGAAGCTACAACAGAGGATTTTGCAGCCGGATTAGGGATGAAACAGGGAAGAACGATTGAAGCTCTGTACAGGGAAGTTGGAGTGAATGGTACTAGATGTATGTTAGGATGAATTCGTGCAGGGAATGAGCTAAAAAATGGCCGGGAATTGGCCTGAGAATGTCGCAAAAACAGAGGAAACTCTGTCAATTTCTCTATTCTGGCGAGTTAACTCGGTGCCGGTGATGACCGTTCCCAACCGAGTCCAAAGAACCGATCCTTCCCGCAACTCGGTGAGTAAGATCCGAAGAAGCTCGGCAAGACCGACTCGAAGCTAACTCGAGTCGACTCTCCTTCCCCTTTGACCGTTGGTGACGGTTGACCCGTTTGACCGTTAGTCCTAACGGTGGGATGACGGAATATTCCGTCGAATATTCCACAGACGGAGAAGAAGAATCAGGTGGCCGGCGGCGACTATTCCGGCCGGATTCCGGCCATAATACCAGTTTTCCGGCGAGCCAAAAATTCCCGAATTTTCTATGGATTTCTCTCATGGGTGTGAAGACTTGGACTAGGAATTGGATGGAGAATTGGGCTCAAATTTGGAAAGAGAAGGTGGAAGAGTTGAGAAAAGCTTGGATTTGGAAGTTGAATTGCTAAAGGAAAAGGATTCTATTCCTTGGAAGAGTTGGAGAATATTGAAGCCTATAAATAGAGAAGTTTTCTACATCTTTTAGACACATCTCTACACACACAACACTTTTCTTTTCTTATTCTTTGTGTGAACTCCTTAACATGAGTAGCTAATTTTATTATTGATTGAGGATGAATTCCTAGTTCTTAACATATAATTTGAGTTTTTGTTTTCAATTCTATCTTGAAGTCTTTCACATGATTATCGTTTGTTTTTACTAATAGGAATGATCTTAAAGACATTCATGATTGATTGATAGATTGTTTGGGTGGCCAACTAAATTGATTTGTCGATTTAATCTAAAGCTAGTGAAAGTTAGGGGATAAGTAATCGTTTCTTGACTCTTTACATAAGTAGCAAACACGAGACCTTGCGGAGGGATTCCGTGGAGCAATTGTGTGTGAAAACAACGTTAGCAAGTAGACCTTGATCTAAGAGTCTAACTACTAATATTAACCTAATAAGTTCATAAATCTTAATGCGTTTATTTAAATTACATCTAGAGTGATCTACTACTAGGTGGTTTGGTAAATAGAATCCGGTAGTCGAGAACTTCCGTGTCCGGTGATATAAGGGATTTAGGGGTTTAGCACTGATCTAGCTGCTTTACCTACGGTTGGTGATAATTTGTGACTAATAACAAGTAGAAAAGAACATAACTTGATTCATTGTTTCGTAATGAAGAAGGATTCCTTGATCTTGTCTTTCTTATTGCTTTCAACTTTATCTTTTAATTGTTTTGCTTATTTTCTTTTGCTTTTTACACCCCCCTTTCGTGACAATTTTTACAACTAGAATCTCTTGCTCCTCGTGGGAACGAACTTGACTTCCATTATATTATTTTTAATTGAGTGGAAATATTAATTAATTTGATTGCACCTACGACACGCATCAAGGTTTTTCATCTAACGGTGATTATTGAATGCTTTGTTACCAAGGTAACTTAGATTGCAAACCCTGATTTGAAAACTGTATAAAGGAGACATCTAGAAACTGGAAAAACTAATCCCCACACCTTCTGTGTGATACTAGTTGGTTTTGCTAGAGTCGGTTCTCCTTTAACCTTAGGTTTCTTCTCGATACCCTGTAGGTTAACGACTGAAAGACTTCATTGGGATTGTGAAGCCAGACGAAACTACTTTCTTGTAGTTGAGCGATCTGATATTGCCATTTTCTATCGTACGAGTTCAATTGAATAATTGACTTGAGATTATATCTCCGATAGGGCAAGATAAAAAGAAATCACAAACATCTTCGTCTCATCGTTTGTGATTCCACAATATCTTCACTACCATATGATTTAGATTATTGTGAGGTGATTGATAATTCTAGGCTTTTCTTCAGGAGTATGTCTGGGTTATCAATTAGTTCCTGTTCACCTTGATTTATCAAAAGGCGGAACAAAACTTATAGGTTTATCTGTGGGAGATAGATTTATCTATCATCATAGACTTTTCTATGTGATACAGATTTGTTTATTGAAGTCTTTGACTTTGGGTCGTAGCAATTCTTAGTTATGGGTGAGATCAGCTAAGGGAATCAAGTGTGTATTATCCTGCTGGGATCAGAGACGTAAGGAGCGCAACTGTACCTTGAATCAGTGTGAGATTGATTAGGGTTCAACTACAGTCCAGACCGAAGTTAGTTTGTAGTAGGCTAGTGTCTGTAGCGGCTTAATACGGTGTGGTGTTCAATCTGGACTAGGTACCGGGGTTTTTATGCATTTGTGGTTTCCTCGTTAACAAAACTTCTGGTGTCTGTGTTATTTCTATTCCGCATTATATTTTGTTATATAATTGAAATATCACAGGTTGTGCGTTGAGATCAATCAATTAGAATATCCAACCTTTGGTTGTTGATTTACATTGATTGACACTTGGATATTGGTCTTTGGTACCATCCAAGTTTATCTCTCTAGTATTTGATAAAGACTCGCAGATTTCCATTTGCTTGAGCAAAGATCAAATCGAGAGATAGAGATATTAACTCCTTGATATACTCTTTATTAAGATTAAGTCTGACTGTCTAGTTGATTCTCTTAAAAGTATATTAGAGTTAGTCCATACAAATTTATAATCGAAATATTGGGTGAGGTTGTTGTACCCCCGCTTTTTCAATTGGTATCAGAGCATGCAAACACGTTTAAAGATCTTACAAGTCTGTGTTTGTAGCAGCCTGATTCTGTGGACAAAGTAGTATCTCACATCTACGCATAGTCTATGTCTTCCCATACTTTTGACTATGTCAAGTGTCTTGGTTTTTCCTCAAAGGATAATTCCTTAGCTGGTTCTTCCGAATCCAGAGAAAGAAACGAGACAATTGACAGGATGTCAGAAGTAGAAAGGAATAACACCAAAACTAAAGAAAATCCAACTGAGACGATTGATTTTCACAATCATTCTCAACTCTTGGATGAATTCGAGAAGTCTCTTAGTCGATAACGTGAACTCTATAAAATCATTGAATCCTTCTCTAACAATATTAAAAAACTCACTCAAGAAAATATGCTGCAACAAGAAAAAAATTAGCATCCTTGAGAATATTATTAAAGAGGGAACAATTAGAGAAAAACGTTTAATTGAGACACACTTCTCGGAATTGAACAACCTTCGTGTTGAAACAAAGAATATTGCTGCATCTCTTCACCTAGACCAAAAACAGTTTGTCTCCTTAACTAAGGAAAACACTGTAATGAGAAATTCTTCTGTGTCACATGCTAAGTTACCTGACATGAAGAAAAACTCACCAAAGGAAGTCCCTGCAAAATATAAATGGAAAACTTCCAAACGGGACATTGGTTTGAATCAGATATTCTTCAACAATTCTCTTCCACGAAATTTTTCCGTCTGTGGGAAAATAAATCATAGTGTTAAACATTGTTTTGCTAGGAAGAAACAGATCTCCGATCTTCAAAATCTTTTTCTATTTACCGTCAACCGAGTTAATCATCTGGCGGCATCAACACTGGATCTTACTCCCACAGAAAACCAGAATTCTCATAAAAAGATTTTTAAAGATCACTATTTTCAAAATCTTTACCAGAATCGTGTTTTTACTCATGGTGCAAACCACACCACAAAAACACAGCTTCCCAGTGTCTATGAGAATAAAACTGGTAGATCTAAGTCTAGAAGGTGGAGACCTATCTCAGTTAATTCTCTAGAACCAATTTCTAGAGGTCCTAGACTTAGTCATCAAAAGGTTTCATATAATGGATTCTCTCGAAGGACTGTAAGAAACTTCTATAAAGGTAAAAATAGTCAAAGAGAGAAAAGGAATACAAATAACAGATTGACTGATGATATCCCTATATCTCTAAACACTCATGGTGAGATCATATCTCATTCTGTTACCTAACTAAAGGTACTCAATCCTTGTGCCTAACTTGAGAGTCACAAGGATGTTTGTTTATGAGATGCTCAAGTCTTAAGGACGACTATCATCCATTCTGTTGATGTCTGTTTTACAAGTTGAGTTAGTCTGCTACTCTCTTTGTATCCAAAGTATCTCTTTTGCTCTAACTTTTCAGTATTGGGGCTTGTTAGAAGAGACATTTTGAGAAACAATTTGTATTTCCTTTTGGGTCCTTCTTGTTTCTGATATTTTCTCCAGGTCCACGAACGTCCAAGTCTTCTCTAAGGAAATCTAGGGTTTCTCCCTTGATTAACAACATATATATGCCTTGTATGTGTGTATCATGTTCCCAGAAAAAGATATCTATGGGAACCTCTGTTGATCCTCAAAAATAAGTAAACATTGAGATGGATGAAGACTTCAAAGGATGTGATTCAACTCAAAATCTGATTCTGAAAAAGATGCTTGAAAGAAAAGAGTATAACTCTTGGATAGGAAAATCGGTCAAGGATTTAATCTTCATTCAGACTGAGGTTAAGAACGAGCTTGCTAATCTTCAATTGCAGATAAACCAACTCATTGATGGACAAGCAAAAATCCTTGAAAATCAAAACATCTTGATCAGGAACCAGAAGAAGGTCATCCTTGATTGCGTCAAAGCCAGGCATCTTGCTCGCATCGTTGACCGAAAAACTAATGTTCTAACTCATGAACATGGCGTCCCTACGGTCAAGAACATCAAGGATATCAGTGACTCCTATTTTTATGTACCTTTTCAATGGTATGAAATAATCAAAGAAAACTGAGTTTATTTACCTAGGAAACTTCTTAAAAGAATTTTATTCTTGTTTAAGAAGGATAACTAGAGTTTGGAATAGCCATTATTGTGAGTACACATAGCTAGTCCAACGTTTTCATCTTCATGTTTTTAGATTTATTTGTTTAAATTCTAAAGTTTGGTTTGGAAGATGATTTTTGCAGTATTAATCTTTATGGTTTTATATTGCAATGGGGTTGGCGAACCCGGTTCACGAACCGTTGGACCTTGTCTCGTGAACAAGCCTAATGGTTCACGAACCGTTGTACCAAATGTCCCAGTTTAAGTTTTAGTATATGCTGAAAAACTTATTTTTAAAATATGTGTAGCATTACTAGAATTCTCTCAAACACTTCTAAGACTTCATTGATCACTCAAACACTTATGTGTGTGCATCATGATTAAATTATTAGGTGTTTAAATAAATATCAAATTGCTTTAGGTCTTTGGTATATTTGCCAAACCGAACAATCATTATACACAGTTCTAGAACCGGTTCCAAGTATATATTATTCTATTGTATTTTCAAAACCTAAAGTGTTTGCTTGATAATCAAGTTATCTTAGCTTGAATTTTAAACAACCCCTGGTCCTTGAAAATCTATAAATGGAGATGCTCTTTTAACTGGGAAATTTAATCCATGAAACTTTGTGTCCTAGTTGATTCTAGAGTCGTCCTCTATAAACCTAGGTTTCCTCTGAGAAACATAATTAGGCCTACGACTATAAGACTCCACTTTGGGGATTCGTGAAGCCATGTCCGACTATCTTTACCTTGATAGTTTGTGTATCATGATCTTGCTTTTCTGTTATCGAAGTTTTCGTAATCTCTTTCAGGCAAGATGAATAATAATCACAAAGTTCTCTTCGTCTCAGACTTTGTGATTCCTCAAGATACATATCTGAAAACTGATCTTAATTGATCTTTTGAAGATTGTTCTTGAGAGGTAATTAAGAATCTAGGATGCCCTTCGAGAGTCGTAAGTTCCGGATTTGTGAGGTTTTCTAGCTTTGTCTATTGCAAACAGATTTCCTCACCTTGATCTTTGATATAAACGGAAATCAAATAGGGTTATCTATCAGTGGCAGATTGGTATAAAAAGTCTTCACTTAGGTTGAAGCAACTCTTAGGCTGTAAAGGATGTCAGCTAAGAGAATCAATTGAGTAGAGCCTTGCAAGGTTCAAGAGATGTAAGGAGCACGACTGTAACTCAAGTTTTATTTATTGTAATTTACTAGAATATGACCCGTGCCATATCGGGCGGGGATTGTGTTAGGTAATCAAATTCCGAGATCACTCATGTATATCTAATACTTTGCAAATATATGACTACCTTCGTTAGAGAATCATATAATGCTAGGTAACTTGTACCTGTATCTGCGAATAATCCACCAGACCAAGCATTTTTAATTTCAACCTACCTGTTACACTGTCGATATTTAATACCTTCAAGAAAGAAAATCAACCTATGATGTCATCTCCATATGGAATTCACAAAAAGATTGTCGTGTAAGGGTCAGCATGAAAATCTAGAGAACCATTTTGCAAGAAAAAGTCATCAATTTTAAGAAGTTCATACCCTTGAATAACACCATTTTGATGACATATGGCTAATTTAGGCACACTGGCCATTATACTATAACCGAGACATGCTTGAAGTCGTGTCATGAAGTAACCTGTCAAGACTCAACGAAACCACCATCAGTATGCAAAGATTAGAAAACACATAACAAACAGAAGGAAAAAAATCCAAGTATGTTGCTCACCTGCCGAGCAACATCCAATAAGCACAAGCTCACAGCAATGTATCTCTCATTACTAAATAGGAGCAAGCTGCAAGCCACTGCCCAAGAGCATACATAAGTTGTGGAACTGTCAGAAAAGAACCCTAAAAAAAGTATTTGAAGCGCTAAAGCAGCACAACAAGCAGTAGTTCAAGCAGATTGATAGTCAAAGGTCCACTTTAAGAAAATTCTCTATAACATGAACTGTAGGTTTCATGCACATCCTACTTAAAAATCTTATAGCCTTTTCATTTTTATCTGCAAACTCAAAAATGATGTGTAAATTTTAACAACATAAAATCAGAAGATCGTGAGGTAACTCAAAAATGAAAATTGGTTGAAAGAAATAATTAATCCAAATAAAAAAAATATTAAGCCAAATCAAAGAGAGAGTTATTAAGTTTATCAACCTCTTGACTATGTGAGGCGATCAATCAAACCCAAACCCTTTCACTGTCAATCCTAATTCAAATCCTTCAATTGGAAATCAATCCAATCCAAACCCTTCCGTTGCCAATCAATCAAACCCAAACCCTATCATTGTGAATTCTGATAAGGATACTGGTTTATCTCCAACCAGTCCTTATTATGTGCACCCGTCGGATAATCCTACATCAGTCATCTATACTCCTCTTCTCAACAGCGACAATTATTGCACCTGGGGCAGAGGGATGACAAAGGCTCTCAGTGCGAAGGGAAAAACAGGTTATATTGATGTCACTGTTGAAAAACCTACAAACCCATTGGTCTTACCTCACTGGACTCGCTGCGACGATTTGGTGGGTAGATGGATCTCCAACTCTGTTGACCCTGAGATCCGTTTTCCCATCCGCACGGGAACAATGGTTGGAGATAAAGTCTAGGTTTTCCCATCACAATGCATCAAAACTGTATGCATTAAAACAATCTATTGTGAATCTGAAGCAAGAAAATCTGAGTGTTGGATGTATTACACTCATCTAAAATCTCTTTGGGATCAGTTGGATGTGTTTAGGCCAATTTAACCTTGTATCTGTGGAGCCAGCAAGAATTTTATGAACAATCATCACCAGGACATATCTATGGAGTTCATGAAAGGGTTACACGAACGATTCTCACCATTGCGTAGTCAGATTCTCCTCATGGAGCCTATGCCCTCGCCTGCAAAGATATATAATCATGTCCGTCAGGAGGAGGAGCAACAAGGTATGCACTCTTCTTCTGTTCCATCTATTGAATCAGCTACTTTGAATGTTTCTCGTGGAAATCCTAGGAATTTTGCATCTCCGGGAACTAGCAATTCACATAACCAAGGCAATAAATAACAGCAGAGGCCTTTTTGTGACCATAGTAACAAACATGGCCACACAAGAGTTACCTGCTGGAAACTGAATGGTTATCCAAAGGATTTTCCTAAACCCCGTGATCATGATTCTCACCTGGTTGCTGTTGTTAACACTCCTGCTGCACCGGCTCATCTTGCTGCACCAACCATTAGTGCATCTCAATATGCACGTCTCCTATCTCTGTTGGAACCCACTTCAGTTGGTGGTGATGCAATTCCGTTTGCAAACTTTGCAGGTACTTATCTTTCTCTTTCTTACACTATCAATGACTGGATTGTATATAGTGGTGCTACTCATCACATATGCTCCTCTCTTTCTTTTTTTTACTTCTCATACCTTGGTCTTTAAACCAATCAATGTTCAATTACCGGATGGATCTCATACATCTGTGACTCATATTGGGTGTGTTGATTTGTCACCCAGTATTAAACTCTTAAACGTTTTCATTATCCCAAGTTTCAAATTTAACTTGCTTTATGTCAGTCAATTGACTCACACAGCAAATTGTTGTGTATCATTCTCACACGAGTCTTGCATCTTTCAAGACCGTCGAACGGGCAAGGAGATTGGATGGAGTAGCTGCATAGGCGGTCTCTACCATTTTCGTCCTCAACCATTTGCTTTCTCTATTAATGTCAATAAACTTTGTTGATACCTGGCATCGTCGTCTAGGTCATCCAAACATGGATTGTTTAAAGTTTTTAGATACTCAATTTGCTTACATTAGTTCTCAATGTAATCACTTGTGTGATGTTTGTCCACAGGCGAAACTAACTCGTCTCAAATTCAATAAAATTATTTCTTCATCTTCCCATATTTTTCAATTGATACATGCTGATATATGGGGACCTTTTTCAGTCCCATCTTTTTCCGGTGCTAAATATTTTCTCACTATAGTAGATGACTACTCTAGATGCACTTGGGTATATTTGATGAAAACAAAATATGAAACTTTAATGTTTCTTCAATATTTTTTCAACTTTATTATGACTCAATTTGGTCATAAATTAACCAACATATCTTCTGGTACTACTATTTTGCCCATACCGTCATTACAAACTTTTCGTTCTGACAATGGTGCTGAGTTCAAATCAAGAGCGCTTCAATCTTGGTTTCATGACAAGGGTATTCTCCATCAAACTAGTTGTGTTTATACCCCACAACAAAACGGCGTTGTTGAGAGAAAACATCGCCATTTACTAAACGTAGCAAGAGCATTACGATTTCAATCTAATCTGCCTCTTCACTTTTGGGGAGAATGTGTTCTTGCTGCTACATATCTTATCAACAAATTACCATCTCCTGTATTGTCTCACAAATCCCATCATGAGATGTTACTTAACCAACCACTAGATTACTCAAATCTGTGTGTGTTTGGTTGTCTCTATTTTGGGAGAAATACACGGATTTCTCATAAATTCGACCAACGGGCTAAACCTAGAGTCTTCGTTGGTTATCCTCATGGCCAGAAAGGTTACAAAATATATGATCTCGAAACTAAGTCTATTTACACCTCTAGAGACGTAGTATTTCACGAGAATTTTTTTACTTTCAAAGATTTGTCACATACTCTGCATGTACCAGCACCTGTACATTCTCTGGATTCATACTTTTATGATCCTGTTTTTTCTCCTTCGTTTTCTTCTCCATCTGAACCATCTGGTTCTCCTTCACAGTTAAACTCTGATCCTTTCTTACCTGATAACAGTACAGGTTCTTCCGCTGCAAACTCATCTGACACTCCATGCAAAGCCATGCATCCAGTGTCTCCGTCCTCACCTTATACAACTAATCCCGTTGTTCCATCTGATGTTCCTTTTCCAGCGCCATTATCCTCCTCGGACCAGTCTACTGATTCTTTGCCTGATATGCATTCATCTCCGGAAACATCAGTTCATGAATCTTCTATTCCTGTTGTGCATACACGCCCTGTTCGTGATCGCAATCCACCGGCCTATTTGCATGATTATTATTGCTCAGCTGCGCAATCCTCAGTTGCGCAATCTTCATCTGTCTCAGCCTATCCTCTGACAGATTATTTATCTTATGATAAATTCAAGCCATCTCATCAGGCTTTTCTATGTGTCGTTCTTCTTAATGAAGAACCAAAAACATTCTCTCAAGCAGTCAAGTGTCCAAAATGGCGCGCTGCCATGGCTAAAGAAATTTTAGCTCTGGAAGCAAACAATACATGGATAATGGTTGATTTACCACCAGGAAAAACAACCATTGGATGTAAGTGGGTTTTTAAAATCAAATTTAACTCAGATGGTTCTATAGAACGTTATAAAGCTTGTCTTGTTGCGAAAGGTTATACTCAACAATAAGGAATTGACTATTATGATACCTTTGCACCGGTTGCAAAACTAGTTATTGTCCGTGTGTTACTCTCTGTTGCCGCAATCCGAGGTTGGTCTTTACATCAGTTGGATGTGAATAATGCGTTTCTCCAAGGTGATCTTGATGAAGAATATATATGAAGATTCCACCAGGTTTGGCACGCAAAGGTGAGTCCCAAGTCTTTAAACTTAAGAAATCTCTATATGGCCTTAAGCAAGCCTCTCGTCAATGGTTTGCTAAATTATGTTCAGTTTTACTAGCTGAAGGTTTTACAAAATCTCTATGTGATAACTCTCTTTTCACATATCATCGGGGTTCAACTTCGATTTTTTTCTTGGTGTATGTCGACGACATCATTATCACTGGCACAGATGATAGCTTCATTAATTCCCTTAAGCTACGTCTAGCTTCTCATTTTTCCATTAAGGATCTTGGCCGCTTACATTATTTTCTAGGTATTGAGGTCTCTCGTTCCTCTAAAGGAATTTTCTTATGTCAATGGAAGTATGTTCTTGATATTCTTAAGGACTCTGGTCTAACAGGTGCTCGTGTATCTGCTATTCAAATGGATTCTCATCGCAAGTTACTCCCTACTAATAGTAAGGAATTAACTGATCCAAGCTCTTTTCGACGCCTCATTGGTCGTCTCCTGTATCTTACAGTCACTCGTCCTGACATAACTTATTCAGTGAATTATTTGAGTCAGTTTATGCAAAAGCCTCGCACATCTCATCTTGATGCTTCTCTTAGAATTCTACGTTATCTCAAGGGTACCATAGGTCATGGAATATTTTTATCTTCCACTAGTTTCCTTTCCCTGCATGGATACACGGATTCAGATTGGGCAGGCTGTCCAATTACTCGCCGCTCCACTACAGGTTACCTTGTCAAAATCGGTGATAGTCCTATTTCTTGGAAATCCAAGAAGCAGCCTACTATGGCTCGTTCTTCGGCTGAAGCAGAATATCGTGCTTTGGCAAATCTAACAGCAGAATTACAATGGCTGTATTATCTTTTCAATGACATGCATATTTCATGTCCTCTCCCTATCACTATTTCATGTGATAGTCAAGCAGCAATTCATATTGCTCAAAATCCAGTCTTTCATGAACGCACTAAACATATAGAAATAGACTGTTACTTCGTTCGTGAGAAATTACTTGATGGATTGATATTGCCAAAACACATACAGTATGTTGATCAGCTTGCAGATGTTTTTACGAAGCTACTAGGAGCTCCACAATTTGGTCGTCTGATTCGCAAGTTGGGCGTTCGTTCTGTCTCTACCGCTCCAACTTGAGGGGGGTATTAAGTTTATCAACCTCTTGATAAACTTCTCATATGTACATGTCCACTACTTACACGTACAGGTTGTTGTACTATAACTTAGTCTTCCTATTTTCATGATGTAACAACTATCATTTGTCCTGTTGTATAGCTTATTAAGCTTAGTCGTTCGGTTCTTCAGCTACACCTATTCTTTAGTCAGCTGCACCTATTCTTTAGTCAGTTCTGTTATGTATTCTTATGTCAGTAACAATGTAATATGTATAAATATTACTCAATGAAATTGAACTCTTTACAGTTGTGAGAGAAAACAATCTTGTCACCCATATTTCTTTAAAAGACATACCTGGGATAATAGATATGTTTGATGGGGAACGTTTGCTCATCTTTTGTGTGTGGGTTTTTATTTGAGACTGGAAAGGCGAAAATGGTTGTTTTCGTCAACTTTGAATGATCGAATTAATGACACACATTAATTGAATGGATTGAGATGGGTCTTGAAATGTTCAAGCGTTTTTATATCTTTGGCAGTGAATGTACCAAGGTTTTATTTTGTGAGTCGAGAATACTAAGAGAAAAATGAGCATGCCATGCAGATGTAGTGTTCCTAGTAACAGTCTAGCAATCAAACCTGTGTCCACATTGAAGGCCACCTTCAAGGAAATGAAACGGTCGAGATTCTTCTTTTGTGCATTTCCCTTTATCAGCTTTGATTGGGGGAATTATGACCGAGTTTTATAACCCCTGACTATATCTGCACCGTTAGATGAGGGCATAATATGGGAAGCATTCTGAGCCACGATTTATCTCATGGAATCTGTTACACTTTTAAAACTATGGGAGCCGTCGATTTGATAAAATTATTCGTTTGGGACCATCGGATGGTTAAAAAATCATTTTTTTTTGTAAGATAAACTTTTATTAGTTGGGAAGACAATCAAGTGGCTGATCCAGTTGCAAAAATTGTTAGAGAAACAGCTACAAACATGAATTGTTCAAATAATTTCTCTGCAGATATTTGTAGTCTCCTTGCAAGAGACTGTAACTTTTCACCCACTTAAGCAATAAAATTTCAATTTATCAAGAAAAAAAAAAACAAAAGAGCAAAGAACACATAATGGCAGGGAAAAAGTAGATAATAAGATTTCATTGTAATTTTACAAAAGCGATAATAAGCAGACCAGCCCCAATGCTGATCCAACCATCGTCCCAACGCCATGATTCTCATCCCACTCGAAAATGGAAAAAATAGGAAATCCAACCTTTCCCAGGGGAATCGATACCCTACCTCCCGCCCGCACTATGGACGAAAGGGGATGTGTTATCTACTGTACTAGACAGTGGAACACGCCCCTCCTTATATGTGCTCTAAAACTATGCTTGGAGAAAACCTTGGAGGTCTAACTGTTGGTTTTTCATGAAATAAGTAAGGTAGCAAATAAAAGCCAATAAAAGGTTAGAAGATAAAGAGTAGTGAATGCGGACTGATAGGGAAGGAGTGACTACTACCCACAACAGGAAAAGTTATGAAGAGATAAAGTTAGGGACCAAATACACATTTGAAAGGTCTTTGAAAAACCTGGCTAAATTGGGGCCTACTGTGATTAATTTGGACCTCCATTACAGGACAAAAAAGGGTCATTAAAAGGTAAAAAGGGTAACCCCTTATCCAACTATTTTACATAATGGCTAATTTACCCCTGATTAATTAGTGTTAATCGGGTGATTAATTGATGTTTAGTGAAATTAAACTAGAAATCAACTAATCTTGATTCATCATCGAAACATGAAAGATAAAAAAATCAAACCAGAATCGGTATATGTTCGTGCTCTCATAAACCGATTCTGGGTTGATTTTTTCAATTCACAAAAAAAAAAAAAAAAACAGAATCGTTTTTTACACATGTACACAAAAAACCGATTATTGGAAAGAAAAAAAATCAAACATAATTTAAATCATACTCGATCTGAAAATGAGTATGATTTCATACTCGATTTCAGTTCGCGTATAAATTCATACTCATTTTGAGATCGAGTATGAAATCATACTCATTTTGAAATTGTGTAAAATCATACTAATACTCATTTTTCAATTTGGGTATAACCAGAATCGGTTTACACGATACACACATAAAAACCGATTATTGACATTGCACAACAGCAATCGGTTTATAAAAGTGCTCATGTAATCCGATTCTAACAAAAAAAAAGATACAGAAAAATTGGGCATTTTTTCTTACAACAATCGGTTTACTCGACACACATATAAAATCTGATTCTGGCATTATACATCAACAATCGGTTTTTATAAGTGCTAATGTAATCCGATTATGGTCTAAGCAGTATATGTCCACAATCGGGCTATGTGGACATTAACATTGACAGATTCTGGTTCAAATTTCTCGAACCACAAAACATATCCAGGACAATCAGTCTTTGTAGGCATGAACATAAACCGTTTCTATTTGCAATCGGATCACATGTACATTGACGTTAACCGATTCTGGTAAACCCGGAAAAGTTTGATTTCAAAATTTTCAATTTTTGAGCGATTGCATGTTACTAAAACCTAGTTTAGAGGATTGGGTTGAGAAGAAGAATCAATTGAAGTGGAGATGGAAATAATTTTGATTTTGATTTTAGTTTTTAATTTTATGATTTTATGTTTATGATTTTGATTTTGATTTTGATTTTGATTTTAGTTTTTAGTTTTATGATTTTGATTTTGATTTTAATTTTTAATTTTATGATTAGGATTTGAAGGGGACAAATTAGTAGTATTAATATTTGATAGAGGGTAAATTGGTAGTTTCATCTCTTAATAACCTTTTTTTGTCCTGTAGTGGAGGCCCAAATTAATCACAGGAGGCCCCAATGTAGCCAGGTTGAAAAAGGAGGACACCCCCTAAAAAGAAAGGCTAAGAAGGTCACATCCTACCGCTATGACTATGATTGTCGTTGAATATGTTGGTGTTTCTAATCTAAGAAATTTTAGAACGAAGGGAATTAATTCAAGATCTACTTCCATAAATGTAAAGAGAGAAAATCTTCGCTAGGATTTGTCCCACTATAGATGGCTATAATGTACTGTATAATGTAACCTATCATGATAAAAGCCAAGAGGAAATGAAAAAAGGTTTCTTCACCATGTTGATTTGCCATAGACGCTTTACATAAAATTTGGTTGTTTTCTTTACTACACAGTACCATTCTTAACTTAAAATAGGAACTTGGAATTAAAATGATAAAACAGCTCAATCCCCACAATTCATCAAACTTCAAAGCATTTTTAGGTATATGTTTTAATCACATCCATTCACTTCCACAAAGTCCCACCCCAAAACAACAACTAAAAAAAAAAACTAGAAGCAGCTTTAGAACTCATAATTATTTGGCAACTTTCAGAAGTTATAGGCACAAGAAATTATGGGAGCTAGACTATAAACAAAAAATATAATCGTCTTATAGCAGTTAACCTCATTAGAGACGAATAGACTGGTATCATTAATATATATATGGCTAATTCATATTAATATTTCACTCGTATACTTGTAAGGTTAACACTTTGTGGTTTGACGTTTTTTTGAGGATGTAAAAAAATACAGGATAAGAAAACTACATATTGGGGACCCAACAAAAACTGGGTCTCAAAAGCTACGATTGTTTGTACCTAAGACTAGTCGCGGAGCACTGGTAGGCCTTTCATCTGTCCAGGCTCCTCCTTTCAGGAGAAAGGGATAGTTGAATATTAAACCACACCGCTGTGAACTGGAGCAGCAAAAAGACTGAAGTTAGGGGACTTTTCCTATCTATTTGATATGATATCAGAATCTTTTCATTCTGAATGGAAAATTAACCTTAAAATAGTTACAATAGAAACTGCACATAATACAAAATTTAGGGCTGAAGGAGAACCTCGTGACAAAAAAGATAGTTGGGGTTTTCTAGTCCTAATAAATAGATAACATTTCCTTTTTGTTAAATATGATATGATAGTGATTACACCGCATCTGCATTCATCATGACTACATAATCAAAAAATAATATGACAACAGTACCAGCACTCACCTCATTCTGCATTTTTCACATCAGGACTATCCTCGTGAATCACATCATAAGCTTTAGGTGACTGCTTCTGGCTCGGTGACATGACAGTAGGACTGCCCCCACAAGCTTCAACAAGGCCCACAGGCTTATCTCCACCACTTACCTCTTCCGAACTAACAGCTTCTCCATTTCCAGAGGTAGAAGCCGGCTCAAAAACATGACGTGTTGATATACCTGTAGTTGATGTTGAAGCTCCAGATACCACATTCCCAGTTTGGCCTTCAGCCTCTGGGGGACCCTTGGTGGTGGAAGTAGAGGAACTTTCTCTCCCACTATTGCTGGTGGAATTACTGGAGGTCGTCAGCCACATAAATTTTAAATTATGGCCCTGCAAGCATTTACCGTTTGTAAATGCCTTCTCCGCAGATCGACGTGTTGTAAAAGTTATACGAGCTGAGCGACTGTCAGATAGCTCAGGATTTGCAGAATCATTACAATTTTCAAAATCCTCTACCTCAACTATAGAGAGATCACCGAATGATGAAAAATGCTCCTTCAAAACAGCAACCTAGAAACATGAAAACGTCAGCTTCAGGTGGCATTCTTGCATAGTCTAATAAGCAAAGATTTTCTAAAAAGACGACAAGAAAAAACGAAAGCATGACGAACAAATATGGAGCATATTCAATTACATATTGGGGGTCAAATATGAAAAAAGAGCTAGAGGCGATCGGAGATAATAGTCGTCAAAGTCCATAGGCAGCTTGGGGGACAAATGCAGTGTGCGTCGTCCACAAATTTGATGGATCACACTGAAGGTGACCTCAAAGGTCACAAGCAAGTGCTATTAGATTATCAAGGACGTTTATAAATCTGAATGCTAAGAAATGTGGCAAGTGACGCTGGAATTCTAAAAGCGATACAAGGCATCGAAAGCAGTTTGGACTTCAAACGCCCTTCAATCGAGAGAATCACAGAATGGAGGGTCCTGATGGCCTGCACCGATTAGATTATGAAGGATGTTTATAAATCACTTAAATCATAACCAATTGACAATTGACCCACACTTTACTGCTTTACCCCTAACTACCATATTTTTGAATATTTGTAGTGTCAACCAGTGCACAATGCTCTTATCCAGCTTTTGTAGTTCATCCATTGAAGGGATCACTAGAAGCATACATCACCGACCCTTCCTGTCATACAGTGCATCTATGTCTCTAAGTTCTCAGTTATGTCGGCAGTATCAGATAGGCACACGTGACCTTAATTTGCATTTGTGGCTGATAGCTTTGAATTTTGAAATAAAGACATAGACTGACGAATACAAAGAGAAACTTACATTTGCCAAATCAGCAGGAACAGGCGGAAGAATTCGAAAGGTAGTAGGACGATTGTCCAATTTGAATCTATTCGCCGAAAAAGAACTCACTCCTGCCACTGATGGATGACTAGTTGGCATCAACGTCCTTGGTGACTGCACTGCGGCAGGTGAGATTATTTTAGAACTAGGAAATGAAAGATTCTCCCCAAGACTGTTAATATCTTGAGACTTGTCAACTCCTGGCTTCAACATAGCTTTACTAGAGTTCGTTGAGTGTGGAGTTACAGATTTTACAATATCAGTCGCTGCTCCCACTTGCTGTTTCTTACCTATTTGCTGGGCTGTTGCTTCACCTTTCACTATAACAGCCTGCATAAACTCGTGATCAGGATTTTAGGATTGCATATACTAAGATGTTCACAGATTTTATTTTAATAAAATACAGCCTAGGGTCCTATACTCTCATGTATTTATAAGCAATGGGCCAACAATTATAATGATTAACAAAGGTAGTCGCAGAAGTTTATCCCTTTTTACTAAAAAAGTCAATAACCGTGATAACGTAAGGTTTGAACCAGAAAAATTAATAAAGAATCACATAACATGTGGAAGGCGAGCATTACTTTTTTTTCAAGCTTATCCAACTGGCGCCGGAAGTCATTCCTTTTCTGATCCAGCAGTTCCTGCTTTAGACGCAGTTGTTCCTTCAAAAGTTCCAAGCTCTCCAGCTTCGTCTGTGATGGTGTGTCCTTAGAACCATTTGTTACTGCATTAACAGCTACCGGTACTGAAGTATCAGGCACAGACATGACACCAACCTTCAGTGCTACAGCTGGGAGATTCTCCTTTCCTCTGTCAGTACTAGATGATCGAGGAGGACCAGAAGCACCTACGAGACCATGGGGAGCCATAGATGTGGCATTACCAACACCAACACCGTTTTCAGGAATACTATCTCGGTTAGCCCACCATAGTTTGATGAAGCGATTACCCATTACAGCATCAGGTGCCTTGAGGGCAGATTCTGCCTCTTTTCTTGTACAAAACTGGACAAAAGCTCGCTCGCTGTTAAGCGGTATATAAATATCGATAACCTCCCCAAACTTTTGAAAATGTGAAAGGAGGGTATCCTTTTTGTTACTTTTAAGGGGAATACCATTAACAAATAGGGTACGCTGAGCTTTCTGAGAGGCTCTCTCTGTAACACGGGTAGGATCAGATTGCTGCCTTGACGTAGAAGCAGAAATCTTTACTTTTGAACCCACATCCTCGGGAATAGTCCATTTTCTTTGACGAACACTACCTGAACCACCAGGTAACCCCTCCACCTGATCTTCTTTTGCTTCACTTCCAAGATACCCTGAGGAAGCTGCTGCACTTTCATTCATACCCGACACTTCCGCTTTATTTCCAGAATTTCCGATCCGGCCCCAAACAGAAGAATTTGTACCCTGTAAACCATCAGAAGTGGTAATATTTCTCCCTACGAAGTCACTACTAACACTGTCAGATACCGTAAAATTTCGGCGATCTGAAGGATCGGTATTCCATAAAGCTTCAGACTCATCACTTTTTGGCGAAGAAAGCCTCAGGAGTGAACTTGATGTTTCAAGAGAACTATTATTCCACAGCGGCTGATCAGGATCATACAAATCAGCCTCCCCTGCACTAGAGGAAACAGGTAACACCCCGTTCATGCCCAGCCCATTTGTCCCGAGAATGCTACTTTTACCATGTAAACCCTTGCTACTTGATGACAGGTTTGAAGCACCACTGACTGTAGGTAACGCTCCTGATCCAGTAGGTTTTCCTAAATGGCGTGCACTTGAAATCGAAACAGGGAGGTTGAACTGTGAAAGACTCTGCGATTAGTCGAAGAAAATTACTAGTAAGTTTCAAGAACCCATTAGCATAAATATAAACTGACCATCTTTTGAAGGCCAAATGTACAAAACTTGAGAAAGATTTAAGCAATTTCCTGGGAGCAACCCGTTTAATTACATTTATACAATAATAGATGCATCTATCACAATTGTTTAAATTTTTTCTGCTACAAACAAGGGTGAATCTAGCTGACCCTGATACATGGGTACTCCGAGAGATCAACATGTACTAATTGCAAGGCCTGAAATCCCCGAAAGGGTGTAATGACAAATATTGCAGGCTATGGTTAGATATTCAGCATATCCAGCCAACAGTTGGCTGTTGTTAAACCAAGACAAATAAGTCCCCCAGAATCTAAATCCACTTATCAAAGTGTTTGCAACATAAATTACAAATTTAGACATTGAACCACGGATCTCCCAGGCATTGTTTAGTTCACTTGGATATTTTCCGAAACAAACGAATGACCTGATGGATACAAAGTATTCGTATTGAAAGGAATGTTCAAGAAAATACCTGGACATCTTCGACGACGATTCTGTTTACACCATGCTCCATCGGGCACATATCGCCTCTCAGACAAAATCCACGCTCCTCAAAATCTCTACACCGCTGATGGGCTATACCAATATTAAGTGGAGGATTAATCGGCGCCCTAAGTGCTCCTTGCATAAGTGGATGAAGCGCATCCAGACCCCCGTTGGGCATTCCAGGAATTAACCCAAATGCACCCCAAGGTGCATTTTGTGTGGTTGCAGCACTTTGCAACCCCCTTCCTGCGAACAGACCAGACGTAGGTCCTTGTGCAGCTATTTGAGAAGCAAAATCAAGTGTGCCTACAGGGGTGAACCTTGGATCATGTTGGCTCCAGAGGCCAGAGGTCATTCCCCTTCCTCTACCACCGGGAAGACGATTTAACGACATGGACAGATCTGTGCGAGAACCACCCTCGCCACGAAGTGCCTGGTTTACTCTGCCTCTCTGGTTTGATTCAAAATTACCTCGAGGTAAAGGTGCCAAGCCAAGACGCCTTTTTTCAGACCTCCCAGACTGATCAATCACCATAGAAGTTGGGTTATACTGTCCCTGGCTTCCACTTGATTGGGGATCATTCTCGCCGAACATGTGCCCATTGTCAAAAGGTCTATTACGTTTTCTGTGTTGTCTTCTGAAAGGTTGATCTGGCACATCCTTCTCGGAAGACTGGGAACGTGTCTCCCGCCTCCGGTGTTTGTGGTTACGATCATCGTCGTCATCATCACTGATTTCATTCTCCTCGGAATCACTTCGACCAGAGGGAGAAAGCTCCTCTGTTTTTGAAAAAGATGCATTTAGTTCTACGGAAGCCACTCTAGCAGTAGATGAAGATGATTTATCTCGATCAAGGGAATTCAAACTCTTAGTTGATGATGCAATCGAATCATCTTCAAGGGCTTGGAACAAATTTGCAATGAAATAATTTGTATCTGCACATAATTTTGTTGGAGTGGTGAATACAAACAAAAGATGGATAATATTTTTGTTTGTGATAGAAGACAATCTGCTTGCAGAAGAATAAGTAATACTCATGTGCTTAGATACTTGCGTACAAGATTACCCGGTTTTACACGATGATAAAAGCTACCTACAAACATACAAGAACTCAGGAATGTATCTTAAAGCTAGATTTTCTACAAACTGAACAGACTACTGAGAGGAAAAATTGAAAAGGGATGATGTACACAGTTTAATTGGGTTTGGGGTGGCCTATGGCAGTTCAGCTACATTTACGTTACAGCAGGACTAAAAGAACTTTACTGAAGAGTGCAATAGGAAAAACAAAATAGAAGACAAATCTTCTCAACCATAACATACCTTGACCAAGAAATAGACAATTGCCAATTGGTACAGTAAAACAGTAGGACTAAAAGAACTTTACTGAAGAGTGCAATAGGAAAAACAAAATAGAAGACAAATCTTCTCAACCATAACATACCTTGACCAAGAAATTCCACTAAGTTCTCTGCACAAAGATTTTGTAGGTCTTTAATAGGTTTTTCCTTCTTCAACAATGCTACAACATACTTCGCAAGAATCAACGGATCAGCTTCTGTCCTGCAAAATCCATACAATAATCACCAAATGGGACAGATACCAGACAATAGTAAAATTGTAGTTCTGCAAAGTCCATACAACAACCACAACAAGGATACTAAGTTAAATAACGTGATTTGTTCTGATTATGGAGGTAACTGTGTCGTCCGTGGTTTCGTCATAATTCTGGTCATTCTGCAACTAAATGCCTACTCACATCAGTTTCGAAAATTCCTAAACATGCATTGCAATTTTCTTTATGAACATTACAAAATTTTATGTCTGTTCTTTTTAAGCTCCCTATTAATTTGCTAAATTCAACATTTCTCTAAATCCCACCTATATTTGTTTCTCCTCACTACATAATTGTAACCCCTAAGAGAATTAATCCAAACCACAAAAGGAACTAATTTTTCAGAAACCATCACTATTTGAATATATGACAAAAGGAACTAATTTTTCAGAAACCATCACTATTTGAATATATGACATAGAATAGTAGCATATAAACTATCAAATATCTTTATTTTTATAATGATTCATTTTTAATATCCAAACAATCAGGACTTTATCTTTGTATTAATTGTCATTCCTTTTTTAAATAAAACATTTATGAATAGTTATAAAATTCCTAATAAACTTCTACTTATTTTAACACTAATAATTTAGTTTTGGGATATCCATGTCACAATTTATGATTTCAATATTGACTTAGTCAAAGAGGACCTAAATGCTAGTTGTTAATACTCAAGTGAACCTAATTATACTAAACCTCAAGTGCATTGTTCTTGTCCATATAAACTTAAATTCAATTTCATTTCCAGAGAAATAATGGTCAATGATGTAGAAGGCATTTCCTTTCAAACTCTATGGTACAGAATTCTTCTATTCACGAAATCCTAATAAGGGTTGATTCAAATGGCTCAACCATAGTGTTTTTCAATCAACATACATGTACAACAGTTCAGCTTAGATTCAAAATACAGCGGACAGAGATTTTAAAACTTTGACTCAGCTCAGTAATGAGGATACCAAAGGAAAATCAGTAGTAAATTGCAACACCTAACTCAAAATAAACATTAAATGAATTGATATGTTTCAGATGTAAAACGAATTTCCAATTCAAAAACAACGAAATTCGATCCTACATATCTCAATGTTATCAGAATAGAAATCCAAAATTATAAAAACAAAATTTAGGGTTTCTATAAAAATAGAAAAAGAGGGAAAGGAGAAAAAGAAGACTTACAAGGGTTGAAGATTCTTCACAAGATACCTAGTTAAAGAAGATTCATCAAACTTCATATTCTATAATTATTATCACTCTTCTTCATACCGGGCGCTGAAGAAGAAGAAGAAGGGAACAAACAAATAGAAACCCTAAAACGCCATTAAGCCAGAACAAGGGCAGAACTGTAATTATCGGAAGGATCGAATGAGAACTTTAATCTACTCTGTGAAATGCTGTGTTTAGGGTTTTTCAACCTAATTCTCTCCCTCTCGCTCGCTCGCTCGTCGCTGTTGTTGGTGTTGAGGAAAGCTGAGATGAGAAGCCAAATAGGATTCTTTTTTTATTAATTTTATTTTTTTTTCTTTGTTACGAACTAAACTAAGAATTCCTTATCCGGGTTCTTTTTGAGGAACAAAAGTGGTACATGTTATTATTTCGAATGACCATAATACCCTTATAACTGATAAGCGGTTCTTTCTTTCTTTTTTTCTTTTTTTTTTTTGATGCAAACAAACAACTAGTATGAGTGTAAAGTACCTAACCATGAGGAAAATGATTGTGCTGACATGACTCATAGAAGGATGGAAATGGAAGAAGTTGTCCGAGGTTTCGGATTTGCTGAGCCCATTTTACCTCCTCATCGGAACCCTCAACAAGAGGCACAATTTTTCCTGCAACATGGTTCTCAGAGACGTAGCAGATTGAGCCAGCCAGTTGTTCAAGCTCAGACAAGACCCTTCGATGGTACGAGGATTTCAATATTTTCGGCTACTGATTCTGACACCGGGGCTTCTTCCTCTTGCAATAATCAATTTCAGCCTTCTACATCAGTTCGACCTTCTTCGACTGTAACAAGTGATGGAGCTAGTACTAGTGGAACTAAAAAGAGATATCGTCGTGCACCAACTTTGGTTATTACTTCTGAACCACATGTTGATGATGTTAACTCGGATACTGAAATTGTCACTTCCCTTGCTACTGAGACTGATTATGCTCAAGAGGAAAACCCTGTGGCTCGTAATAATGATGTGTGGGATATTGCTGCATCAACTGCTTACAATGCACAGAATCACTCTGATGCATGGCAACATGTGTTTTTCTCAAACTTTCTCACTTTTATCATCTTAATGTTTGTTTTCATTCTCCTTTATTTTTATTATCATCTTTTTACTTGTTTTCTTTTTTTCAATACCATGAAAATTTTATCTTGGAACTGTCAAGGTATAGGAAACCCAAATACTAGGGATTACCTTCGTTTTTGCATAACCACAAATGATCCTGACATTTTTTTATTTTATGAAACTAAAGCTCAAGCTAATAATATGAGGTTATATCTCTCTCATACTAAGTATCCTCATTACTGGTTTGACCCATCTATAGGTTTGTCTGGTGGTATTGATGTTGCTTGGAAACAAGGAATTGATTTTGAAATAAACCATACTACGTCTGATACTGTTCATGCCATTGTCCATACTAACAAGCCAGATTTTTTAGTTACGTTCATGTATGGTGCTCATAATGTTATAGATAATCAATTTCAGTGGCAGTATTTAATGGATATGCATAACTCTGTTGATCTTCCTTGGGTGCTATGGGGTGACTTGAATTTCACAATGCATGACTCAGAAACTCATTCTAAGAATACTCCTCATCCTCATCATGCTAGACATATAAGGAACTTTGTTCAGCAAATTAGTCTTATTGACCTGGGATATACAGGTGCAAACACTACTTGGTATAACCGTAGAAATGGTGATGATTACATTTCAGTTAGACTAGACAGAGCATTAGTTAATAGAATTTGGATAAATCATTATACACATGCTCATCTTCAGCACTTAATTCCAATTGCATCTGATTACAGTCCCATTTTACTTCATACAACACCTAGTTCAGTTAGACTAGACATAGCATTAGTTAATAGAATTTGGATAAATCATTATACACATGCTCATCTTCAGCACTTAATTCCAATTGCATCTGATTACAGTCCCATTTTACTTCATACAACACCTAGTTCTAGTAAGCATACACCTTTTAAACTTTATAAATGTTGGTTTCGAATGCATTCCTGTACAAGTACCATTTATCAAAGTTGGCAACAAGACTTCTTGGGATCTCCTTCTTACCAATTTTCCAGCAAGTTAAAATTCACAAGGTCACAACTGTAATTATGGAAAAGATATTCTTTTGGAAATATTGAAGCTAATCTGCATAACATTCAGAATCAACTTCAACAATGTCATGACAATAATTTGCCCACTTCTTATCCACAAGTTAAGGAGTTAAGCAATTTTATGCAACAATGGCTTTCTATTCAAAAAGAATTTTATATGCAGCAAGCAGGAGATAAATTTTTGGAAGCTGACTGAAATATTGCTTATTTTCATGCTCTGGCTAATTTCAACAAGCGAAGATCTCATATTACTGCTATTCAGGGTTCTTTGGGAATTTGGTATGACACTAGGAAAGATATTGAAGATATTTTCCTTAAGCACTTTTTGAATATTTCGACTACTACAAATCCTCCAGTTTATCAGGATATCTTACATCTTTTTTCTCCTTGTGTGTCTCAAGCTCGAAATGATTGTCTAATACAGATTCCAGATGCTCAGGAAATTAAAGATGTGATCTTTCAAATCAGGCCTTGGGCTTCGCCAGGTAATGATGGATTTCAAGCCGCCTTTTACCAACAATGCTGGGATATCATAAGTACTGAGGTAATATCCATGGTCCAATATTTTTTTACCCATAAACACATGCTCAGAGCTATAAATCATACTTACCAGGTACTTATCCCTAAGAATCAACACCCTAAAACCCCAGCTGATTACAGACTGATGCGTGTCGTAGGTGCAATCAAATTAATATCTTATTTCCACTCAATTAAAAATAATATAATGGAAGTCAAGTTCGTTCCCACGAAGAGCAGGGAGATTTAGTTGTCAAAAAGTGTCACAATGGGGGTTTGTTTTTGATTCAAAGTAAATAACAAAGCAATTGAAAGTAATAAAGTTTGCAAGCAATGGAGAGAAATATGATCAGGGAATCCTTCTTCGTTACTAAACCGTCATCAAGTTATTATATTCATCCATTAATACAATTAATCACAAATTATTACCAACCGTGGAATAACATCCAGCTCAGTGCTATCCCCTAAATTCCTTAAATCACTGGGTACGGAAGCTCTCCAATACCAGATTCTATTCTTCGAAACTACCTAGTAGTAGCTCACTCAAGGTGTAATTTGTCCGAATGCTTTATCTTTTGTGAATTATAGATTGATCCTAGTAGTTAGACTCTTAGCTCAAGGTCCACTTTCTAGTGTTGTTTATACACACAATCACTACACAGAATCCCTCTGCAAGGTCTTGTGTTCTCTACTTTTGTATGAATTTATTCGACTATTACTTATCTCCTAACTCAATACTAGCATTTGATTGTATCAACAAATTAATTCAGTTGGCCACCTAAACAATCTATCAATCAATCATAAATATTCTAATTAGTATAAACAATCAATAATCATGTGAAGAACTTCAAAATAGATTTATATAATAACTCAAATCATATCTAGAACTTAGAATTCATCCCCAATCACAAAGAAGTTTAGCTACTCATGGTACTAACAAAACCCATGAGTTTCATATTATATAATGGAAAAGAAATAGTTACGGTAATGAAGAACGCTCCAAAACCCTAGCTTTTCTCCCTTGTGTTCTTCTCTCCAAAACTTGATAAAAAATTATATGATCCTTCCAAAAATACTAGATGAGCCTCTTATATAGTGGCCAAGTTGTAGTTGTGCCGTGCATTAATCCCCGTGTAAAAATCAATTGCCAAAACTAGCCGAAATACCATATAAGGAAGCCACGTCCTAAAGTCTGTCCGTGTGAACGATTTCTGCAAACAGCTAATGGGCGGTAGAAGTCCAACCCATCTCCTTTCTCTCGGCTGCTACATGGCCTGTCAGTTACATAGAACTGACAGGGTAAATTATGTTTGCTTTCACGGAATTCCCCTATGATTACATACGGTGGGGAATTACCACCGTAGCTTCAACTGATTTTATGTACGGATTGAAAACCACTCCGTAGGTCTCCCTGTGTATATCTCCGGTGCGAAAATCACACTGTAGCGGCAACTGAGTTTTAGTACGGTGAGAAAACTCATCCGTAGGAACTCCTGTTACTTCTCAACTTCTTTGACAGAGAATAACTCAAATCCCCGGCTTCTTATAAACTCGATCATTCACCGAGATACATCACAGCACCTGCATGGATCACCACTGACTCTGTCTCCCTGATTCGGCTTCCAACTCCGTCAACTGTCAATGGCAGCAACCAAATATTCGTCTTCACATCAGCTATAAGACTTCAACTAATCTTCATGTTCGATCCTGACCAAACTCTACAGCTCTCTGTCCGTATAACAGCTCCTTCCAACATCCCTGGCGTGTTCTTCATAGCTCCATCACCATTCTCCTTGAACCGTTATCACAGCAACCAAAGCTTTCATCA
Source organism: Papaver armeniacum (assembly GCA_023531295.1). Classification (NCBI taxonomy): domain Eukaryota; kingdom Viridiplantae; phylum Streptophyta; class Magnoliopsida; order Ranunculales; family Papaveraceae; genus Papaver; species Papaver armeniacum. The sequence continues at coordinate 147,393 of JAJJWW010014896.1, forward strand.
TTTCTTCTCTCTTTTCTCGCTGTCAAGAAACAAAGCTTCCCCATTTACATCTCGAGTCTCCTTTATTCCCTGAACTTACTCCAAACCCGAGCACAACCACCATCATTAATCACAGAAAACCATCCCTCGTTCCCTGGAAACTCTCTTAACTGCTCAACTTCATTCTGCCAATATATCTTCCACCATCAACAGCGCCACAGCAGATCCACTTCTCGGTTCCATCTTCATCACTGCCATCAATTCTCGAGCTCCACCTTTCACCGATCACCAGCGTAGATTCTGCCCTCGAGCCGAACCCATCTTCCAAATCTTCTCCGTCAATCACCAATAGCCACCTTCTTCAATCTTCATTTATACAACACAGCAATCACCGATCATGGCAGTATCTCCTTTCGACACCAATGACCGCAGCTCCATCAACTCCTTCCTTCCATACTCATTACTGCCATTCTCACGACCATTAACACCATATCCATCGATGGTAGCAGCTCAAACCCAATACCACAGAACCGTATTCTTCCCTGACTTCTCTTCATTGATCTTCGATAATGGAAGCAACATCCATTCTCTCTTCATTGCTGCCATCATCTTTATCTAACCCATTGCTCCATTCGATATCGAGAATCACTCAAACCAAGTCAACCTTCATTAATCCATGGAAGCTAACAGTATGAGAATTGCCTGAGAACTGGTCGTGATGCTTGCTTGAGGAAGATCTTTGGTGGCAGCCCGAGTAAAGAGGTGGATGCCTTAATAAATTTCGTGCACTTTAAATTCGCCAACTTTTACTTGCTTCAAATACCCAAAAAATCTTCATACGACGTCGGAATGACACCATTCTTTCGTCGTTGGCTTCGTCTTTTCGTCCTCTTCACGGTGATATCAAGAACTCCTCAATTTGGATGAGTTCCACTTGGTCTTTGGCCCTTCTCAGCTTGCGGCTAACTTCTTTTATTGCACAATTAAGTGCAAATTCACTTCTTTTGGATGATTCACCTAGCAAAACATAAATAAGAGAAAACAAACGTAATATACAATAATTTGCAAGAAACTAAGAAATTACTAGCATGGATTCGACACAAAATATATGCAAAATATGCACTTAACACAAACCCATTAGTCTCTGTAATGTTAGCTACAAAATCATTTCGAAAATTTTAGCTAAGCGGTTAAAACCTCTACTTCCTAGCATCATTTATCCTACACAGACTGCCTATCTTTGTGGTAGGCATATTCAAGACAACATAATTATATCTCATGAGATCTTGCATAGTATAAAGCTCAAAAAAGTTAACCAGGCTCTTGTCGGCTTGAAGTTGGACATGTCGAAAGCTTTCGACAGGGTAGAGTGGTCCTTTTTGCTTTCAATCTTTCAGCGGCTAGGTTTACACAATGACTGGATTACTTTAATTGAACAATGTATTTCTACAACTAATATATCTTTGCTCATTAATGGTAGTCCAAGTTCAACCTTTTCTCCAACTCGTGGCATTCGTCAGGGAGACCCATTGTCTCCGTATTTGTTTCTGTTCATAATGGAAGCTTTTTCTAGACTGCTACAACAAAGTGTCGATTCTGGTTTGCTTAAAGGCATCAAAATTAATCGGTTTTGTCCAGAGATTAATCATCTATTTTTTGCAGATGATTGCTTATTATTTTTCCAGGCCACATCTTCTCAGATGGTACATCTACAACAATTGCTTCATATTTTTGGACAAGCTTCAGGTCAAATGATTAATATGCAGAAGTCTACTATGTTTTTTGGTAAGCACACTCCTAACACTCAAAGGAATAGAATTTCTGGTATTCTTAATATGCAAGTCATGGGTTTGGGTGAAAAGTATCTGGGGATCCCTCTTTTACTTCATCGTTCTCGCCAAAAACACTGTCATGGCATTCTTGATAACATGAATAACATATTGCAAGGATGGCATAGTAAGATTACTAATCAGGCAGGTAGAATAACTCAGGTAGATACTGTGTTAAGTACCATGGGAATGTATCAAATGCAGGTCTTCAAACTCCCAGATTCAACTATTAAAAGTATGGATAAAATTCAGAAGCACTATTGGTGGAACAACTTCAACAGTACTCATACATATCATTTTATCTCTTGGAATAAGGTACGCATTCCTAAAAGACTTGGAGGTTTGGGAATTAAAAACCTTACCAATTACAATTTGGCTTTCTTAGCCAAGTTAGCTTGGAACTTACTTCACAATCAAGAAGCTTTATGGGCAAAAGTGCTAAAAGGTAAACATTTTCCTCAGAATGACCTGCAATTTTTCCATCCACCAGTTAACACTAATTCCAGTTGGATATGGCAAAGCATTTTTTATGGTCTTCACATTGTTTTGAATAATGCGAAATGACAGGTTGGAAAAGGTAACTGTATCAACATTTGGACTTCAAACTGGATTCCTTCTATGCAGACTGCAATTCTAGAATGGAGTGATTTGAATACAAGTGATCATCAATGGGTGTCGGAACTAATTGATCCTTTATCTAAGCAATGGAATGTATCTCTGCTAAAACAGCTACTTTCTACTGACCAGGTGAATTCTATTCTTACTATTCCAATTCAACTGAATCAAGGAGACAAGTTAGTTTGGCCTTTTACTTCCACTGGTATTTTACAACAGCTTCGGCTTATAAATTGCTCTGTCAAAAAGACTCAACTACTGATATGACAATGGGTTTATCCCCTAGCTTTTGGTTAACATTTTGGAAACCGGAGATGCCCTACAAGTATTAGATTTTTCTGTGGAAGATAATTCATGATGCAATTCCAGTTAAAGCAAAATCTTTAAGCGCAAAAATAATTCTGATCAACTATGTGTTCATTGCAATTTACAACAGAATGAAGATTTGAGTCATCTTTTATTGTTCTATCCTTTTTCTCAAGCAGTTTGGTAGATGTTCTTTCATCTGCAAGTTACTTCTATCATGCAACATTTTACTATCCTCTCTTGGATCCAAAGCTGGCAGAATAAGGATTCTACTTTTTCTATACAAAACATGCCTAAGTCTCTTCACTTGGTAGCCTGCATCATGCATTTTATATGGAAACATAGATGTCGAATCATTTTTAGTAACATAACTCCAAATCATAGTATTGTCATCCATCATGTAAGATCGTATATCTCTTATCATCATCTGCATAATTACACAGCTCTTCATAGTAACCCTTTTAGAGATAAGCACAATTTAAGTAATGTTTGGAGACCTCCTCCCTTACCGTTCCTCAAAATAAATATTGATGCTTCTTATAGTCGTGAATATCTTTTAGCTGGAATTGGAATAATAATAAGAAATTCTGCAGGAGCATATGTCATGGGCAGATCAACTTTAAAAAGGGCATCAAATGTTCAGCAAGATGAAGCATGGGAAATGTTGGAGGCCATGCAACTGGCAACTTCAAAAGGTTGGTCTCATTTTTTCTTTGAAACAGATAACATTAGTAACAATACTTACTTACAACAACAGTCTTCTCTCACTCAATGGCAGAGTATGCCTATTCTGAACCAGTGTGTGTGTTAGAGCATTGCTCGGTCGAACTCGCATGCGTTGCTATCTCAAGCATGTTTGTCAATGTTAGTGATCAAAACTATAAGTCTTGATTTATAGTCTACTATTAGCTAAGTCTTGGACTAGGATACAAAGTGTAGTTGAGCTCAAGACTCCATGGCAATCATCATACAAGATGAAGAACTACTCAAGGAACTGGTGGAACTTCATCGACTAAAAGGTATGTGGAGACTTGAACTTATGTATCACTCAAAAGTCTATCTACTCTATCTCCTATCTTGAGACAAAGTCGTTTTGCTATATAGAATATGATTATTATACACATTTGCTATTTCGAGCCGAGTTTATCTCGCTTATCTATTTCTCGAAATATGTGTTGGTAAGCTTTCGCTTTAGCCAAGTTCATCTTTACCTAGTGACGAAAGGCATGTTATGTTTCAATCACTTGAAAATGGCTTTGACGAAAAATGGTTTGTGAATAACAACTATATAACGTCCTCTAAGAATGTTTCAATGATTGAAATGAGAGTTTAGATTATATAACCATGGAAGGATATAAACATTGTGTGGTAACAAATATGTGTGTAAGTCCTTATTCCTTGAACCAAAGTATGCGTACTTTGCTGCTCAGGAAAACCGGAACCAAGTCCGCGTAATTTCGGAAGTTCTCGACCTGAGAAAATCTGCTGGAGTTTGTGAACTTAAAACAAATTTATTCCGGGTACTTAAGTCCGCGTACTTAAGTTGGTTATTTTCTAAAAACGATTATTCGTGAACTTAAACTTATATAAACTAAGGAATGCAAGTTTGCAAACCGTGGCTATAAAGTTCATGAATCGATTCGAGTGAATCAAATCGTTTTTGTTTCAATTGTGATTATTATAAAGATCTAAGCAATTGAACAACTCTCTAACTAGTTCATTTGAGTCATTTGAACTAGTTATGGTAAAGAAGAATATGGTTTATATGAAAGTGCTCATATGGCTAACCATTTGGTTAACTACTGTTGAACCAACTAAATGTACATGTTTGGGTACGGTTACACAAACCTAAAACGTGCATTTCATTTGTGTGTAACAAGCTAAGTTTTGATCTAACGGTTGAAAGATATTAGCTTGAATCTAATAAGGTTTTCATCTAACGGTGAATATTGAATGCTTTGTTACCAAGGTAACTTAGATTGCAAACCCTAATTTGAAAGACTATATAAAGGAGAACTCTAGCAACTGGGAAACCTAATCCCCACACCTCCTGTGTGATACTAGTTGCATAAGATAGAGTCGATTCTCCCTTAACCTTAGGTTTCTATCGAGACCCTGTATGTTAACGACTTAAAGACTTCATTGGGATTGTGAAGCCAGACCGATACTGCTTTCTCGTAGTTGTGTGATCTGATCTTGCTATTTCTATCGTACTAAGTACAATAGAAATAGCTTGAGATTGATTTCTTCGATAGGCAAGATATAAAAGTAATCACAAACATCTTCGTCTCATCGTTTGTGATTCCACAATATCTTCTTTCGCCGCGTCGATTAAGATTATTGTGAGGTGATTGATAATACTAGGCTGTTCTTCGGGAATATAAGTCCAGGTTATCAATTGGTTCATGTTCACCTTGATTTATCAAAAGACGGAACAAAACTCGTAGGTATTTCTGTGGGAGACAGATTTATCTATTATCGTAGACTTTTCTGTGTGATACAGATTTGTTTATTAAAGTCTTCGACTTTGGGCCGTAGCAACTCTTAGTTGTGGGTGAGATCAGCTAAGGGAATCAAGTGCGTAGTATCCTGCTGGGATCAGAGACGTAAGGAGTGTAACTGTACCTTGGATCAGTGTGAGATTGATTGGGGTTCAACTACAGTCCAGACCGAAGTTAGTTTGTAGTAGGCTAGTGTCTGTAGCGGCTTAATACAGTGTGTGTTCAATCTGGACTAGGTCTCGGGGTTTTTCTGCATTTTCGGTTTCCTCGTTAACAAAATTCTGGTGTCTGTGTTGTTTCTATTCCGCCTTATATTTTGCTATATAATTGAAATATCACAGGTTGTGCGTTAGATCAATCAATTAGAATATCCAACCTTTGGTTGTTGATTTACATTGATTGACACTTGGATATTGGTCTTTGGTACCATCCAAGTTATCTCTCTTGTATTTAATTAGACTCATGATTTCTATTTGCTTGAGTAAGAATTAAATCGAGAGATCGAGATATCATAACTCTTTGATATACTGTTAATAAGATTGAGTCTAGTTGATTCTCTTAAAAGTATATTGGAGTTAGTCCATACAGATTGCTAAGCGAAATATTGGGTGTGGTTGTTGTACCCCCACTTTTTCAGTGTGAATATATGTAATATTAATCATGTGTGGTCTTGTGTGTTTGTCCATAATGTTTGTAATAAAGTTGCAGATGCTTTAGCAAAAGCAGCCAGAAAGTACAATGTTTGAGGGGAATGGTGGTCTCAGCCACCTGACTTGTTAATTCCCTACATAAACCAGGATGTAATGAATCTTTTTATGTAATATATACTGCCTCTTGTTCAAAAAAAAAAAAAAAACAACAAATAACTAGTATTGATGGTAGCCAGTTGATCATCCCTAATTTCTTTACTAAAGATTTTCGGGATGTTACAATGGTATTCAAAAGAGGTTCTGCCAGTTCTAGCATAGTTCGCAATTACATGCGCTACATTGTTTGCTTATCTTTTAACATAGTTTATATTACAACCAGAAAAGGATAAAAGCAGATACCTTATTTCATATACAATCCCTTCATTCATCCAGTGAACTGAGGGCTTGGCACTTCACCGAGTTAATTACATTCAAGCAGTCGCTTTCAAAAGTTACTTTCTGCAAACGCTTATCAGTAGCCCAACATATAACTTCTTTTAAGGCTAGGCATTCCGCTTGCTCCGGATCTATTCCTCCATTGAAGAATCTTCCTCTAATGCCCTCGCAGTTGCCTGTTGAGTTGCGAATAATTAAACCAATACCAAAATTAGAAGTAGCATAATCGAAAGAAGCATCTATGTTTATTTTTAGTTCTTCTATTCCTGGGGGAGACCAATGAACACACTGAAGTGATGTATCATTATACTCCTCTGTACATTGATTTACCATGTTTTTAATATAGTAAATTGTAGAGTTAAGATTTTGGTTTTTATTTTCAAACTCCTTGAGACACCTGTTTTTCCACAGAAACCAAGAAGTAATCATTGTTGTTGAGACCCAGGAGTACCATGCTTGAGAATTATGTATACTAGGAGTAGAAAACTAGGATGCAATCCAGTAAGTGACTTGAGTCTGTTGTTCTTGTAAAGTGGAAACATTAACATTCATACGTAACCAGACTGACCATGAATGATCACATTCTATAAGTAGATGATTTAAAGTCTCATCAGCTTGTAAGCACCTAGGACAAGTTGGAACAATTTCTTCTTTGTAACTATGCAACATCACTTTAGTTGGAACTATTCTCTTAAGACATTTCCATTTAAATAACTTAACTTTATGAGGAACCTTGATTTTCCACATTTGTTTCCAGACTGGCTTAGGAACATCATTATTCCTAGTAGTAGAAACTTGAGTTTATCTTACTAAAGCATTGTATGTGGATTTGACAGTAAATTGACCTGATTTGTTCAGTTCCCAAATAAGCTTATCATTACCAAATTGAACTAAGTGCATTTTAAGAATCAATTCAGTTATATCTCTTGGAAAAACATTCAACACAAGCTGGGTATTCCATCTTCTTAGGTTTTGGAGCATTAGATCAGAAACATAGACTATTCTAGTGGGTTCTGAAAAATTATCTTTAGGAACTGGTGGAGTATCTAAACCTCTGACCCACTTGTCATACCAAACTAGTACTTTAGTACCACACCTTACATCCCATCTATGAAACTGTCTAACATATTTAAGACCTAACTAAAGCCCTTTCCAGATCCATGAAGAGTTATTATGTGGTCCTTGTAGATGAAGAAAATGGCAGTAAGGAGAATATTTAGCCTTCATTATTTGGGTCCATGGTTTATCCTCTTCTGTACACAGTCTCCAGGCTATCTTTGTAATAAGAGCATTATTATATAACTCTAAGTTTCTAAAAGCTAACCCTCCTTCATTTTTGGAGAAACAAAGAGAGGCCCAAGAAATAAGGTTAAGACCTTTATTGTGCATATGACCCCACCAAAATTTCCTCTGAATCGAGTCAATCTTGGTAATGATATTCTTTGGAAGTTTAAAATTACTCATATAATGTGCTGGTATTGAGTTCAAAACTGATTTTACTAGTGTTGTTCTAGCTACTAAATTTAGAGTTTTCGAACACCAACCTTGTAACCTATTTTCATAGGAATCTTTGATAGATATAAAATAATTTGTCTTGGATTTACCTAACAGAATAGGAATACCCAAGTACTTATCTGATGAACAGAGTTTTTAAATACCCATCATATTTCTTCTTGAGTCTTTTTGATCTGATGAAAGATCTCCCGTAATGAAAGCCGAAGACTTGGAGAAGTTAATCATCTCACCAGACAGTTGACTAAAATTCTGTAGAATGTTTTTAACTTGATTGACACTACTATTATCTGCTTGAAAGAATAACATACAATCATCTTCGAATAATAGATGATTGTTAGTAATTGAGTTTTTGACTACCTGGATACCTTGCAGAGATCCAAGAGCTTCGGCATACATAAGAGACCTTGAAAGGTATTCCATTGAAATGATGAAAAGGTAAGGAGATAATGGATCTCCCCGCCTAAGCGGTTCAATCTGCCTTGTTTTGAAGATGGCTGATAAGCTTGTTGACCTCGTAGTATGTTTGGTGGTAGTCACTTTCTCATAGATATGATTAAGTGAATGAAGAGCACTGTATGTTTCACTATATTTTCTTTTAACCCTACAGCTCGGCTTCGGCTTCGGCTTCCCCTCGTCTCGCCTTGTCTCGATTTAATTTGGTGTGGCTCAGCTTCGCCTCACCCCGATTTGAAAATAACGGATGAATATAACTCACGGATTTGTAAGAAATCAGACATTTGAAAATTCATGATATATATCTTTTCATCGAAGCAGTGATATCTCCATAGGCTGGACCGCCAGGGCTTCTCTTTACAACCTCCTCCAACTTAGTTAGAAGGCTTGAACAGTACTATACATGTTTTAGTTACTATTTGAATTTGAAAGAGATCACTGAATGAGAACATAATTTTTCTACACTAAGAGGATTCTATATATAAAAATCATAAACCTATGTACTTGAAAAAGAGGGCATCACATGTATGAAACAGTAAGCATTTTCTGGTAAACCAAATGAAGTGAATCCTTGTGTGTCTATTAAGAGATTTCAGAAATATTGAACAAGTATTTATTGGAATTATGAAAACCGAATTTTGATATTCATTGCATATCTTGAGAATACTTTCGGTTTTGGAAATTCCTTGGCGTCCAAACATCCTTGTTCTATAAATACCTAAGTTTGCATTTCTAGCAAACTGTCCTAAGAGCCAGTCAAACTTCATCTTTTTGTTGTTTCTGGTGGAGCCGTCTAATCGAAGACGAAAGTACCCAAATTAGGCGAAATATATTACGACCGCTCGTTTAAATACTTCTGTGGGATCAAGAAGCTCTACGAGTACCGTTGGTGGGAAACTAGATAATTGCAGTGTTATTAGTTTTCGATTGATTTGATTGACTAACGGTTGTTGAAACTTTGATTGCACCTAGTTTGTTTATTCTTGAGAATCTTTTCTTTTGATATAAGATTCACTCAAACTAGATCGAAGTATCGACGGGATTTTTAGAACTGTTTGTAGATCTAAAGTCATCTTGTGATAATCCATTGTTAACAGACTCCGTTCTGTGCGTGATTGATCACAAGAGATTCAAGTGGTGTTTTGCAGGTTTAATTGAAGATTAAATAAGATTTGAAGACGAAGAAGATTTCTTATTGGTTTCTCATATCTTTGTGTAGCACAAACCTTGATCGGCTGGGATCCAACTAGAATCAGATTTATCCGATTGATTAGTTGCGTGAGATCGGCATTCATAATATATCTCTTTGAGATTTATTTGGATTGAGTGCGAATCTAAACTCTTCTACTTTGGTAGTTGTTGGATATATTGATCGAGCCAGGCAAAGGAGTTTATTAGATTAAACGGAAGAGCCTGTGCATATGACTTGAGATACCTTTATCTTAAAGAATCAATAGAGTTGTTACCAAACAGATTTGTTGTTCATTTACTGTTAGGAATACGACCCAAAGGAATTGTTCCAGTGCATGCACTCATCGAAGTCAGGAGCGCAAGGATACTGAGGAAACTAAGTGAACTAGGATTAGTTGCTTGGTCTCAACTATACGAAGTTGGCTTAGATTTTGTATAACGGCTTAATTCTGAGAGTATTCAATTCTGGACTAGGTCCCAGGGTTTTTCTGCATTTGCGGTTTCCTCGTTAACAAAATCTTGTTGTGTCTTTTACTTTTCTATTTCCGCAATTATAATTGTTTAGTATAATTAGAAGTAAAATACACAAGCGTTAACTCCGTACATACTTGATAGTGATACTATCGAGTTTGGTTAAGTCTGAACCTATTATCAAGTATCATACTTCGTTGTTGAATTGTCTCGATCTTGTATCTATAGTCAATCACACAAGTTATCATGTTGTCATATTGTATCGATCTTGTATCCATAGACAATCACACAAAGTGTGAACCAATTTGTCGTATTGTATCAACTCAGTCTATAGACAATCACTTTCGATAGAGGACTTATAGGTGGATAATTGAAAGATTGTGATGTATTTGGGTACCCTCCTCTTTTTATGCGTACCCGTTTGCGAACTGTCGGAAAAGATCAAAGTCCGGAACTTAAGTTTGCGTACCCGTTTGCAAACTTATGTGGTTAAGTTCTAAAATCGGTTAAGTATGATTTCATACTCATGAACAAATACATTTATATATTAAGGAATGCAATCTTTGCAAACCGTGGCTAAAGTGTTCATGAACTGATTCTTTTGAATCAATCCAATTTTACTTCAATTGTGTATTGTATACTTCTATGAGAATATAAACAATTGAACAACTCTATGAGTAACACAGTTAGATTCATTTGATTATCATTTGATCTAGAAGTGTTAAGATGAATGAGGTTAATACAAAAGTGTTCATATGGCTAACTTCGGTTAACTGTTATTGAGCCAACTCAATATACACGTTTAGGTACGGTTACCCATATCTATAATGAAGGTATATTTCATTTGTGTGTAAGAAGCTAAGACCATCTAACGGTGGAGATATATTGCTTTGGTTTTAAGCAAACTTAGCTCGAATCTTAAATCAGGATTTCATCTAACAGTGAATATTGATTGCTTTGTTTCAAAGTTATCAAACCCTGATTTGAAGACTATATAAGGGAGAACTCTAGCAACTGGGAAACCCAATCCCAACACCTCTTGTGTGATACTAGTTGCGACTAGAGTCGATTCTCCTTTAACCTAGGTTTTTCCTAAAACCATTATAGGTTAACGACTTAAAGACTTCATTGGGATTCTGAAGCCAGAACCCAGCTATTTTCTCTGTAGTTGCGTGTTCTGATCTTACCTGTTCGACCGTATTGAGTACTATCTTCTTTAAGATTTGCTCGAGATTTATCTCCGATAGGTAAGATATAAAAAGTAATCACAAAGCTCTTCGTCTCATTCTTTGTGATTCCACAATAACTTGTTCTACTACCATATAGTTAAGTTATTGTGAGGTGATTGATATTTCTAGGCTGTTCTTTGGGAATATAAGACCGGGTTATCAATTGGTTCATGTTCACCTTGATTTATCAAAAGATGGAACAAAAACTTCGTAGGTATTTCTGTGGGAGACATATTTATCTATCGGAATAAACTTTCCAGTGGGAGACAAATTTGTTTATCAAGTCTTCGACTTTGGGTCATAGCAACTCTTAATTGTGGATGAGATCAGTTAAGGGAATCAAGTGCGTAGAGTCCTGCTGGGATTCAGAGGCGTAAGGAACGCGACTGTACCTTAATCGGTGTGAGACTTGGTTAGGGCTCAACTACATTCCAGTCTGAAGTTAACTTGTAGTAGGCTAGTGTCTGTAGCGGCTTAATACAGTGAGGTGTTCAAATCTGGACTAGGTCCCAGGGTTTTTCTGCATTTGCGGTTTCCTCGTTAACAAAACTTCTGGTATCTGTGTTATTTATTTTCCATGTTATATTATATTTGTTTATATAATTGAAATATTACAGGTTGTGCGTAGTTCAATCAATGGGTAAATCCAACCTTTGGTTGTTCATTGAAATTGATTGACACTTGAATATTGGTCTTTGGTACCATTAAAGTTGTTTCTCATAATAATCAGGCTCACGGATTCATATCTGTTTGATTTGCTGATTACATTGAGAAACAGAGATATAACCCTTGGATATATTTCCTTGATTGAGTCTGACTGTTTAGTTGACTCTCTCAGAATTATATTGGAGTTAGTCCATACATATTGCCTAACGAAATATTGGGTGTGGCTGTTAGACCCACGCAAATTCTCTTTAACTGTATCTCTCCCTTTAAACCATATCTAATAATAACCAATTCTCTCCATCGCTCTTTACTACTACTCATATCAAGAGTTTTTATTAGCATGTACTCTAGCTAACTTTCTACTTCTTTTAGTCTAGCATTTTTTAAAATCATAATTTCCCTCCCTCCAACTCTCTGTTTCATCCAACAAGTAACACCACCACCTTCACTTCTTAATTCACGTGAAGAAGGGATAAGTTTTAACCTTAATATTTTAAATTTTGAATCAAATTTCCTTACTCCTTATTTACACTAGGTGACTTTTGCTATCACTTACTCTAACCAATTGTTGTTAAGGTTGAATATGAGGGGGTACCAAGTACACCCCCAACTTTTTCGTTCGGCAACCTGTATGGACAAAACCTAATAAAAACGCAATTAGACCAACTTAATGATCCTTGACAACATGTATATCGAGTTTATATCTCTATATCTTCTCAATTAAGAAGTATAGACTATGGAGTACGTGACCTGATTGTCAAGAAGAGTACTTGGATGATCCCAAAAATCAATATCCAAGATCAATCTAGTTGTATCCAAAAAATTCAATTGAAAATCCGCTAAGTAATAAACTTGTTATCTATCTTTCAAGATACAAATTCTATAAGAAACAAGTTTCATAATCGATCAAAATTATACAGACGTATCTACTAAGATTGAATACGTACTACTTGTGTAAATCCTATTTTATAAAGTTAAATAATATAATACGGAAAAGGGAAAACACAAGACACCAGAAACCTAGGTTAATAGAGGACGTCATGAATCCTCAAAGCCAAGTCTTGTAGTCTTAAACCTAATTATGTTTCTCATAAGAAACCTAGGTTAATAGAGGATGACTCTAGCCAAGACACAAAGTGTCAGAGATTGAATTTCTCAGTTGAAAGAATCCCTTTTTATAGTTTTCCAAGACTGAGGATTGCTTAGAATTCAAGCTAAGATAACTTGAGATTCAAGCAAACTCTTTCTCCCTTTCGATGAAACTCTAATTAGAATATACACATTGGTCCGGTTACAGAATCGTGTATAATGAATGTTCTTTGGAAAATATGCCTTATGAACTATATAAGTAACTTGATATACATTTAAACACTTAAGAATTTTATCATGATACACGTACACAAGTGTTTTAGAGATCAATGTTGTCTTAGAGGTATTCTATTAAAAAAAAAATAAGTCTTTGAGCATCTACTAGATTCTACTGGGACCGTTGGTGAAATGGTTTGTGAACAATAAGGAAATAGTTCATGAGTCAGGGTGATACGATTCATGAACCGGGTTCGCCAACCCTACCCGTCTCAAGAACTCTGATGGACTCGTTTCGTGAACCGGGCTCGTCAACTGCTAGCCTTTTACACCAACTTGAAAAATTCAGATCACCGCGGTTCGTGAACTGTCTCCAAATTTACGGTTTGAAAAATGGTTTTCCAACGTTCCCTATATTTATGAAACTCAAATATCTATAGGTTTGCGAACTAGTTCACCAACCTACCCTGAGCTGAAATATCAGAAGTCCTGAATTTCTCTCTTTTGATGTTTGATATTCCCAAATGATAAAAATCATTTGCATGGGCAATTTTCAATTGACCCACAAATTAATCCTTGAACAATAAATTGTTTCGAACTAATATTGTTAAGGACCTTTGAACATCTATGCTTCAATCATATTCCGAAATGGTTAACAAGACAAGTTTGACTAGAAATTTATTCTTTGCAATAAATCTACTATAAGTCATACGACATAGTATCACACGACAGAATGGTAAGATAGTGAGTAAAATAGAATGGTTCGGTCTTCACATACATGAATAATGAAGTTCTCCAAATGTCTTCGTCAATCTTCGGTCTTTGAAGGTGATGTCTGGTACTCAACTACCAAATTCTAACCTAGTCCGAGAATTGACTTGGTAGACTAGAAATCAAGATATAGTTTTGATCAACTAACATTGACAACAAGCTTGGGATAGAAAAACTTTTGGGTTCAATCGAGCATTGCTTTAACAAAGGTCAAGTAAACGGTCAACATTGAATGTTTAATTTGCGTTGACTTTAGTCAAACTCCGACATATTAATATATAAGTGCCATAACTTCCTCCATTATCCAATTGACCTATTTGAGTAGTCCATCTCGCATACTTTTCAAGATCGATCTAGTGGTACTTATATCATATCCATATTATTATTTTGTCAATTAATATAATTAGTTTTCAGTTTAAATTAATTAAGTAATTATGTAGCATAATTGTTATTTGACTAGTCTAATGACAGTGACCAGTTTGATGCCTTACATCCCTGATCACTAAGCATGAATGCATACATCCATCATCTCGGGATTCCAAAAAAATATCATCCATGCTTCAAGGACGTGAAAACATTTTGCATGTATTTTTGGATACGTAAATACAATGTTAAGATATGTATCATTTTTTTCCATATGAAATAATATTTCGAAGCCACATTAATAAAATAAATGACATAAAATTTTGCTTCTCAAAAATATAAAAATTTCGTATCCATTTGTGGTAATTTTCTTGTAAATCCTTTTGAAAGCTTTCCGAGTAAATAAATTTTATGAATTTCAGACGTGTAATTTGTGAGATAGATTCAGTTTGATTAAGCTTTAATTCTCTTTGGATTTGTTGATGACATCCTCTAGTGTTTTGAAAGATATTCACATAGTTCGCTGGATTTTAATAGTCTCAAATAATTTTAGGTTGGAGATAATTATTCTCTCGTGTGAGTTATAAATCAAGATTTTTTTTTATTTTTTTTCTTTTTGCATGACATTAAAATGCAAAAAGAACAAAAAATAGAATCATGTTAGGTAAATCCTCGATATGATTAAAAAATGTAAATACCTTTGATCAAAAATAATTATCATGGCAATGATATTTGAACTTTTGGTATTTTTTTGAGAATTTTTTATTTTTTTTATTTACAATTTATAGTGGCGAACGGTACTTGAATTTTTTTACACTTAAAAACCTCCCAAATACCAAGGAGACTCACAAGTATAAAGTGTAAAAGGTGTTTTCAAATTGTATTATTTTTTATTTTTATTTTTTGCAATTTTGGGTTGCGAGACCACAGTGAAGAGTTGTGTCATATTTTCCAATCGGGTTTGTAACACTGTATATATTTAGGAGGAGTTCAGTAGTTGAAACAAAGATAATTCCCGACGATGTTCGAATCATAGCCTATACTAGATGAGGTCTGAATATGCACTTATAAGGCGGTGATTAAAACATATCCGGTCTCGAATTAAGAAAATCATTTTTTTTGATTCACCTGCTAAAGGTATTTTAGACTTCGCCAGATTCAAACCTATCCAGTTTCGAATTAAAAAAAAAATCAATTGTTAGAGCATAGCTCGGTTGAACTCACCAAGCGTTTGTATGTCAAGTTTTATTGTCATATTTTAGTGTGTCAAGACTCATCTAGAGTCGCTTGATTAAATACTAGAGTCAACTTCGTTTAAGTTAGACTAGAAAGTCTCGGAATGTTGAGACATACAAGTATTACTCCGAAGACCTGAAGAATGTGAAGAAGTAGCGAACTACAACGACGACATCATCCTTCCACTTGAGGTTAGTAATATTGACTTGAATTATTTCATTCCTAACATATCTTTCAAGTCGTGCTATATTGAAAACATAACTGCGAAGCTGTATATACTGTACATATTGTACAATACTCTAGTGATGTGACATGATCATAATAGTATGATCATAGTGTTAGGGAATTATATTACGAAGTATAACGCTTATCTTTGGAACTTTGGAGATATGACATCGACATAATCTTGTATATATTGTTATGATTATGTGAATGGGATATGGTGAAGATTTCATCATAGGAAATAATGTTTTATATTTGTTGAAAGGAAGTACATTCATGAACTTGTTTTATGAATCGAAAGGGAAACCATTAGGCTTATTGGTCCGGCGATTCATTGCAAATATTTGGATGACCAATATGTGTGAGATGGTATAACCGATTTTAACTTATGTTATGTATCTTGGTATAACTAATCACAATGCCTGAATTACGATTTGGTATGACTGGTTTTTATTAATTGGTGTAACCGATCCTAAGTAATCACCATGTGTTGGTATGATCGATCCTTGTAATTGGTGTGACCGATCCTAGTAATTGGTGCAACCGATCATGAGTAGTATAGTCGATCCTTGTAATTGGTAACCAGTCTTGGTAACTGGTGTAACCGGTCCTGGTAACTGGTGTGACCGATCACAAGCAATACCATGTGTAGATGAAACTGATCCTTGTAACTGATGTAACCGATCCTAGTGACTGGTGTGACCGATCACAAGTATTTCCATAGTAAGGTATAACCGATCCTAGTGATTGGTAGAACCGATTGAACCCATGTATGTGAGTTGGTATTTGATCAATCACATAGTAGTCTTGGAATATAGGGAAACCAATTCTAAACTTGTTTGGAAGTGTGGTATGACCGATTCCAAGAATGTAAATCCATGTAAATATGAAATAAGGATTTATAGTGAAAAGATGTCAACATACTTTGAACACGAGAAGTAACTCTTATCATTTATTGTTCAAAGATATTCCTTAGTATTCAAGGTGATCCTATGCCGAACATCCTTGGTCTATAAATACCTAAGTTTGCATTTCTAGCAAACTATCCTAAGAGCCATGCAAACTTCATTTCTTTTTGTGTCTGGTGGAGCCGTCTATACGGAGAGGAAAGTATCCTAGTTAGGTGAAATCTCTTACGACCGCTCGTTTAAAGAGTCATGTCTGATCAAGAAGCTCTACGAGTATCGTTGGTGGGAAACTAGATAATTGCAGTGTTATTAGTTTTAGATTTATTTGATTGACTAACGGTTGTTGAAACTTTGATTGCACCTAGTTTGTTTATTCTTGAGAATCTTCTCTTCTGATATAAGATTCACTCAATCTAGATCGAAGTATCGACGGGATCTTTAGAACTGTTGTTAGATCTAAAGACATCTTATGATAATCCATTGTTAACAGACTCAGTTCTGTGTGTGATTGATCACAAGAGATTCAAGTGGTGTTGTGCAGTTATTGAAGATTAAAGAAGATTTGAAGACGAAGAAGATTTCTTATTGGTTTTCGTATTTTGTGAATTGTGTGCACAAACCTTAATCGTCTGGGATCTAACTAGAATCAGATTTATTCGATTGATTAGTTGCGTGAGATCGCATTCTCAATATATCTCTTTGAAATCTATTTTGATTGAGTGCGAATCTAGACTTAACTATTTCAATAGTTAAAGTTAGATTGATCTAACCAGGTAAAGGAGTTTATTAGATTAAACGGAAGAGCCTTTCCGTATGACTTAAGATATCTTTATCTTGAAAAGAATCTAAGGAGTTGTTACCAAACATATTTGTTGTTTCTTTACTGCTTGGAATACGATCCAAAGGAATTGCACCAGTGCGTGACTCTTGAAGCCGGAAGCGCAGGGATACCGAGGGAACTAAGTAGCTATGGGTAGTATGCTTGGTCTCAACTATACGAAGTTGGTTTAGATTTTGTATAGTGGCTTAATTCTGAGAGTATTCAAAACTGGACTTGGTCCCGGGGTTTATCTGCATTTGCGGTTTCCTCGTTAACAAAATCTTGCTGTGTCATTTACTTTATTTCCGCAATTATATTTGTTTATATAATTTAAGCAAATGCACTTGTATGTTAACTAGGAACTTTATATTGATCCTTTTGAAAATGATATGTATATAAATAATTTGAAGGTTCTCAGTTTGAAAATGGTATGTATATAAATAGTTTCGGTCATTTTCTTCTTCATACAATATCAAGCTTCCACAAAATAACCCTGTGATATTGTACAATACTCTCTCCTTATGTAGAGAGTGAGGAAGACTTAACAGAAGAAATTTCGGATGTAATTAACTCTTGCAGTTTTATACCTCGTTCGAAAGTACAACATATTATTTCTTTCTTAGTGAAGGAAAGAGAATGTTGTGATGTTGTCTAGATTGAAAGAATTCTCGAGTCAATCTCCACATATTTTGAGAAAGGGAAATATGGACTTTGTTCCGAATATTGTTCTTTTCCTATCAAGACAACTCTCTCAAAAATCATTGCTTCGAGGATGTTCGAAGGAACAATGGAACTCATTGGGAGAAGAGATTTACTCAAAGATGATATTTTTGCCACCAAGATAGGAATCTCTGGATATGAACATCATATTTCTAATCATAGGTGGCCTGAAGATTATGCAGAATATAAAAGAGGGTTAGGCTACTGTAAAAGGAATCTAACATAAACTTAGAACCGTCTGAAGGTGTAGGATCAGAATATCGCAACACCAACATCTCCGCAAAATCCATAAACGACACATAGCGAAGGCGTCGCACAAGAGTAATATAAATGACGCAATGGATGACGACAACCAAAACACGAGAAAGATGTGAAGACCTAGCGAGATCTAGGAGTGTTGCGAGATTACATATTTGTGCACTTGCGATATTTCGCAAGTCATTCCCGAAAATAAAGGACAACTTAGCTATCATCCATTATGTAATACCACTATATAAAGAGCCGAACAGGCCTATTGTGAGGGATCTCTTTTCCGAGTGTTGGGCAAGTCATTAAGAGAGAGAAAGTTTAGAGTGATTGTAATTCTTTAGCTCATTTTCCTTTCATCTTGTAAACATTCAAAGAGATTAATCAATAAGAAATTATAATTGTTCATCTTAAAAATGGCTTGATTGTGTGAATTCTTGTGAGGGGTGTAGTGTGGGATTTCCTGCAACTACATAATGGCGCTAGAAACAGGGAGGAGTAAAGATTGATATTGTAATTTGGAAGGATTTGAAGTAGTAGATAAAGAGTTTCATATAATTTTCAACAATTTGATAAGGTTAAATAATGGCAAGAAGAAGACATACGTCAGAACAACCAACGTCTGTTAGAAGGAGTAGGAGACTTTCCGGAGAAGAAAGAAATGAAATGGGAGAATCTTCAAGAGCAAATACGAGAAATAATGGAGAAAATCGGGTTCAATCGCCAATTCAGCATGCACCAATACAAAATAGAACTGAGGATTATGACAGAGTGAGCGTACACACTTGGCGATCAGATTCTGAAGATGAAATAGGGGAAAACCAGCAATTAGAAGGTAATGGACAAGAAGAAGGAGATCAAGAAATGGTTGGAGGAATAATTCATGGAAACGAAGAGATTACAACGTTAGAGGCATTGAGACAAACAATACGCGAAGAAAGGCGATTAGAAACGGAAGAACGTGCAAATTTGACAAGGCAAAACCATGAGCTAAGGATGGAAAACATAAGGTTATAGAACAGAAGGCCAAGGAGCTCTACAAGGTCAAGATCAGTAAGGGAAGAAGTAAGACGAGATATGCCTGTAAAAAATGCTAATGAAGAAATTCGAGAAGAAACACAAAATTTAGGTGAGGAACGCCACGAAAGAAGAGAAGTAAGGGAAGATGGGCAAAATGATGGAAATCAGAGAGACAGACACCACCAGAGGCGAGATAATCAAGAGGATGGAGAAAATCAGGAAGAAGGAAGGAGAATATTACATGGGAGAGAAGTACAAAGAAATCACCGAGCAATTCAAGATGAAATTGAGAGACATTATACTGAACAAGCACATCTAGCTCGCGAGAGGGAAAGGCTAAGGGCAGAAATGGAAGAACAAGAACTACAAGAGGCAATTCGCCAAAACAATCATGATAATCGAGAAAGGAGGCGTGAGCGTAATCGCAATAATGTTAATATCAATGAAGAATACGATAGAGCATTAAGGAGAACTGAAAGACGGCAAAGAGGAGAAAATGAGAGATATAATGGTGTGCGAATTCATGAAAGGAATGAAAGAGAAGATCGCAGAGAAATACGGGAAGAAAATGATGACCAAGAGAATCAAAACGGATATGAACGCAGAAGAAGAGAGGCGGAGTTAAAAAGACCAGTGGAAGATAATTCTAGTATAAATGAACAAATTTTGAAAGAGCTAGAGGAAATGAGAGGAATGTTAAATAATAAGAAAGAAGGAGGCAGGAGACAATTAGATGAAGCTATAGAAGAAGCTGCGAAAACCCCATTCACACGGGAAATACAATTAGAAAGAATACCTCCAAAATGAAATTTGCCTACATTAACCAGCATTTTTGATGGGTCAACTTGTGCAATACAACACATCAAAGCTTATCTGAGATGTATGTTACAATGGGAAAATCATGACGCTATATTGTGCAAATACTTCACATCAAGTTTAACAGGAGAAGCTTTGAAATGGTTTGAAGGCCTGCCAAAAAATACTATAGCATCTTTTAATCATTTACATGCTATATTTTTAGGGGCATACATAAGTAACAATTTCTCGCAACCTGGCATTGAAGATGTGTTTGGATTAAAGCAAAGGGTTGGAGAAAGTTTGAAACATTTGACCTTGAGGTGGAAGACGATGTGTAGCGATATGGCGGGTCGTGTTGATGAGAGATACCTCATTTTATCGTTCATTAATGCTATGTTCGCAACCAATCTGTTATACATTCAAATTTTCAGAATTAAGAACACGATCACAATGACTGAGCTGCGAGAATTACAGGAGGAATATATTGCTCTCGAGGAAAGACAAAATGAGATGGAATCATAACCAGTTGCGAACACAAGTTCGAATGCAGCGAATGCAAGCTTGTTACCTAAGTTGATAAATACAGTGGCGAGCACTTTGCAAGGACAACCAGACTTGGTCATGGGTGATAATCAACAGAAGCTAGTGGCTATGGGAAGTCGTGACCAAGAAGAATACGATAGAGAAAGAAATTTCTATAACCGCGGTGGAAATAATAAAATTCAAAGACTTGATCAGCCGCAAGAAAATTATGGAGGTCAAAGACAAAATTATCATAGGGGACAAGGAAGCCGCAGGATAATATGGGAAGAAATTGAGATGCCACCTCTAAATGCTAGCGTGGAGAAAATATGGGAATCTATAATCTTGATGGAAAATATACTAACACCATGGAACATGGGAAAGGAGCCACCTCCAAGCGAGAGAAGCCATGAGTTTTGTTCTTATCACCATTTCCATGGACATACAACAAATGACTGCAGAAATATAAAGAGAATCATTCTCAGGATGATAGACCAGGGAAAATTAAATCATTTTCTAGTGAGGAAAACACAACCTCAAACATTGCCGCCACCTCCTCCGGAAATTCAAAGGGCAAACACAACAAAAGAACGTAAAACATTTGTTATAGAAGTTGGGGCAAAAGCAAAAAATCTGTTTTGTAATTCTATTGTACATTCATACAAAACGATTGAAGATTTCCACGATATTACTCTCAGCAGGGTTTTCGCAAGGGATGCCAATGATAAAGAAATAATGAACACTGCGAAGACATCGCAACTGGAAGAATGGCAGAAGCAGATCATTTCTTTTACCGCAAAAGAGTAACTGAGGCCGGAGAAATACATGACAACCCACTTGTGGTAAGATTGGAGATCAACCCAAAACCCAGCGAGGATGAGGATGATGAAGCTGAGACTTCTTGGGCAATCAACAAAATTTTGATTGATACGGGAGTTAGTTGTGAACATTCTTTTTTATCATACTTACAAAACCATGGGAGGGAAAGATGCAGATTTGATACCTTCAACCTATAAAAATTATGGTTTTAATGGTACTGCAAATAAGCCTAAAGGAGAAGTTCACATGAGAATTCCACTGAAAGGATTGTCTTCTGAAATCTTATTCTGTGTTGTTGATGTGGAATCACCATATAATGCATTAATTGGGCGACCTTGGTTACATGAGATTCTAGGCGTAGCATCGACTTTTCATCAAAGTATTAAGTTTCCTCATCCAACTGGTATTGGGATTATAAAAGGAGATTGGATAGAAGGGAAAAAGTGTTATGAAGTTGATATAGAATCCTGCGAAGAAAGAGCTGCAAAGAAGAAAGATTGGAAACACAGCATCAGAGAAAAAAAAAGTGAAAGGTTGATGGTAGACACTATAGAATGGAGAGAGGAAGAAATGCTGAGAAATCAATGTCTATTGAAAAGAAGAAGTGGCGATAATATCGCAAGAGATGGAGAAATAACAGGAAAATTCAAAGAGAATGAGGCAGAAAGTAGCAAAACTAAGAGGTTTAAAGATTGAATGCGCTTACTGATCAAGGGAGTAGATTAAAAAAAAAAAAAAAAAAATTACAAATGGCAAATATGTTGCAAATGGCGAAAATGGAGTGGTGTAGAGTTGATATGAAGAAGAAGAAAATATATTTTACAAATGGCAAATATGTTGCGAAAGTACAAAAGAGCTCATATATGCAGACGATTCATCAAAATAATCAGAAAGTGGCGAACTTATTATGGCGTACACCCTAGTTCGCGAATACAATTTCGCAAGAGGCAAAAGAACCTTCGGGGCGTCATAGTAGGGGGTACCTATTACATATGACAAAGAATTAACAAAATAATCAGAATGGGACGAACCTTCATGGCGTACACCCTAGTTCGCGAATAAAATTTCGTAAGAGGCAAAGTACCTAAAAGTGCGTCATGTAAGGGGGTATCTGTAACGTAGCTCAGGGAAAAGGTTACACCGCCCCTGGAACCTGAGTCATGGAGATTGGGGGTAATAACACCCATCCAGGAGAGATACCTTGGATTTCCAACTATATATATAAGGTTATACCCTGATTGGACGACCGAGGGTCTCTTCTAAGGAGTCAGCATTTGACCAAGGCGCCGAGGTACACGGTTGAGCCAAGAGTGCCTGGGGCATTTGAAGTGTCTCGGCCATTCTTGGCAAGTCTTGGCTTATGTTGCACTCGGCCCGAAGAAAACTCCACTTAGGATGCAGTCTCGTAACCATAAGCCCTATATGCAAAAGGGATAAGAGGCTGCAAAAAAAACTGGTTGTTGTTAAGACCGGATGGGAGGAGCTAGCCTTGTATGGCAGAAGTACGCCTCCTTGAAGGGGCAACCAGGGGGAAGATAAGGGCGGCACCCTCCATTAGGGAGCTGATAGTGTCAAAAAAGACGCAAATGTCACGAGGCTTTATATTCGCAAGAATATTTAGGCTTGTCATATTTGTGCAACAATCTTGAAGAGGCAAAAATACAAAAGAGTAGCTAAGACGAGATCAATGGGTCATTCCATGCAAATGTAAAGACGTCCTGCGATTTCGTCGCAAAGACGACAATGTCATGGGGCTTTACGTTCACAAGGATATTTAGGCCTGTCATATTGTCGCAAGAAAAATATCCCGCAGAGGAAATAATACTAAAGAAATGATAAGACAAGATCAAAGGGTCATTACATGAAAGTGTAAAGACGTCCTGCGATTTTGTCGCAAAAATGAGAGGTGGAAAAATAAGACCTTTAACTAGGAAGGCAAAATAAGACCACACAAGAGAAATGATAAGGCAAGATCAATGGGTCATTACATAAAAATGAAAGGACGTCCTGCGATCTTGTCGCAATGAAAAAGTTCAGCAGAAAATGTCTTCGCAATTATGCTTAATCTCCTAATCGAATACAAATAACAGAGGCAAGTATGAGAATGAACAAGAACATGTTATTTGTATTCATATGACAGATTTACGCATATATTGATTAACCATATTGAAAAAAAGAGTTGCCCTTTATGAGAAGGAAGAAACAAGAAAGATAAAAATTGTATTCAAAGATTCAAGAAATTCGCAACAAGAGAATAAATCCAAAGATGGGAGATCAAAAAAATGACTATACAAATATTACAAAGGGAGAAAAAGGAAAATAAAATTATTTCTCATTGGATTTCTCCTCTTCTTCATCTTCATCAAATTCCTCTTCTTCTTCACTAGCATCGCTATCAGAAATATACAGAGAAGGCATATTTTGGGGAACTTCATCAAGAAGGCAAGGGTACTTAGACTGAGGGATGTTATTGTCATCACAGACCATCTCAATAGTTTGATTGCGAAAAAGAATAGCATCATTCTTAAAATTCGCGACAGTGATCTTCAGTTGGTTCTTCAGCCTAGAATATTTATCGTCCCGAGAAGAAAGATTTTTGGAAAGTTGCTCCTTTTCAGATTCAAGTTCTTCAATTCTTTTTCGGAACCTTGCTTCAGCTTCATTCTTCATTCTTCTTACGAAGTTGAAGATTTTTCTTTTCGAGAATGTTGCGACTATTCTCAAGATCTGAGGCAACAACAAAGGAAGCTCTCCCAGACTATAAAGGAAAGTAAAGAAATCGTCAAGATGTGGTCTACAATTGAAATTATGCAGAAATAAGAGAATATAGACGTACCAAGGCACCAAGTGCATTTAGGAAGTTGGGAGTCACTGCTCTGGAAACTCCACGAAAAGAATCATTATCCTCTAGTAAGGGAGCATCGCAGATATTTGCGAGAGCCTCGCATGTAGCAGAAAATTGATCATCTCCAATTCCTTGCATAGAATCAGAAAAAATACTGGACAGCTGTGCCATAGAGGATTTAGCTGGAGAGTTTGAAGAAGGAATATCCACATCATCAGAATTTTCATCCGACTGAGGATTCGAAGGAGAGGGGAGGTGAAGTTTTCGCTTCTTCGTAGGCGGAGCAACAAGTTTTTCCTTGCGAAGAGTATTTTTACTTTTACCTTTGGCCTTCGCAGCCTTAGGGTTTTCTTTTTCTCCAACAATTTCAACACCAACCTTCGCACACAAATGAAGATAAGAAACAGAGGCAACAATATTGTTAAAAGGAATTTAAAATGTTTCTTACTTCATCCATGACGGAGCGAAGAGCAGCTAAAGTGCTAAGCTTCCCGGTCCGGTTATAGCTCGATCTTAACTTTTCAATCTAAAATTTTTTATGAGAATCAAAAGATAAGGGAGTGAACAACCAATGAAAGATTACGAAGTACGCGAAGTTGGAAAACATACCTCTTTATTCTTCTCGGGCCAGTTGAATACCAAAGGTCGATAAGCAGTGAAGTTCGCAGGAAGTACATTCGAGCCTGCGATATAAGGGCCCTTTAACACCAATGGAAAAACATACCATCTATCGTCTTTAGAGTGACGCGGGACGTTATTTTTACCAGAATGCCAGTCAATGTCTTGCATAAGGAGCTTATCGTCAGCGACATCATCTTTTCTTTTCAGACGGACACCCCAGCGAGTGTTATCCCTTCTTATGGGAATGAATTCATAATTCTCGTAGAAACTCTCAACTATGTATCTTTCGGCGAGTATCGCCAATTCCTTAAATTTTGGATCCCTAACTTCTGGTGAGTAAAGAGACCATTACCAGCGCCACGATTGGCAAACTCAAGTATTAAGCGAATGCAATCCCCGCTAAATTGATAGACAGCTCGCGAGAAGTTCGCATGAGCAAGAATTCCATAGAATAACGGAAGGTTAGGGTTATAAAGAGGAATGGGAAGGCCGGCGAGAATTTGACCAAGCGAAATTATGATTTCATGATCATCATTGTGATGATCAGTGAACAGCTTGGCATAAAGAATGGATTTAGATTCCTGACCGGGAATGGTGGTTAAAGTAAAACCTTTTCCTTGAAGATCTTTTTGAATCTCTTCCAAAGAAGCTTCGTATTTGCGACCGGTTGGAGCCATTTTTCTGTATGGGAATGAATGAAGAATTGAGGATCAAAAGAAAGAAGAAGAAGAAGATTTACAGTAGCAGAAACGGAAATTACGGAGGAGAATTGAAGAAAAATTGAAGAGAGAAAGTAAAAAAGAAGAAGAGGAGAGTGAGAAAACTATATATAGAGAAGAATTCTTGAGAAGATAAACGCATTTAATGCGAGAAGGGACGTGAACGGTTGAGAAATAACGGTTGAAAGAGACGTGTCAAGAAATGGGTGGAAGAAGAGACACGTGTAGTAAATTCTGCATAATAGTATGGAATCATACAAATACAGAAAAATATGAAGAAAATGAACATCTGCGGCATTTTGAAAATACTAATTCTCATGACGTTCTCTTCTTCGCAGAGAAGACATGAGAAGAGGCAAGATGTAGGATCAGAATATCGCAACACCAACATCTCTTCGAAATCCATAAACGACACATAGCGAAGGCGTCGTACAAGAGTAATATAAATGACGCAATGGATGACGACAACCAAAACACGAGAAAGATGTGAAGACCTAGCGAGATCTAGGAGTGTTGCGAGATTACATATTTGTGCACTTGCGATATTTCGCAAGTCATTCCCGAAAATAAAGGACAGCTTAGCTGTCATCCATTATGTAATACCACTATATAAAGAGCCGAACAGGCCTATTGTGAGGGATCTCTTTTCCGAGTGTTGGGCAAGTCATTAAGAGAGAGAAAGTTTAGAGTGATTGTAATTCTTTAGCTCATTTTCCTTTCATCTTGTAAACATTCAAAGAGATTAATCAATAAGAAATTATAATTGTTCATCTTAAAAATGGCTTGATTGTGTGAATTCTTGTGAGGGGTGTAGTGTGGGATTTCCTGCAACTACAGAAGGAACTCTCTGAAAGGCATGCAAAGCAAAAATAAGATTAAATTCTTATTTATAAGTAGGCTACTCAATGTATTAATACTTGTGTGAGGACTAGTTAAATAAAACTATCATCATTATTTATGAAACAATTATTATTTTATAATTTTTTGTGATAGTTACCGATTACATAGCATGCGAATGAATGTTTATATTTTTGCTATGTGTATTCGGTTTATGGGATGTCTGATTTCGGTTTTCATTAACCTTAATATTCGATCTCATATGATGTAACCCTTATGGTTTTGTTGATGGTGGTTTTTAGTTCAAGGCTAAATTTGTAAAACCCTACATTTAATGTGCCGTCACTCTGCAAAGAAACAAAGCCATGTAAAAGTGATGAGTGTTCAACCTCTTCACTGGCGCATTTATTGAGCAACATATATCCACCAGAATGGTGCATGTAGCAACAATCCCAGATATTTTGTAAATTTCGGCACCCTGCCTATATTATTCAATTAATATAAGTTTCTTTGAATGCTTTCTGTGCTATATTCCCCGGCTGAACCCTTAATGTTCATATGGCATGACAATTTGTATTCACTCGCAGCAGAGTCGCACGAATTTCAAAGTATCAAGGATAAGGTCCTTGAATAAAGTATTCAATCAGAAAGCATGCTGCTCTCTGGCAATGAACTTAAAGAACTCTATGTCAACACATAAAATTCAATCAATTTTGTGATAATTCACAAGATTCAGATATTACCCTGACTAATTTGCAAAAATTAAGGTTTTGGGCGCTACGCAGTATATTAGACCTTGCCTGTCGAAATTAAGCCTAGGCGAACTCGGTAATTAATCCGCCATGGATTAGTAGGTGCAAAATCCTACCCAAAATCATAAAACAAGGAGCCGCGGAATGGGAGCAGCAATAAAGGGAGGTGTGGCCATGCCATAGGCCAGCCGGCGCCACTTGCAAGTGGTTACACCCATGCTTCTCAACCGTCCCCCTTTCTATCGACCAATCGGAAGAGTGGCCACGCCCTTTCTTAAACTTTCCATCGACCATCGGTCGACGCCCGTTATAAGAAAGTGTCAGGAAGCTGGATAGTTAGTGGCGGCAAGAAGTAATGGGTGTAAACGGATCCACTTCCTTCATTTTGGAAGCACGGTTTCTGAAGGTTACGCGTTACTCCACTCTTCCATCACTCAATCGTTCCCACTTCCTACGAGACCAGGATACGTTTAATTATGACTTGTATAAATAGGTTTCACCTATTTCCACCAAACAACAAGTTTTTTGGTAGGCAACAACATAGTATCCAGAAATCACCAAGAACTGATAGCTTTTCACTCTGCAAGGCAGTTCCACTTTCTGATACAAGTCATAAAATAAGCCACATCTTCAGAATTAACCATTCTGGTCTCAACACTCTCTTCGCTTCCCTCCCTAAGATCAACTGATAGGGTGTAGAATACATCCTATTTACTATCTATTGTTTATGCTTTCTTTGCTATTTTTCTTGTAAATTATGTATTTTACGCTTGTTTTGAGTTTTATAGATACTATGGAGTCGCACGGAGGAAAAGAAGAAGAAATTAACCAATTTGAGCAAAAGGGCAAAATTGTCATTTCATGTGCGAACACTATTTGGAGCCCAGCCAATGTTAAGGGGCAACCCTATTGGAAGGAGTATTAAAGACAGACAAAGAATGGTTAAGGGTCGCTTAGTTTGTGTAGCCCTTATCAAAGGGACCAGACACTGAATAACCCTATTTAAACCCAACCCTAAATCGAGAAGATATTTTCTCTTCTTCTCATTTACTCTCCTTTTCACCAGATACTAAAAACAGCAGCCGCTGCTACTGAAATTGAGAACAGCTCCATAGCAGATGGAAAATTGAGAGATGAAATCGAGAGAGTGATGTATGAATACAGCGAGATGAAATCGGAGATGGGTTTGGTTTAAGAACCAAGTTTATTGTGTTTCCATTAATGGTGTTCTTGAAGTTCGACTGAAATTGAGAGAAGAGATCGAACCGATGGGTTTCTGGAACTGAGATTAAAGATGGGTTCGACTCAAGTATAGAATTGAAAGATATGCAATCGCTGTTGTGATTATGAGATGAAGAAATAGACAGAGATGATTCTGCCATCGATTGATAAAGAAAGTGGGTTTTTAGGGCAGCAGGATAAGAGAGGAAATGGAGGCTAGGTTAAGTTGCAGACAGCCGAGAGGGGTTTTGATTTGAATCCGAGAAGAGCTTGTTCCTGTTGTTATGGGTCTATGGATTGATGAACGAACAAAGAGAATTGATGAGGTAGAAATTAGGGTTCGTGCAATTGTTGAAGGTCGAGATTGGTGCTGTTGGTGGCTGCTGTTTGAAGTTCGGTGAAATGGGTTAGAAGATGAAGCCATGAAAGTTCAGGGAAGATTGGATCGAGTCTGTGGTAGGTGAAGATCAATAATGGGTATGTGTTGGTGGATGGAAATTACAAAAGATTGATTCGTGAAGGCAGTGGAAAAATGTTGAGCCTTTATTGAATCGATGCTGCTGTTGCAATCAAGACTCAGGATGAAGATAGTTGAAGGTTGAATTGAAGAATGGTTTGTGATTGTTAAACCTTAGATGTATGTTAGGATTGTCACGGGAGAAGACTGAAAAAGGCCTGAATTCGGCCGGGAAACATCAGCAAACAAACAGAACTCGGCCAGTTTTCTGCTCTGGCGAGTTGACTCAGTGAGTCCGAGGAGCGATCCAGCAACCGATCCAACTCAACCCAGTTAGACCAATCAGCTGAGTTAGAAGCTGACTCAGTGACTGACTCACTCTTCCCTTGACCGTTGACTGACGGTTTGACCCTTTTGACCGTTAGTCCTAACGGTAGACTGACGGAATATTCCGTCGAATATACCAGTGACCGGCGTTGACTTTTCCGGTCGGATTCCGGCCATAATACCAGCTTTCCGGCGACCAAAATTACAGATTTTTGTGTGGATTCCTCTCATGGGTGTGAAGACTTGGGCTTGGAATTGGATGGAGAATTTGGCTCAAATTTGGAAAGAGAAGATGGAAGATGAGAAAGGCTCAAATTTGGAAATTGAATTGCTAAAGGAAAGGGATTCTATTCCTTGGAAGATTTGGAGAACATTGAAGCCTATAAGTAGAGAAGTTCTCTACACACTTTTATGATATCTTTTACACACCTTTTACACACACAACACTTCTCTTTTCTTTATTCTTTGTGTGAACTCCTTAACATGAGTAGTTAATTTTATTATTGATTGAGGATGAATTCCTAGTTCTTAATATATGTTTTGAGTTTTGTTTCAATTCTATCTTGAAGTTTTTCACATGATTATCGTTTGTTTTTACTAATAGGAATGTTTATTCATTAATGATTGATTGATAGATTGTTTAGAGTGCACACTAAATTGATTTGTTAATTTGATCTAAAGCTAGTGAAAGTTAGGGGATAAGTAATCGTTTCTTGACTTTTTTTTACATAAGTAGCAAACACGAGACCTTGCGGAGGGATTCCGTGGAGCAATTGTGTGTGAAAACAACGTTAGCAAGTAGACCTTGATCTAAGAGTCTAACTACTAATATTAACCTAATAAGTTCATAAATCTTAATGCGTTTATTTAAATTACATCTAGAGTGATCTACTACTAGGTGGTTTGGTAAATAGAATCCGGTAGTCGAGAACTTCCGTATCCGGTGATACAAGGGATTTAGGGGTTTAGCACTGATCTAGCTGCTTTACCTACGGTTGGTGGTAATTTGTGACTAATAACAAGTAGAAAAGAACATAACTTGATTCATTGTTTTGCAACGAAGAATGATTCCTTGGTCTTGTCTCTCTTATTGATTTCAACTTTATCTTTTAATTGCTTTGTTTATTTTCTTTTGCTTTTTACACCCACCTTTTGTGACAATTTTTACAACTAGAATCTCTTGCTCCTCGTGGGAACGAACTTGACTTCCATTATATTATTTTTAATTGAGTGGAAATAAGATATTAATTTGATTGCACCTACGACACGCATCAAATTTTGGCGCCGCTGCCGGGGAGCAACGGACGATTTTAGTTGTTTTTATTTTTTATTTTTGCTTTATTCTTGCTTTGTTAGATTCTATATCGTATCTAACTTAGTTTCTGAGAATCTTATTTCAGGTACCGGTTTTCCATGTATGGTGGACAAGAGCAAGCATATTACAACAATCAATACGGTTTTCAACCTCAACATTATAGCAACTTCCAACCATCCTTAGGATACAAACTTTATGGATATTCTCATACATATCAACAAACTTATGACGGGTATGTAAGTGGACAATCACAAGGATGGGAGGATAGTTTTGTTTATCATCAGAAATTCTCTAGTTTTGCAGATAAGATGTCTGCCATGATTGGGGATCTTCAACAAAAGTTGCAAGAATCACTACAAGACCAGCAACCCTATGTTTGGGAGGAACCACGTCGAGACGGCATTGCTAAAGAACGAAGAGACATGGATCAATACAAGGAGGATAGGGATAAAGAAGAATTTTGCTACCAAAGCAATAACTATTCTAATGTGCCTATGGTGTGTAGTGAATATTTGATCGATGATTACGTTGGAAAAGGCCAACCTTTGGATACTTTTGAAGATGCTAGTGTATCTTACTCGAGCCTTGATCTTAATAATGATCAAGCACCTATTCAAAAGGTAGAGCTTGAGGAAGATGCAATTAGTGCTTGGAAAAAATTCCTTAGGGAAAGATATGAGTCCGCGGAAGTGTATGAGCGTTGCAACAATGAGAAAGTTATTCCAACTCCGGATCATAATAACGATCCTTCGCCTATTCAAAAGGAGGAGATTGGGTGTGACTTACCTATTGTTATAAACGGTGTAACACCCTCACATGAAGATCTTACAATCTATACCGATGAAAATCATTTTAGTGAATGGCCCGATTCCGATGATGAGAATGTTGAAGAGATGATGATAGAGGATGAAACCAAATTGATTGATTTTGTGGAAGACCCAATTGAACTTGCCAATGATTATAATGATGCCAAAACTTTGGTTAAGGTAGAAAATAACGACGATTGGTTGCAAGATTCGATAGAGGACCACGATATACAAGAGGTAAGTAATTCACATGCATTCTCTAAGGATGAAGAGGATTCCACAAAACAAGAGATTGTGCAAGGTTTGTCTAACCCTTTGCCTATTGATTCTTCTCCTTTACCTCTTATTGGTTTGGATGTATGTGCTTCGAAAGTATTTTTGGATGATTTTGTTTCTAAATATCCACCATTGGAAACACTTGATGCTAACACTATGCAGGTTTGCCAAAAAGAATACATGGAAGTTCCCAAATTCTATGTTCTTTATACACTTCCGAGTGTGGACGAGAATAAGTGTGGGGGAAATTTCTATCGAGCGATAATTTCACAATTGTTTTCTTGTGCTAATATTTGTATGGAGTTATTGTTTTCAAAACAGGTATTATGGGTGGATCCTCAAATTTTCAGATTGTTAGTATATGGGGAATGAATCTAGCAAGGGCTAAGTCGGGCCGTCGACTTTAAAACAAGCGCTTAATGGGAGGCAACCCATAGGTTTTGTATTTCTTATCCTTTTGCTTTTTATTTTTGTTATCTCTTTTTCTTGTTTCTTATCATGTTAAAATTTCCCACCTTGACTTTACTAGGAGGATTCAATTACATTGAGGACAATGTAAGGTTTAAGTGTGGGGGAGTGGTTAAACATGTATTTAAAAAAAAAAAAAAAAAAAAAACTTAAAAAAAAAAAGTTTTACATAAAAACTCCAACTTTTAGAGATTTTAGAGTCACTAGTATACTTCTAGGTATGTTTACATAGAGATTTTGACCGACATAATTGAACTTGGAAGTGTTAGGGAACTACATTCGGATTTCTTGCTTGTTTGAGTGTTAAATAATGGATTTAATCATGCCGGTGATGCGAATTTGGTGCAGGGAGAAATGCATTATTAGAGTTCCTGATCAATCATTAGTGGAGACTACCCGTATTCATATCATATGAGGCACCGACCAGAATTTTTTTTCCATCAACTAAAGAGCTTTCTTTTGAGTGTGTGTCACCATACGTTAATTCCGGGTAGAATGGTGAGCTACCCAACCTCCTACCAATAAAAGCACTACTCTTTGATCTCTTGAGTGCTAATTTTGTCAATCATAAGGGTGACGTCTATAGATGAAAGCCTCCTTCTTGTAGTTCGATTTGCAGTTAGCACCATTCTCTCTCTCGACAACGGATCCATAGAAACACCATCATCATCAACAAGGAGCGACATCAAAATCTACAAGGAAAGTTGAAGAAGTTTAAGGTTTACAAGCAACGGAACGAGAAAAAGAGCAAATTTCAAACTCAAGTAAAGCAACATACAAAAGAGCAGATTTTTACATATATGTTGAGGACTTACAATACAATGAGATAATTTTATATCCAAGTATGAAGACTTATTTATAAAAGCGAAGAAAATCAAAAGGTGAGAATTGTTGAAGTTTATGATTTCGAGACGATACAAGTTGTGAAGAATGAAGCGGTAAAATACTTCTCCCACGGCCATGGTTTATTTTTTTTTGTATTTTATTTCTCTTGTTAAAAAAAAAAAAAAAAAAAAAAAAAAAAAAAAGAGAAATATTTGTTTTGTTTTTATAAGCCGTGGGGAAGGAAAATATATAAGGAAGTTTCAAGCGACAAGGATTTAAGGTAAAAAGAGTTACAAAGTGTCAAGGATCTATGAAATTCAAGAGTTTATCACCAATAGTTGAAACCGAAGAAGACGTTTCTATTGGATGACGTGAGAGTGGTGTTATCATAATTGGCGATCGGATGTGAAGGTGAGTAAGTAATCTCATCCTCGATGTGAAAAATGGTTTTTCAAAATATTAAAAGATGTGGGTTTTTAAAATATTTCGAAAGTTGTCCTTCCCACCATTCAACGTGTCGCAGGATTTTTCTCTTCATTCCTACCTGCACACATGTGAGAACCATAAAAAAGCCGTCTTTTTGAGTGCAATTATCATAAAATCCTTTTTGGTGAGGCAGAAGTCGAGGCGAAATGCTTATTTATCGTTTCTCAAACACGCGTTCTCTCATTATGGTGTGGTTATTTCTCACTCAACATTTAAGAACGAGAATATGTTCTTTAGTATTTCTAACTTCTTATTACTAGAATGCAAAAACTCTATGTCCTCATAGCTCTTTGGATGCTTGGGACGCTGGAACGCTTTGAAGTTGTAAGTTTTAGTTTGATCTGCTCGAGGACTAGCAAAGTCTAAGTGTGGGGGAATTTGATAGGGTGTAGAATACATCCTATTTACTATCTATTGTTTATGCTTTCTTTGCTATTTTTCTTGTAAATTATGTATTTTACGCTTGTTTTGAGTTTTATAGCTACTATGGAGTCGCACGGAGGAAAAGAAGAAGAAATTAACCAATTTGAGCAAAAGGGCAAAATTGTCATTTCATGGGCGAACACTATTTGGAGCCCAGCCAATGTTAAGGGGCAACCCTATTGGAAGGAGTATTAAAGACAGACCAGCAATGGTTAAGGGGCTGCTAGCTGTGTAGCCCTTATCAAAGGGACCAGATACTGAATAACCCTATTTAAACCCAACCCTAAATCGAGAAGATATTTTCTCTTCTTCTCATTTACTTTCCTTTTCACCTGATACTAAAAATAGCAGCCGCTGCTAATGAAATTGAGAACAGCTCCATAGCAGATGGAAAATTGAGAGATGAAATCGAGAGAGTGATGTATGAATACAGCGAGATGAAATCGGAGATGGGTTTGGTTTAAGAACCAAGTTTATTGTGTTGCCATTAATGGTGTTCTTGAAGTTCGACTGAAATTGAGAGAAGAGATCGAACCGATGGGTTTCTGGAACTGAGATTAAAGATGGGTTCGACTCGAGTATAGAATTGAAAGATATGCAATCGCTGTTGTGATTATGAGATGAAGAAATAGACAGAGATGATTCTACCATCGATTGATAAAGAAAGTGGGTTTTCAGGGCAGCAGGATAAGAGAGGAAATGGAGGCTAGGTTAAGTTGCAGACAGCCGAGAGGGGTTTTGATTTGAATCCGAGAAGAGCTTGTTCCTGCTGTTATGGGTCTATGGATTGATGAACGAACAAAGAGAATTGATGAGGTAGAAATTAGGGTTCGTGCAATTGTTGAAGGTCGAGATTGGTGCTGTTGGTGGCTGCTGTTTGAAGTTCGGTGAAATGGGTTAGAAGATGAAGCCATGAAAGTTCAGGGAAGATTGGATCGAGTCTGTGGTAGGTGAAGATCAATAATGGGTATGTGTTGGTGGATGGAAATTACAAAAGATTGATTCGTGAAGGCAGTGGAGAAATTTTGAGCCTTTATTGAATCGATGCTGCTGTTGCAATCAAGACTCAGGATGAAGATAGTTGAAGGTTGAATTGAAGAATGGTTTGTGATTGTTAAACCTTAGATGTATGTTAGGATTGTCACGGGAGAAGATCGAAAAAAGGCCTCGATTCGCCGGAAACATCAACAAACAAACGAGAACTCGGCCAGTTTTCTCGCTTCTGGCGAGTTGACTCAGTGAGTCCGAGGAGCGATCCAGTAACCGATCCAACTCAACCCAGTTAGACCAATCAGCTGAGTTAGAAGCTGACTGATAGACACATTTTTTGTGTCTGAATTGTCCTCAGTGCTGGTATTGTTGGAACTCGATTTTTGTACTAATATTGTGTTTTTATGCATTTTTAGGTATTTTTGGAAATAAATATTTGTTGGAAAATTCGGCTCGAAATGTTGCTCGGAGCACCTCCGGAAGACACGTGTTATTCGGACTCTCATCTTTGGATAAGGGGTAACCCAATTACTAAGGGGCACCCCCAAGGAGGCACCTGCTATTCGCACCCTGCAACAGGATAGGGGACTTCATCTTCTCCATTTCAAAAATCGAAATTGGCGGGAAAAGCTTGGTTTCACGGGAATATTTAGGTTTGCATATTTGAAGCTCTTCCCGTGAGACTAAAGGGCTGGAATTGATTGGGTACTCTAATATGGGCTAGACAGGGATGGTAGCGCTCTTTGGTTTCGATCCAAATTGGTCAGTAATTACCGCGAGAAGAAAATCAGGCAGACACGGAGGAGATATTCACGAGATTTCGCGAGCAAAAGAAGGTGTTTGCACGTATCCGGGAAGACCCTAACAACTCCATGGAGTGTGAAGGAGTTAAATATAGCAGTTTGGAAGCTTTAAAACGCGTGGAGAAATCAAAAATCGAGATTATTTCCTAAAACAGGCCGTGAAGAATATTGAGAATTATTTGAAGTTATGGCAATATATATCGAGGTCTGTTGGGTTATAAATAGTGGGGAGATAGCATAGAAGGAGGGAGAGTTTGGGAGGATTTGGTACGCTACAAGAGCCGGAAAATCAAGTTTCGAGAGAATCGAGTTCTCGCTGTTTGCATCTCGTGAAGAACGTGAAGAACAGACTCTCAAAGACAGTCGTTTTTCAACAAAGTGAAAAGGACTACCGAACGTGGGTCGCAGCTGTCGTGAATGTACCCGCACTTCATATCTATCGTAGTATCATGTAACAGAGTTTGCAACAACTATAATGTTGCAAACCCGGTTTTTATCATTTCTCCTTTTGTGCATCATTTGTAACCCTCTTTTGAGCAATAAAAATGGATTTTGAGCGTGTTTCCAACATGATGAGCTAGAACCCATCACTGGGACGACGGAGGAAGACGAACTTCATACATGGGTAATTTTAATTAATTCTTTTTATGACTTTTGCACTGATTAAAAATTGAATTATGATTTGATAAAATTAGTTATTATTTTATTAGATGGGTCATGCTTGCTTAAATGTTTGATGTCCCATGTTTACGATTTATAACTAATATTTTGAGAATCAACTTTGGCAAAAATAAGAGTCCATGTTTTTATTTGTTGAGCTATAATTGTTAAAAGAATTAATATTTGAACCTTTTGTTATGAGTTTGGCGGAATCCTCGAATCCCAAGTAACTCTCTCCGTCTTGTGACATAAATTGTATATATTCTGTATTTTTATTATTTTTCTTTATTAAATCCTAAGATCGATTTCATCGAGTGAACGACAACCTTACTACCACTTTCTACAACATTATTGAGTCACATCAATTTTTGGCGCCGCTGCCGGGGACTTGTGTATAGATTTGTTTTTAGGTTTTATTTTTCTTTTTATTACTTTTGTTCTTTTTTACCCGTTTTGGTATTTCTGTTTTCTTTCAGATTTGGAGTGGAGCGAAAGAAAAAGAGAAAGTGCTGAAAAGAAAAGCAAAGCCAAAATAGGAAAGAAAAGAGAGATCCGAACGGAGTGAAGAAGAAAATCTTGTATATAGTGTAATTAATTTTTATTATTATTATTTTTTTTAGAAACTGTAATTAGGTAATTTTTTTTTGTAATTTTTATTTTTGGACTTTTTAATTTTTGGACTTTATTTTTGGACTATCGGACATTATTAATTTTAAACCCTAAGGAAGGGTAATTTAAATATAAAACCGCACAGGAAGGACGGTGATTACGATATCACCTCGGCCCCTCGGGTTCGTACATGACATAGGAGTCGTGGCCCGAGTCGACCTCAACGGTTCATCCCCGTCCGGAACGGAGGTAAGAATTCTAAACACCCGCGAATCCCCCGTCGGCCGGGTTTCTTGGATGATTTTGTATGCATATATGTTGAGGTATTGAAAACGGGTGCTTTAAATTCCTAGTAAAGGGCAAGGACTGGCCATACAAGATAAGAGTTCGGATTTCATCACCGTTCTCTTCTTGCCCGCCTTAGGAAAACGAAACCAAACACGAACCTAAGCCTAAAATTTTGACTAGAACGAGACCTATAGGGTAACGAGCTTAATAGGAAAGTCGTTCGAAAAATATTGGTTACTCTTTTGAGCATACTTGAAGTTCTTGATGGTTTCTGTGAGTTGAATGCGTGACTGCGCCGCCTTGTAATGCGGTGAGGCCTTGGGTATCAAAGCTCCACGCAACTTCCCTCGCCTCTATTCAACTTACTTAAACTCGGATTGATTCCAGAGGGGTTTGCTCAGATTGTAACGAATTCCCTTTCGAAGGATTAGAAGCTGGTCTAGAAAGCAATCTAAGTGGAGCCATCATGCTTTTTGTTTGCTAGAAATCGTAGGTTTCTTTGTGGTCGAGTCAGCCTTGTTTGTGTTTGTGTAGAATTCCCTTGCAGTTAGGATGTCAAACTGGTATAGCCAATACAACGAATATCCAACTGAACAATATGGACATTACTACTATGACCATAGTGTGAATAGTGGTTGGGAACGCCAACCTTTTGAAGGTTATGGGTCACACCATGGTGAGCCCAATTACTATCCACACGTGCATCGGTCTTATGAGCAAAACAATTCATCTATTTCTCTAGAAGAGGCTTTCAAGAGTCATTCCTTATTTGTGAAGGAAACCTTAAATATTCCAGATGAGTCCCTAGAGCAGTCAACTAAGATATCTCTAGAAGAGTCCCTCAAGCAATTTACTGAGAGTACAAATAGGATTGTGGAAAAATTTGCTCAAGATAGTCTTAAATTCCAATATAGTGTTCCCAATACCACCCTTGAAAATGAGGATATTTATTTGCATAATCAAGATGACGAGGTTAGAATTGGTAACACTACTTGTTTAGATGAGGTTCGATCATTTTCATGTTATTATAGTGATGATCATGATGTGGAAAGTGTTGATGAAGAATCTGAAGTTTTTAGGCATAGTGATCAGGAATTTGTTTCTCCAATTGAGCTTTATAATGATAGTAATATTTCTGATTTAAATCCAAATAATTTTAACAATTATTCACCTATTCAAAAGGATGAGGATTTGACTAGAAGTATCTCCGTTTTAGACGATGTAGAATTTCCTAGTTACAAAGCCGATAATGGTTTAGAGGAATGGGTTTATCCTGAGAATACTGTTTTAGAGTCCAAGGATTTAGAAACAATAGTCTTAGACGAAGAAGATGAACTCGTAGAGCTTTTAAATATGAGTGAGGATGCATCACCTGAGTATAACCTTAAAGAAGCAATTGACCATTTTCAGGATTCCGATAATCTAGAAATTAGGGAAATTGTAGCTAATCTATCTAGAGACAAAACTCTAAGTTTGGGGGTGATTATCATTCTCCTTGTGCCTTACCTTTAGCTCTTACAGAGATCCTTCACTTGGGACTTGACATTTGTGCCTCAACTATTTTACAAGATTATCTTCATACACGTTTTCCTGAACCCAATAATGTCCAGAAAGAAGTTCAGTTGCTAGAAACCCATCCTCCTGTTGATGTGGTTAACCCAAAGCTATGATACCACGATTGACTTTGTTTTCCCACCAAAAACCTTCCTTCCAATTGTGGGAATGTATAAGTTTCAGATGTGTCAATTATTAAGTTTTGAGACTAAACCTAATTACTTTAGGATATTAGGTCGACACATTTGCTTAAGGAAGACCACCAATCTTATTGTGGTCACTGTGTAAGTCAAAACTGATTGACTTAGAAGATCCTCAATTATTCAAAGTTATTATTATGTGCTTCTAAGTTTTTATTTGAGTTTTTCCAGACTCTAGAACCTGAACATTCGGATCTAACTCATAAGGAAACGCAACCCATGAAAATTTGTTATCTAGACCCTTTTATAGAGCCTGAACCCGAACCACAACTAGATGTAGTTGTCTTAAACAAAAAAATATATAAGGGTGTGTTGGATATCTTCCTGGTCTGTTGCAGTTTCCTCTTCTTGTGGTTAGCACTTTTTGATCCAGATGACCCGCAGTTATTCCGACTGTTGCTATATGATTCTTCGAGGTGACTAATCCTTTCTAATGTCTGGCTGAAGACTTTAAACTTAGCACTTCTTGGGAGGTAACCCATGCTCTTGAAACACGGTAATATCTTTCCTTAACTCTTTTACTTCAAATGGTAACAGTTTCTCCTTGTTCATGCTTTTAATTTCATCTTTAGAACATTGAGGACAATGTTAGATTTAAGTTTGGGGGTATGGGAGAAACTTTTTAGTTGCAATAAATAAACTCCAGAGCCTAGAAATTTATGTTTATTAAGGATGGCACTAACCAATCTAAGTGGATGGAAGCATTTTGGTTGTAGGAGTTGAGAAACCAATCTGATTAGATGGCAACATCTAAAGAGTCTATTCATAAAAGCACAGAGCTCGGGTGTTAGAAATAACATGATAGTTTCACCATATCTCGTTGAGTCCTTTTCACTTCTGTATTTATTTTGGTCTTTTTAAACTATGTTTCTCTAAGTGATTAGGTGGGGCCCACGAATCAAGTTGTTACCAATGCTAGGGTGAATTAGAGTGATTGAGATACAAAAAAAAAAAAAAAATGAAAAAAAAAAAGTTGAAAAAATAAATAAAAAATGAAATGATGAAATTGAGACCAGACCATCCGACCAACCGGAATAAATTCAAATAAAGTCGACCACTGGAACCCTTGTATATGCCAGTTGTGTTGACCTAGAGTTAGGATTATCGACCACTGGTTCCGTTGTATATGCCAGTGTGTTGATATTAGTCAGACTAGTATCTCAGTCCATTAGGATAGGTTCATTTTAGCGGAGGCCTTCGTGATGATATGGGAAACACCGTTCACTTAGTAAACATCAAAACCATCTATGTTTTTCTCTATATCCATCTTCTTGATCTATCCATGTGATTAGTTTTGACTCCGGTATTGATGTCCATAGTGTGACTATCTGAGTAGAGCTCTGTCACTTTATATGAATTTTAGTATGCTTGAGTGCAAACTCGTGTACAACAGAATTGGAATTTCGCATCAGGGTACTTCCTCCTGTAGTCAATAAGTATGCCAACCAAGGAGATTCTTTAGTGCCTTCCAAGGTTTTGTGTAGATAGCTAGGGTCTGGAGTAAAGGTTTTGTGGGTACACCTCTGGTAAACCCTCCGGAGACAACACTCCGCCACTAGGGCCACCTAGGGGTTCAAATGATTTTTATTTTCTAGAATAAATTTGCTCGAGGACTAGCAAATAATAAGTTTGGGGGTATTTGATAGACACATTTTTTGTGTCTGAATTGTCCTCAGTGCTGGTATTGTTGGAACTCGATTTTTGTACTAATATTGTGTTTTTATGCATTTTTAGGTATTTTTGGAAATAAATATTTGTTGGAAAATTCGGCTCGAAAAGTTGCTCGGAGCACCTCCGGAAGACACGTGTTATTCGGACTCTCGTCTTTGGATAAGGGGTAACCCAATTACTAAGGGGCACCCCCAAGGAGGCACTCGCTATTCGCACCCTGCAACAGGATAGGGGACTTCATCTTCTCCATTTCAAAAATCGAAATTGGGCGGGAAAAGCTTGGTTTCACGGGCAGAATTAGGGTTGCAAATTTGAAGCTCTTCCCGTGAGACTAAAGGGCTGGAATTGATTGGGTACTCTAATATGGGCTAGACAGGGATGGTAGAGGTGCTGGTTTCGATCCAAATTGGCTGTAATTACCGCGAGAAGAAAATCAGGGCAGCACACGCCGGAGGAGATATTCACGAGATTTCGCGAGCAAAAGAAGGTGTTTGCACGTATCTGGAAGACCCTAACAACTCTATGGAGTGTGAAGGAGTTAAATATAGCAGTTTGGAAGCTTTAAAACGCGTGGAGAAATCAAAAATCGAGATTATTTCCTAAAACAGGCCGTGAAGAATATTGAGAATTATTTGAAGTTATGGCGATATATATCGAGGCTGTTGGGTTATAAATAGTGGGGGAGATAGCATAGAAGGAGGGAGAGTTTGGGAGGATTTGGTACGCTACAAGAGCCGGAAAATCAAGTTTCAGAGAATCGAGTTCACTGATCTCGTGAAGAACGTGAAGAACAGACTCTCAAAGACAAGTCGTTTTTCAACGGTGAAAAGGACTACCGAACGTGGGTCGAAACTGCGTGAATGTAAACCGCACTTCATATCTATCGTGATCAGAATGAGTTTGCAACAACTATAACTGTTGCAAACCCGGTTTTTATCATTTCTCCTTTTGTGCATCATTTGTAACCCTCTTTTGAGCAATAAAAATGGATTTTGAGCGTGTTTCCAACATGATGAGCTAGAACCCATCACCTGGGACGACGGAGGAAGACGAACTTCATACATGGGTAATTTTAATTAATTCTTTTTATGACTTTTGCACTGATTAAAAATTGAATTATGATTTGATAAAATTAGTTATTATTTTATTAGATGGGTCATGCTTACTTAAATGTTTGATGTCCCATGCTTAAGATTTATAACTAATATTTTGAGAATCAACTTTGGCAAAAATAAGAGTCCATGTTTTTATTTGTTGAGCTATAATTGTTAAAAGAATTAATATTTGAACCTTTTGTTATGAGTTTGGCGGAATCTCGAATCCCAAGAACTCTCTCCGTCTTGTGACATAAATTGTATATATTCTGTATTTTTATTATTTTTCTTTATTAAATCCTAAGATCGATTTCATCAAGTCCGAGTGAACGACAACCTTACTACCACTTTCTACAACATTATTGAGTCACATCACTGACTCACTATTCCCTTGACCGTTGACTGACGGTTTGACCCTTTTGACCGTTAGTCCTAACGGTAGACTGACGGAATATTCCGTCGAATATACCAGTGACCGGCGTTGACTTTTCCGGTCGGATTCCGACCATAATACTAGCTTTCCGACGACCAAAATTACAGATTTTTGTGTGGATTCCTCTCATGGGTGAGAAGACTTGGGCTTGGAATTGGATGGAGAATTTGGCTCAAATTTGGAAAGAGAAGATGGAAGATGAGAAAGGCTCAAATTTGGAAATTGAATTGCTAAAGGAAAGGGATTCTATTCCTTGGAAGATTTGGAGAACATTGAAGCCTATAAGTAGAGAAGTTCTCTACACACTTTTATGATTTCTTTTACACACCTTTTACACACACAACACTTCTCTTTTGTTTATTCTTTGTGTGAACTCCTTAACATGAGTAGTTAATTTTATTATTGATTGAGGATGAATTCCTAGTTCTTAATATATGTTTTGAGTTTTGTTTCAATTCTATCTTGAAGTTTTTCACATGATTATCGTTTGTTTTTACTAATAGGAATGTTTATTCATTCATGATTGATTGATAGATTGTTTAGAGTGCACGCTAAATTGATTTGTTAATTTGATCTAAAGCTAGTGAAAGTTAGGGGATAAGTAATCGTTTCTTGACTTTTTACATAAGTAGCAAACACGAGACCTTGCGGAGGGATTCCGTGGAGCAATTGTGTGTGAAAACAACGTTAGCAAGTAGACCTTGATCTAAGAGTCTAACTACTAATATTAACCTAATAAGTTCATAAATCTTAATGCGTTTATTTAAATTACATCTATAGTGATCTACTACTAGGTGGTTTGGTAAATAGAATCCGGTAGTCGAGAACTTCCGTATCCGGTGATACAAGGGATTTAGGGGTTTAGCACTGATCTAGCTGCTTTACCTACGGTTGGTGGTAATTTGTGACTAATAACAAGTAGAAAAGAACATAATTTGATTCATTGTTTTGCAACGAAGAATGATTCCTTGGTCTTGTCTCTCTTATTGATTTCAACTTTATCTTTTAATTGCTTTGTTTATTTTCTTTTGCTTTTTACACCCCCCTTTTGTGACAGTTTTTACAACTAGAATCTCTTGCTCCTCGTGGGAACGAACTTGACTTCCATTATATTATTTTAATTGAGTGGAAATAAGATATTAATTTGATTGCACCTACGACACGCATCATCAACCCTTCTCCTTCACTTTGTGACCGAAGCAAGCCTGGAACGACCATTTCTTGGTTTAGGCCAGGAATGTACATATTGATCTCTCGAATCAAAAGTACTCCCGTGCAGTGGATTGTTTAGGGTTTAGATTCGTTTCTCATCTACACACCCAAATTTACCAAAATCAGTAGAAACAGTTTTCACCCACAAACAATTGGCGACCACAGTGGGAGATTATTCTCTCAGTTGCAATATCAATTTTTAATTTTTTAATTTCATTTTTCAATCCCAATTTCAAGATGGTAGAGCTCAGGTCCGGGTCAGCAACAAACCCTGATGCCACCGGCGCTGAGAACATCCTTGGTATCAATGTTCCTTCCAGTGACATCAAGGTACCACCTGTCAGCATGATCAGCACCAGCGGCACAAGAAACGTTCCCTCGGGCATCACACCTCCGATCACCAGAGCCAGAGCCGCTGCTTCCACCCCAAATCTTTATTCAAGCGTGACACCCCCAGTTGTCACCAGAGCCGCCGCCACTCCACCACCAAGACGAGAGACTGGAGGAGCCATAGGAAGCCAACCTCCTCTTACCACTATTGATTTGATGGAAAGATAAAAAGGTTCTCGTAAGGATCAGACAAACATGGATACAACTCAGAAAGGCATACCTATTTTCTCCAAGACACTAACGGAGCGGCTACCACAAGAGTCACGATAACCCTAGATGTAGCTGACAAGGAATAATTTTAACATCCGGCGCAAGCACTTCAGCAGGACGCGCCTTTATAGATTAGGAGGCTCGCGTTGCTCCTGAACGCCCAGTAGAAAGGAATCAGCAATCGAATTTCATCACACGTGAAGATCAGGAACGACTTCTCCAAAATCAAGGCAAAGAAAATCAGCAACCCTCCTGAGTTCACAGAGACTCTCTTCCCGTCAGGAGCTACATGATTTCTAAGGACTCCGTCCACAAAATCGTGCATTCTATGATGAAACATTTATGTGAGATTCTATATTTCTCCAAGGCGCAGCGTCAAGACATATTTGCATCCCTCAACCACATTGTATCAGGAAAACAGCTGTTTCCAGCCAGGGAAGCCGTTTCCAAACTCCAACCTCTCCCTGGAAAGCACGATTGATAGATGGAACTGGGGACTCCTAACCACTATTCACTTAAAGGATGTCGAGTTTGACAGCACGCTGATTGACGCGGCCTCCGACTTCAACATTGTAATCGTCAAGACTCTGAGAGTTGCAAGGGAAAATCAAACAGAAGAAGCGTATTCTTTCCCGTGAGGAGAAAAACACGACTTGCCGACCAACACTATTTGTGTGCCGTCTTCCCATATGCCATAT
This sequence comes from Papaver armeniacum, assembly GCA_023531295.1. Lineage (NCBI taxonomy): Eukaryota > Viridiplantae > Streptophyta > Magnoliopsida > Ranunculales > Papaveraceae > Papaver > Papaver armeniacum. Next base: position 192,173 of record JAJJWW010014896.1, read on the forward strand.
CGTATCAGCTCGTTTTTCGAAGTCAAAGGTTAATGACGCCCTCACTGGAGTTCTCTCCAGGAGCCGCTTCGACGTTTCTCTCCAGGAACCGCTTCAACGTTCTCTCCAGAAGTCGCTCCGCCTCGATGTTCGCTCCAGCAGCCGCTTTGCTTCAGCGTTCTGCTCCATAAGATTCAACGTCCTCTCCAGGAGCCGAAGCCGCTTCAACGCCTCCTTCCTTCCAAGGATCACGCCGTAGCCGCCACTTCTTCCTGCCAAGGATCATGACGTAGCCGCCACACTCCTTCCTTCCAAGGTTCGTGCCCGTAGCCACCACACTCCTCCATGTCAAGGATCGTGAGCGCAGCCAGCCAAGGTTCATAGTTGTGGCAACCTTTTGTTTCATCCCATCAAAGACCTAGGGACTTTTGTCCGTCTATCAACCTGTTATCATCCTGATGTCATCACTAACACCTGATGCTGCTCACTCACGGGGGAGCCTAAAATACCCAAAGCCCAATCATGCGCGAAGGACATGCCTAGCGGAGATAGAGCTAAGTAACTATCCTTAAACTAAATGTTTTATAGCTATTAGGCATATTCAATAAATTTTAAATATCTTAATGTTGAGACGTGCAAATTCCTCAACACCACTATTGTGTTGTCAGGCATACTGCCTCAACACGTTCTCCTCTTAGTGTTGAGACGTGCAAGTTCCTCAACACTCACCACTGTGTTGCCGAGCATCAACACGTCCTTTTCTCTTAGTGTTGAGACGTACAACCTCAACACTCACCACTGTGTTGCCGGGCATCAACACATCCTTTTCTCTTAGTGTTGAGACGTACAAATTCCTCAACACTCACCACTGTGTTGCTGGGCATCAACACGTCATTTTCTCTTAGTGTTGACACGTAAAAATTCCTAAACACTCACCATTGTGTTGCTGGGGATCAACACATCATTTTTTCTTAGTGTTGAGACGTACAAATTCCTCAACACTCACCACTGTGTTGCCGAGCATCAACACATCATTTTCTCTTAGTGTTGAGACATACAAATTCCTCAACACTCACCACTGTGTTGCCGAGAATCAACACATCCTTTTCTCTTAGTGTTGAGACGTCCAAATTCCTCAACACTCACCACTGTGTTCTTAGGGCATCAACACATCCTTTTATCTTAGTGTTGAGACGTGCAAATTCCTCAACACTCACCACTGTGTTGTCGGGCATCAACACATCCTTTTCTCTTAGTGTTGAGACGTGCAAATTCCTCAACACTCACCACTGCGTTGCCGGGCATCAACACATCATTTTCTCTTATTGTTGAGACGTGCAAATTCCTCAACACTCACCATTTTCTTAGTATTGAGACGCAAATTCCTCAACACTCACCACTGTGTTTCCGGGCATCAACACATCATTTTCTCTTAGTATTGAGACGTACAAATTTCTCAACACTCACCACTGTGTTTCCGAGCATCAACACATCCTTTTTTCTTAGTGTTGAGACGTGCAAATTCCTCAACACTCACCACTGTGTTGCCGGGCATCAACACATCCTTTTCTCTTAGTGTTGAGACGTGCAAATTCCTTAACACTCACCACTATGTTGCCGGGCATCAACACATCCTTTTCTCTTAGTGTTGAGACGTACAAGTTCCTCAACACTCACCACTGTGTTGCCAAGCATCAACATATCCTTTTTTCTTAGTGTTGAGACTTACAAATTCCTCAACACTCACCACTGTGTTGCCGAGCATCAACACATCCTTTTCCCTTAGTGTTGAGACATACAAATTCCTCAACACTCACCACTGTGTTGTCGGGAATCAACACATCCTTTCTCTTAGTGTTGAGACGTACAAATTCCTCAACACTCACCACTGTGTTGCCGGGCATCAACACATCCTTTTCTCTTAGTGTTGAGATGTGCAAATTCCTCAACACTCACTACTGTGTTGCCAAGCAAACTGTCTCAACACATTTTTCCTCTCAGTGTTGAGACGTTCAAATTCCTCAACACTCATCACTGTGATGTCAGGAAAACTGCCTCAACACTTCTCTCCTTTTAGTGTTGAGACGTACAAATTCCTTAACACTCACTACTATGTTGTCAGGCATACTGCCTCAATACATTATAGTGTTGACGGCTCCACCACCTCAACACTCATCTTTGTATTCAAGGCTCGCTGCACAAACAATACATGGCACCCGTGACTCGTGGCCAAGACAAGTGCGCCAAAGACAAAGATTGCAGATCGCTCATGCCTCTTGCCAAAGGTCAATCGAATTTTCCTGGTAATCTTCTCATGTCTTGCCCTTTCGATTTTTTATCCTTTTCTGTCACCATCTCATGCTTACCCCGCAACAATGCCACTGTTACGTGCTAAGCAGGGGACTTAATGTTGGTGGTGGTTTTTAGTTTAGGGCTAAATTTGTAAAACCCTACATTTAATGTACCATCACTCTGCAAAGAAACAAAGCCATGTAAAAGTGATGAGTGTTCAACCTCTTCACTGGCGCATTTATTGAGCAACATATATCTGTTGATGGTGGATTTTCGTTTAAGGTTAAATTTGTAAAAAACCAGAAAATCATGCGCTGACATCTTATAAAAGATGAAGCCGTTTATAAGTGACGGATACTCCTCACTTAATTCACCAAGAATGGAGTATGTAGCAACAATCCCATTCTGTGAATACATGAAATTCCTCCAGGTTGGAGCATGCAAAGAACAATCCCTTCCTCGTGAATTTCATATCAGCCTTGTATTTCGTACCCATTATCGGTGTGGCATGACGGCGAGTGTTACCCTTACAGAGTAACACGAACCTCCAAGCACTATAATGAATCCATGTACGAAATACCCGCATGGCCGATTCTCGGTGTGTTATACTAGCCCGAGCCCTCTCGGTGTGTTATACTAGCCCGATTGAGCCCCTCTCGGTGTGTTATACTAGCCGATTGAGCATCCGGACTTGATCAGATTATCTCCTCGGATATGATCTAATCGCAGTCATCCAACTCCACAAGCATGATTGGATGACCACAGATCAATTCCATCACCCCCAAGCGGGTATGGAATACACACGGTCTTAGCTTGCCGAATATGATCTAATCGCAGGTCATCCAACTCCGCAAGCATGATTGGATGACCACGAGATCAATTCCATCACCCCAAGCGGTATGGAATACACACGGTCTTAGCTTGCCGAATATGATCTAATCGCAGGTCATCCAACTCCACAAGCATGATTGGATGACCACAGATCAATTCCAACACCCCAAGCGGGTATGGAATGACACGGCCGACCCGCATGGTCGACCATTGGCCTTCGCTTGCCAAGAAACCGTCCATACCAAGCATTATGGGCGGAAAACCTAAATTAGGGTTTGCGGCATATTACATGTGTCGCAAAACGGTCTCAACTGGTCCATCTTCGCAGGTATAGATGGAGGGTGTAGATGTAGACTCAAAGGGCCCGGAGCATGTCGACACAATCACCATGTGACCGCCTACACACTTGGACAATCGGTCAAAGCCAACCGTGGTTGGTTACAACAAAACCGTCCGCCCAAAAGAGCATGGTCGCGCGGCTTTGAAAGCCAAAAATAGGGTTTGAGCCATCACGCGCGTCCATCTTCTCCGGCACGAATGGAGGGTCACAGATCAAATCGAGCGAGGTGTCCCGGTCATACCAAAGATGACCACCGTGGGCCCATCTACCTCCTCTTGCGGTCGGCCAAGGCACATCATTCCGGCCAACCCAAAACGCACGCCCAAACTCGTGCGGTTACACTCCCAAATCCTAAATCGATCTCGACCGCTCAACTTCACCGGATGATTTGAACGGCTTAGATCACGTTTTCATGGGATAATCGGTATAGGTGTGAACACCAACCTACCACCTACACGGTGGTATGATCGACCAAGACCGACCAAGATGGGTCGTCTTGGGGCGCGCGCCCAAACTTGGGATGACACGCGGTTATCAATTCCTTTGCGGTAAGAGATTTCGCGCATGAAACCGATCTCAACCACTCCTCTTTGACGGTCAAATTGAGTGGCCTAGATTGCATCTCCATGAGACGGTGAGACATGGACGTGTACACCATCATGCCGTCAACACGCATGTATGGTCGGTCCTCCACAAAATCCTTCCCGTGCTTGGTTTCGACCAAGTGAAGAGTGATGCTTGCGCACCTCTTTAAAAACCTATTTCATCAACGGCCGAGATGAGTGTCTCAAACATCATCTCATCCGTCCGACTTCACCAGACTTGGTTATACAACCCTGGTCGGGAGTTATTTGGTTAGTGAGGAGTCATTACCCATCACTTTACCACACCGTAATGCGACTGTGCATAAAATACACACGATACTCCACAAGTATCGACTTTCGAATAACGCAGTTATTCAATTCAGCATTACATGCTATCTTCCGTGGATCCACGATCCACATTCCAGCATATCAATCATGTCACAAACCGGGGATACTTACTAGGGTATTGGTCTGCGGCGGTTTACAGCGTGCGGCGTGCAACGCGCCATTACAAGAACGTGTTAGGAAGTCATGGACGGTTAGAGATGAACCGGAGAAGTGGGCAAGACCGGTCGTATGCTACCGACACACAACTCCACCACTCCATCATTCCATTACCTCCACTTCCCACGAGAAACGTGAATGAGGCTCAATGACTTGTATAAATAGGTTCTCCGCCCTATTTCGAAAACAAGACAAGACAGAACAACACAAGTTCGGTCGACGATGTAAAACCAAGTGTTAATACAACATCGTATTCAAACACTCGAGCACTGCTTGCATCAACCGTAAGCTTGCTCATCTTTCTGTTACAAGTCATAAGCAAGCCAACACCTTCACAATCTCAACACCTTCTTCGCTTCCCTCCCTAAGATCAACCCCATCTCCTTCACTTTGTGACCGAAACAAGTCCGGAACGGCCATTTCTTGGTTTAGGCCGGACTTGCATGCATTGATCTCTCGAATCTACAAGCACTCACCGCGCAGTGCATTTGTTGAAGGTTTAGATTCATTCCTCATCCACACCCCAAATTACCAAAGTGCAGGAGTAGTTTTCACCCATCAACAATTGGCGACCACGGTGGGAGATTAATCTCTCGGTTGTGAAATCAATTTCTTCAATACCCAAATCTGTTTGGCTAAGTTCCGAGATGGTTGGTCTTAGGACTTCCTCAACAAATCCAAATCCCTGGCCGAAGTTCCTCCAACGAGGATGCCTCTCTTCCCAACGGCGCATCTGGCCGGCGCAACAGAAGAACCCCAACTATGAGCGAGTTGGCTCGGATACTTGAGACTCGGACGAGGAACATGGAGCTGATCAAAGAAGCGGTAAACTAAGCATACTTGACCTCCTCATCAAGATGACGTCGGAAATAAAGCGTGCCGAGACCTTTACACCGGGACTAGTTCCCTCGGATCAACAGATTTTACTACGAACCAGAGGCCAGTAGATCAGGAAGCTGTGTCTCTAGTGGAAGACTTATGTGAACTCTTGCACCTCTCAAAAGATCAACGGGCAGAGACGTTTGCTGCAGTCAATAAAATAGCTCTGGACGCACACCTTGCTCCTTCTCGTCCAGGAGTCTCAACTGCGTCGGAAACATCCATAAACAATGTTACATTCACAGAAGATGACATGATGGCAGAGGAAGGTCACAACCGAGCCCCTACATGTTACCGCACACATCAAGGGTTCGAGTTAGGAGAGCCCTCGTCGACACAGGGGCATCTTCGAACGTAATTACTCTCAAGACTCTCAAGACAGCCAAGGTCAGCCCATGCAAGATTGTACGACAGCCCACCACGATGACGGACTTCGAAGGGAATCAAACCAGCACATACGGGTACGTCAATTTGAATTTATCGGTAGGACCTGTTCAGTCACGAGCGAAGTTTGAAGTCATAGAAAAGGAGCCGGATTACCACATGATATTGGGAGACCGTGGCTTCACCACAACAAGGTCATTCCTTCAACGTATCACAAAGTGCTCGAAAACCGTGCTAAATGAGGAGGTCGTCCGTATTCCCGCATCATTGTCTCCGTATGCGCCAATATGCGAGTGGAGCTGTTCGAGTCAAAAGATGCTTCGCAGGAAAGTCCGACAAAATCATGTGCACTCCACTACCCACGTGGGCTTCAATCCAGGAGGAAGACCGACTTACATCGGCCGGGGGCCAAACACCACGACACACTCTCTCCGACGAGACGTCCATCTCCAACCGGTGAAACTTCAGCCCATCCTCACGCCAAAAGGGTGCGCTCTTTCGAGGCAAGCCGTGATCAGAAGGGGAAGACAATATACCGGCGCCGCTGTTAGCAATTAGCCGGAGAGACCATCCAGTCTCTCCGCCCAATTGGATGCTGCAAGGACGACGGAATACAAGAGGAGGTATTGGACGCCCCGCGACAGCTACAAGACGGAACCAATTCCACGACTGACGAGCTCGAGATTGTTAACATCGGATCGATGAATCTCCCAGCCGGTCTCTATCGGGTTCGACTCTATCCACGCACGAACGTACAAGCCCGGGTTCAACTACTCAAGGAATACCAAGATGTATTCGCCTGGACATACGAAGAAATGCCCGGTCTAGATGAAAATTGGTCACCCATCACTTACACGTCATGCCTGGATCCAAGCCAATCAAGCAATCTCCGAGGCAATTCAGACATGAGGTAGAAGAACAAATCAAGAATGAGATTCGAAGTCGCTAGCCGCTGGCTTCATCGAGACCCATTCATCATCCGACCGGTTAGCCAATGTGGTCCCGTAAAAAAAGAAAACGGACAGATTCGATCTTGCGTGGATTTCGAGACTTAAACAAGTGCTGCCCCAAGGACGACTTTCCCCGCCTAACATCGACATGTTAGTAGACGCCACTAGCGGACACGGCATGTTTTCCTTTATGGATGGCTACAAATGGCTACAATCAAATAAGGATGTATGAGCATGATGCAAGTAAGATGACTTTCCGAACCCCTCTTGAAATTTCTACTATACCGTTATGCCATTCGGTTTAAAGAATGCCGGCGCAACATACCAACGTGCTATGACGGCAATCTTCCACGACATGATGCATAAACAAGTAGAAGACTATGTGGATGATATTGTGGTCAAGTCAAAGGCTCGAGCCGATCACACCAACGTCTTACGGCAAGTATTTGAGAGGTGTCGGGAATACAAGTTAAAGATGAATCCTTTAAAATGCGCTTTCGGTGTCTCCTCCCAGTAAATTTCTGGGATTCCAAGTGACCGCAGAAGGAATAAAAGTAGACCCGTCCAAGACTCAGCTATCCTCACAATGCCGCCTCCCTAACCGTGAAAGAGCTCCAAAGTTTCATGGGCAAGGTAAACTACATTCGACGTTTCATACTGGTTTAGCCCAACTTACCGCCTCATTCACCCCTTGTCAAGAAAGGAGCCACTTTGTTTGGACCGCAACTCAACAGAGGCTTTCCGGAAAGTCCAACGAATACTATCATCTCCAACCGTCATGAAATCTCCCGTACAAGGGAAACCATTGGTCCTCTACACCGCCTTCAAAGTGACACCGCCGTAGGGGCCTTACTCGCTCGGGAAGACGACGAGGGAATCGAACGTCCCATATACTATTTCAAGCCCGAATATTGAGAGATGCCGAACTCCGATATCCCAGAGCGGAAAAAGCGTGTTTAGCTTTAATCCATTCCATTCGAAGTTTAGGCATTACCCGCTATCCAACAGGTGATACTCGTGTCTAAATCCGATCCCGCAAAGTTTTTGCTTTCAAAGCCGGTCCTGACGGGGAGGACGGGAAAATGGCTTCTCCAAATGTCGAACTAGACATAACATGCGCATCGCCTAGAGCTATCAAGGGTCAGCGATTTGCAGACTTATCGGCAGCATTTCCGGAGAAGGTACTACGGATCGCATGAAGAACTCCCCGGAGAATTCCCGACGTCTCCATTTCGGAAGAAGAGGTGTGGCTTTTGTATTTTGACGGCTCCGCTACCCCTAGCAATAATACCGGAGGAGCAGGCGTAGTGTTGGTCTCTCCAACCGGAGAAGTATTTTCACATTCCTTCAAGTTAGACTTCGAATGCACCAACAACTCGCAGAATATGAAGCTTTCCTCATAGGGCTTTCAATAGCTAAACAAGCGGGAGTCACACGTCTAGAGATAAGAGGTGACTCCAAGTTACCGGTGAATCAAATGAACGGAGTATATGCATTAAAAGAAGTAACACTAGCCCCGTACCGATCGAAGCACGAGAGGTTACTAAACTACTTTGCCGATGCAACCATAACCCACGTCGGCCGCAAAGAAACAACAAACACGCCGATTGTCTAGCAACATTGGCTTCCAAACCGAAGTTCGAGGGGGAAGAAACTTTGACGGTAAAAGGAGAACCATAGAATCGACATGGATACCGCAACACAAAGACACCAAGACCGACGATTGGCGAACTCCGATCATTCAAGAGCTCAACAGCTCACTCTCCCAAGGAAAGGTCGGTCTCAAAACCCCGCAAAACTTCTTCATGCTTCATGGTATGTCAGATCATCGGAATCCAGACGGCTCCCTGTCAAGATGTCTAGGAGGTGACGAAGCGCAACTGCAGCTGGATCGTATTCACAATGAAATTTGTGGGCAATCATTGGTGGTAACACTTTACCGGCGACTTCAACGCCCTCGGGTTATTATCGGCCGTAAATGGAGGCTCAATCCGGATCGCTCGTAAGTCCCGCTCGAATTGCCAGACACCACCACACCAATTGGAGATTTTTAATGTGAACCGCACTGGGACCGGAGAGAGCCCTACATTAGTTATCTACGTGATGGGATAATTCTGCCGGTCAAAAGGACGCTACTAAGATGAAGCAGAGAGCCAAGCGGTTCATACTCCATGAAGGGATCCTATACCGCAAGAGCTTCGGAGGCGATATGCTACGCTGCCCGGGCCGGGAGAAGAAATCCCAGTCATCTTTGAAGGCACACACGAAGGAGAACATCAAGGGAAGAGGAAACTTTTTCTCCAAATACACGAGAGATACTATTGGCCTACCATGGAGGATGATGCAGCCGTTTTCGTTCAAAGCTGTCACACATGCCAAATTCATGGGAACCTCGTTCATGCGCCTTCTACCCTCTCGCATTCTATAAGCAGCCCATGGCCATTCTCTGCTGGGACCGGACATTATCGGGAAGATTAATCCACCGTCATCAAAGCAAAGACGAGTACATCATAACCGCAACGGAATACTTCACCAAATGGGTAGAGGCCATTCCCTACGAGGAACTACGGGAGCAACAATTGCGGCTTTCATTAAAGAATACATCATTTGTCGTTCGGCGTGCCCAAGCATATCATCAGAGATAATGGCACTCCTTCGCCAACAAGCAAGTACGGGAGTTACTTGAGGAGTACGGCATTAAACAGGTCTTCTCCACCGTCTACTATCCTCAAGGGAACGGCAAGCCGAGAGTACCAACAAGACATTGATCCGGATCATCGGTCGAATAAAGTACACGACAATCCCGTGGAATGGCATGATCGTTACCAATGGCACTATGGGCATACCGTACATCACCCTGAAGCTCCATTGGGGTCTCGCCGTACTCACTCGTCTCACGGAACGGATGCAATTCTCCCAAACAGAGATCGAATCCCATCGCCCGGGATTGCAAAGAAGAATCGGGATCCACTGGGACGAGGCCGAAATCTCTCGACTCAGAATCGCAGAGTTAGACACTGGATTTTAGAAGGAATAAAGCAGAGGAACGCGCTCAGGTGTACAGGAATCGAATTTCCAGGGCATACAACAAAATTGTGAAACCACGCATTTTCAAGGTGGGAGATTTGGTTTTGAAAACAGCCAAACACATCCAACAAGACATGTCTCGCACCAAAATTCTCACCGAAATGGGAAGGTCCCTACGCAATCACCAAGGCTTACAAAGACCGGCTACTACAAGATCATTAAGGTAGACGGAGGCAAGTTTGAAGCAATCATCAATGGAAAGTGGCTCAAGGCATATTACACCCGACCACTATCTCATTGTGTCAACAATATAGGCATTTATTTTCATTACATGTTTGAATCATCAACTATATTCAGAGATGTGTCAATGAAAACCTGTTTCACCAATCAAAACCCAATGCAATTTATTCCGCAAAGATGTTCAAAACTCTTGACATAAACGTCATTAACAATAAGGGAGTACAACTTAGAAGAGGCCATCTAGAAGATTATAATTCCTTGAGAGCATCATCCGCAGTCTAGCCCGATATCTCTCCGTTCTTTTCTTCAAGTCCCGCATGCCTTGCTCCACCTTCTCTCGATTCTCGCAGCCAGAGCTTTCTCCTCTTCCAAGATAGCTTTCGTAAGGGAACAACATTTGCGAGGATACCAACTCGATCAACCTTGATGACATCAAGACGTTGCCGCAACCAGCCCACGTTGAACTTCATGGATTCACGGGTAGATACCATATTCTCCCACTTTTCGAGATTTGATTCAAGAACGTTGCGGATAGAAATACTCTCCATCTCCGCAATCATGGGAAGAAGGCAGTTTACCGCGGTAACCAAGGCAGAGGAGCAATGTCGGACCACATTCCCCGGGTTGCGATATGACCGTACTTCCTCCACAACTTGGTGTACAAACCCACAAACTCCTTCCGCACCAAGAATCCACCGACATCCCGGTAGCCTGGAGGATAAGCATTTCATGCGAACATCGAATGAAAGACCCGCATTCGGATATTCATAAGATGAGACGCCCAGTCAGCGTCTTCGATGTTCGCATGGGGTAGGCGTGTTTGAGTTTGAAGGGAGAGGAATGGTTAAGTCATCATCGTCAATGACCGTCACACATGTTCGGTAGGATATCTCTGCAAGAATGAAGGGATTATTCACCTGACCGTCATAAAGAACAAACAATGTTTCAGAAAAGAAGGAAGAGACAAACCGGTATGATCTTCTTGACTCGAAGAACACGAAATGTGGACCGATCATGAAGCTCAGACGCGGGTCGTACGCGCTTAACGGGAGATCCTGGATGGTATGAAGAAGATGATCCACTGTTGTTATACATGATGGGAAATAGAGTTTTGCAAGGAAGCTCTACTGTAAAAACGGATCAAAAAATCTCTTCACCTGCATAAATGCTGAGGAAACCCTAAAACGATTACGGCGCCCGATATATGAGGATTCAACGCCACCAAGTCGGGATTTCTTTTGAGCCCCGATCAAGAACGGAAGAGCATCGGACACAACAATTCAACTAAGCAATGTGCAAGCACCCGCGCCTGAATCCGGTAGAAGAAGAATCCTATCCCGACTCAAACACCGAAGGGCGGTCGAGCTCATACATGTACAAGAGAAACCAAAGCGACTCACCGGATCAAGTCCCGCTTCCTTCGCATCCTCAATCAAGACCAACCAGTTCTGTGGAAACACCCGACAATGTGAAACTATCCAGTAAATATGTATTCACTCCAGCTTGGTCATTTCGTATGTCACCATCTCATGCCTACCACACAATAATGTAACCATTATGTGCTAGGCGGGGGACTTAATGTTGATGGTGGATTTTCGTTTAAGGTTAAATTTGTAAAACCAGTAAAATCATGCGCTGACATCTTATAAAAGATGAAGCCGTTTATAAGTGACGGATACTCCTCACTTAATTCACCAAGAATGGAGTATGTAGCAACAATCCCATTCTCGTGAATACATGAAATTCCTCCGAGGTTGGAGCATGCAAAGCAACAATCCCTTCTCGTGAATTTCATATCAGCCTTGTATTTCCGTACCCATTATCGGTGTGGCATGACGACCGAGTGTTACCCTTACTCTGAGTAACACGAACCTCCAAGCACTATAATGAATCCATGTACGAAATACCCGTCACAGTGATTCTCGGTGTGTTATACTAGCCCGAGCCCTCTCGGTGTGTTATACTAGCCCGATTGAGCCCCTCTCGGTGTGTTATACTAGCCCGATTGAGCATCGGACTTGCATCCGGATATGATCTAATCGAAGTCATCCAACTCCACAAGCATGATTGGATGACCACAGATCAATTCCATCACCCCCAAGCAGGTATGGAATACACACGGTCTTAGCTTGCCGAATATGATCTAATCGCAGTCATCCAACTCCACAAGCATGATTGGATGACCACAGATCAATTCCATCACCCCCAAGCAGGTATGGAATACACACGGTCTTAGCTTGCCGAATATGATCTAATCGCAGTCATCCAACTCCACAAGCATGATTGGATGACCACGGATCAATTCCAACACCCCAAGCAGGTATGGAATGCACACGGCCACCCGCATGGTCGACCATTGGCCTTCGCTTGCCAAGAAACCGTCCATACCAAGCATTATGGGCGGAAAACCCTAAATTAGGGTTTGCGGCATATTACATGTGTCGCAAAACGGTCTCAACCGTCCATCTTCGCAGGTATAGATGGAGGGTGTAGATGTAGACTCAAAGGGCCCGGAGCATGTCGACACAATCACCATGTGACCGCCTACACACTTGGCCAATCGGTCAAAGCCAACCGTGGTTGGTTACAACAAAACCGTCCGCCCAAAGGAGCATGGTCGCGCGGCTTTGAAAGCCAAAAATAGGGTTTGAGCCATCACGCGCGTCCATCTTCTCCTAAGCACGAATGGAGGGTCACAGATCAAATCGAGCAGGTCCGGTCATACCAGCGTGACCACCGTGGGCCCATCTACCTCCTCTTGCGGTCGGCCAAGGCACATCATTCCCGGCCAACCCAAAACGCACGCCCAAACTCGTGCGGTTACACTCCCAAATCCTAAACTGATCTCGACCGCTCAACTTCACCGGATGATTTGAATGGCTTAGATCACGTTTTCATGGGATAATCAGGTATAGGTGTGAACACCAACCTACCACCTACACGGTGGTATGATCGACCAAGACCGACCAAGATGGGTCGTCTTGGGGCGCGCGCCCAAACTTGGGATGACACGCGGTTATCAATTCCTTTGCGGTAAGAGATTTCTGCCGCAAACCGATCTCAACCACTCCTCTTTGACGGTCAAATTGAGTGGCCTAGATTGCATCTCCATGAGACGGTGAGACATGGACGTGTACACCATCATGCCGTCAACACGCATGTATGGTCGGTCCTCCACAAAATCCTTCCCGTGCTTGGTTTCGACCAAGTCAAGAGTGATGCTTGCGCACCTCTTTAAAAAACCTATTTCATCAACGGTCGCGAGATGAGTGTCTCAAACATCATCTCATCCGTCCGACTTCACCAGACTTGGTTATACAACCCCTGGTCAGGAGTTATTTGGTTAGTGAGGAGTCATTACCCATCACTTTACCACACCGTAATGCAAGATCGCATAAAATACACACGATACTCCACAAGTATCGACTTTCAATAACGCAGTTATTCAATTCAGCATTACATGCTATCTTCCGTGGATCCACGATCCACATTCCAGGACATCAATCATGTCACAAACGGGGATACTTACTAGGGTATTGGTCTCGGGCGGTTTAAAGGCGTGGCGGCGTAACGCGCCATTACAAGAACGTGTTAGGAAGTCATGGACGGTTAGAGATGAATCGGAGAAGTGGGCAAGACCGGTCGTATGCTACCGACACACAACTCCACCACTCCATCATTCCATTACCTCCACTTCCCACGAGAAACGTGAATGAGGCTCAATGACTTGTATAAATAGGTTCTCCGCCCTATTTCAAAAAACAAGACAAAGAACAACACAAGTTCGGTCGACATAAACCAAGTGTTAATACAACATCGTATTCAAACACTCGAGCTTGCTTGCATCAACCGTAAGTTTGCTCATCTTTCTGTACAAGTCATAAGCAAGCCAACACCTTCACAATCTCAACACCTTCTTCGCTTCCCTCCCTAAGATCAACCCCATCTCCTTCACTTTGTGACCGAAACAAGTCCTGAACGGCCATTTCTTGGTTTAGGCCGGACTTGCACAGATTGATCTCTCGAATCTAAAAGCACTCACCGCGCAGATGCATTTGTTGAAGGTTTAGATTCATTCCTCATCCACACCCCAAATTACCAAATTCTGCAGGAGTAGTTTTCACCCATCAACAATATCCACCAGAATGGTGCATGTAGCAACAATCCCAGATATTTTCTAAATTTCGGCACCCTGCCTATATTATTCAATTAATATAAGTTTATTTGAATGCTTTCTGTGCTATATTCCCCGGCTGAACCCTTAATGTTGATATGGCATGACAATTTGTATTCACTCGCAGCAAAGTAGCACGAATTTCCAAGTATCAAGGATAAGGTCCTTGAATAAAGTATTCAATCAGAAAGCATACTGCTCTCTGGAAATGAACTTAAAGAACTCTGTGTCAACACATAGAATTCAATCAATTTTGTGATAATTCACAAGATTCATATATTACCCTGACTAATTTGTAAAAATTAGGGTTTTGCGCACTGCGCAGTATATTAGACCTTGCATGTCGAAATTAAGCCTAGGCGAACTAGGTAATTAATCCGCCATGGATTAGTAGATGCAAAATCCTACCCAAAATCATAAAACAAGGAGCCGCGGAATGGGAGCAGCAACAAAGGGAGGTGTGGCCATGTCATAGGCCAGCCGGTGCCACTTGCAAGTGGCCACACCCATGCTGCTCAACCGGCCCCCTTTCCATTGACCAATCATGTCACTGTAAACCCGCCACGGCGCGCTGGAAGTGTGGCGACGCCCTTGCTTGCCGTCCCCCTTTCCATCGACCAATCAGGTCGCTCTAAATACGCCACACGCATTTAGAATGAGGGCGGGCCCATGTTGCATGCCGCCCCCCTTCCCATCGACCAATCAGGTCGATCTAAACTTATCATACACATACTAGAAGTATGGCCACACCCATGCTTGGTTGGCCCCTCTTTTAATTGACCAATCAGGTCGTCCTAAACCTGCCACAACATCAAAAGAGGCAAGGTTGCGCCAATACGTTAATTGGCATGCCAAACATGCTAAACGTGCCACTTTACCACAGAAGCATGACAAACGTGGCAGCATACCATAAATAATGCACTTACGTGCCAACCCATCATCTTTTCGTGGCCAACGCCATAACAAACTTCAATGTGGTTATCCTAACCAGAGACACGACCTTGCATGGTCGAAACCCTAATTTCCAGTCGTGGCACAAATTATGCCACTTCGGGCCCCCCAACATGCCACGAGCCGTTCAAGACCCAGGAAACCCGAATAAAAGACGCCATATCATAGCCACCCGTGGAAATCCTTACTCATGTGGCCGTTTCCACATGATGGCCTGGCTATGGTTCTTTCGGTATGGCTATGGAACCATTTGCACAAAACGTCGATGCGCCACGGCCACATGCCACATGCCGCATGCACTAATTAGGGTTTTGACATACAAAACCCTAATTCAGGCAAAGTTGCTACGCCAACCAAGCCAAGTAACGTTTCCCGAGCATTGGGATTCTTTGTGGCAACAGGCCAATGTTGCCACGCCACATTTGGGTCTAACACCAATATGCTAAAACAGCTGCCACGGCTACGCCACTGGCATGTCGCTATGCCATGGCTACGCCAGGCGCCACTATGCCAATGGCGCTACTTTGCTATACAACATGATTTGGCCATAATCAATGGCCGTCCTTTCTCATAAGCTACAATCTCAGTCGTCCAAATTCGCCAAGGAATTGACAGGCCTGTGGCAAGTTTTAGGCAGCCAGCCAAGGCAAGCCTAACAGCATCACATGCTATTTTCCTATGGCAAGTCTCTTGACTTTGACTTGCCACACGTAGCAATCTGCTACACGTTTTTCACGAAAAATACTCGAGACATCAAACATGTGACAAATTAGGGGATACTCATCAGGGTATTGGTCTGGCGGTTTACAACGTGCGGCGTGCAATACGCCCGTTATAAGAAAGTGTCAGGAAGCTGGACAGTTAGTGGCGGCAAGAAGTAATGGGTGTAAACGGATCCACTTCCTTCATCGTGGAAGCACGGTTTCTGACGGTTACACATTACTCCACTCTTCCATCACTCAATCGTTCCCACTTCCTACGTGACCATGATACGTTTAATTATGACTTGTATAAATAGGTTTCACCTATTTCCACCAAACAACAAGTTTTTTGGTCGGCAACAACATAGTATCCAGAAATCACCAAGAACTGATAGCTTTTCACTCTGCAAGCCAGTTCCACTTTCTGATACAAGTCATAAAACAAGCCACATCTTCAGAATTAACCATTCTGGTCTCAACACTCTCTTCGCTTCCCTCCCTAAGACCAACCCTTCTCCTTCACTTTGTGACCGAAGCAAGCCTGGAATGGTCATTTCTTGGTTTAGGCCAGGATTGTACAGATTGATCTCTTGAATCAAAAGTACTCCCGTGCAGTGCATTGTTTAGGGTTTAGATTCGTTTCTCATCCACACACCCAAAATTACCAAAATCAGCAGAAACAGTTTTCACCCACAAACAGGTTTGTGTGGCTTTTTGATTTACCGGGATTAAGTTCTAGCCCATGTTGGTAGGCTTTATCAAAGGATCATAAGGTGTTCCGATTGATACTCATATGTGAAAAGTCACAATATGTTGAATCCATTTGTGTTTACATGAGTTGTGCTTAGCATAACATATGTATTTCGGGTTTTCAACTTTTGGTATTGGCACACATTAGTTAAAACCGACTCAACCTTTCTCTTGTAAAGGTTGCCTTTGTTGTTGTTCTTTTGTTCTTGTGAGAGGATGACAACACACTGGGGGAGAGTTCTTATTTGAACTTGCGCTTACTGATTATCTTTTTGAGGAGAAGAGGCTGCGGAATTTGAGGTAACGAATTTGTTAGTTAATCGTTTTCCTGTTTAAGAAAAGCCTGTTTATATTGCATATATTTTGCTTTTGCTTAACAAAATTTCGATACAATTGATATGTTCCATTATTATGACTTATTGTATCAATTGTTTTTGCTTAACGAAATTCGGTGCAATTGCGGTGTTATAATGTCTATGTTTGTTTCAATTGCTTCCGGTTAAAAAATAATTATGCAAGTCAATTTATTTTGGTTTGTATGTATTGTTTATGGCTTAACAAAATACGGGATCATTTGTTTAGTCCAAATTAATTCCGGATAAGAGAAACTAAGTTAATCCGATCTTAGTTAGACTTATCAAATTGGAGGATTCGGTTATTCAAGTCTAATCGAATGCCTTGACAAGAAAAACTAGTTAACTAACCTAGTGTTTGTCTTGTCTAAAGAGAAAGGTATAAGTTATTATCTGAATAATTAGAGCCTGATGAGAAAAATAAAGTTAATTCTGATCTTTATTTTGGTCTTATCAAAATAAGCGATTATACATACACAATCGGTTTAACAAGGGAATTAAGTTTCTTAGAAGATTTGCTAAACTATTAGGGAAAATTGCTTCGGGAAATTGTTTCCTTGATAACATATTAAAACTAAATCACCTGTAGTTTAGGTTTTAATATTGGTTATTTAAAGTGGTATGTGAAACCTTTGTGCTTAACTCTTATAGGTTGTTGACAAGTCATTTAGATTTGTAAGATCCTTTCGGTTTGTCCTTTATTTGCTCGAACCTTTGTCATTTTGTGACAAAAAGGGGGAGAAATATATGGAGTAAACAAGTGATTTTCAATCACTAAGGAAAGGACAATTGTTGTAGTTGCAGGAAATCCTACACTACACCCCTCACAAGAATCTATACAATCAAATCATTTTAAGGATGAACAATTGTAATTTTTATTGATTAAACTCTTAAAATGTTTACAAGATGAAATGGAAATCAGTTAAAGAATTACAATCACTCTAAACTGTCTCTCTCTTAATGACTTGCCCAACACTCGAAAAAGGATCCCCCTCCAATAGACCTGCTCGGCTCTTTATATAGGGTATTACATAATGGATGACAGCTAAGCTGTCCTTTATTTTCGGGAATGACTTTGCGAAATATCGCAAGTGTACAAATATATAATCTCGCAACTCTCCTAGATCTCGCTAGGTCTTCATATCTTTCTCGTGTTTTGGCTGTCGTCATTCATTGCGTCATTTATATTACTCATCTGCGACTCCTTCGCCATGCTGTCGTTTATTGATCTCGCAAGGTATTGATGTCGCGATATTCTGATCATACATCTTGCCTCTTCTCATGTCTTCTCTGCGAAGAAGAGAATGTCATGAGAATTAGTATTTCGAAATGCATAACTGTTCATCTTTATCTTTTTTGATATGATCCCGTACTTTTACACAGAATTTATTACACGTGTTTCTTCTTCCACTCTTTTCTTGACACGTTTCTTTCAACCGTTTATTCTTGACCATTCACGTCTCCTTTCGCATTAAATGCATTTATCTTCTCGAGAACTCTTCTCTATATATAGTTTTCTCACCCTCCTCTTTTTCTTTTTTTACTTTCTCTCTGCAATTTTTCTTCAATTCTCCTCCTCCACAATTTACGTTTCTGCTACTGTAAATATTCCTTTTCTTCTTTCTCTTGATCTTAAACTTTCTATTCATTCCCATATTCTGAGAATGGCTCCATCTGGTCGTAAATACGAAGTCCTTTTGAGTGAGACTCAAAAGAATTTACAAGAAAAGGGTTTCACTTTATCCACTATTCCCAATCAAGAATCTTCATCTATTCTCTCTGCAAAATTATTTACTGATCATCATTGTGATGATCAGAAAATCATAATTTCGCTAGGTCAGCTCCTCGCAGGTCTTCCCATTCCTCTCTACAATCCTGAATTGCCCTTGTTCTATGAAATTCTTGCTCATGAGAAGTTCTCGCGAGCTATCTATCAATTAAGTGGGGATTGCATCCGTTTAATGCTTGAATTCGCCAATCATGTTGCTGGTAAGGGATCTCTATATCCTGATACGGGTCAGAGATCCTAAATTCGCAAACTTAGAGATAGTTCTTTGAAAAGTATTGATGAGAAAACTTTTTGAAAATTATGAAGTTATAAATATGAAGAACGATAGGTCTCGCTGGGGTGCACGGTTGAAAAGAAAAGAGAACATCCCCAGCGACAAGATACTCATGCAAGATATCGATTGGCACTCTGGCAAGAACAATATTCCTCGCCATTCTAAATATGACAAGTGGTGCGTCTTTCCGCTATTTTTGAGCGGACCTTACATTTCAAGCCCCTATGTACTCCCTGCGAATCTCGCAAATTATCATCCTTGGGTATTTGATTGGCCCGAAAAAGCAAAAGAGGTATATTTTCTAACTTTCACTCACTTTGCAATCTTCATTTCCTCTTATATCTAATCTTGCGAAATTTTTAGATCATCAAATTAAGAAGAAGTTACAAAAAGGAATCCAAAGGCGAGTACTCTGGCGGTACTCCGTTCAATCACGGATGAAGTAAGAAATACTTTCTTTTGCTATTTTTAACAATATTGTTACCCCTGTTTCTTATCTTCATTCGTGTGTGAAGATTGGTATTGAAGTTGCCGGAGAAGGAGAAACTTATGAAGCTACGAAGGCCAAAGGAAAGGGTAAAGATCCTCTTCGCAAGGGGAAATCCACTGCTCCACTTTCTAAAAAACGAAAGATTCACTCTTCTTCTCGCTCAAATCCTCCATCCAGCGAGAGTTCTGATGAGGATGATGACGATGTTGATATTTCTTTCGCGAAGGAGGATCATCCTATTGAATCCCTTATGGCGCTACTGTCTAATATCTTCTCAGATTCCATGCAAGGAATTGGAGATGATCGCCTTTCTAATACATGCGAAGCTCTCGCGAACATCTGTGATGCTTCCTTGCTAGAGGCTAATGATTCTCTTCAGGGGGTTTCCAGATCAGTGACTCCTAGCTTCTTAAATGCACTTGGTGCCTTGGTACGTCTACATCTGTATTTCTTCATTTCTTCATAATTTTAATTTTAAATCATATCTTGATAATTTCTTTATCTTTCTTTGTAGTCTGGGAGAGCTTCCTTTTTTGTTGCCTCAGATCTTGAGAAAAGGCGCAACACTCTTGAAAATAAATATCTCTAGCTTCGCAAGAATAATGAAGAGTTAGAAAGTGACGCTGCGGTTCTTCGCGAAAAGACTCAACAACTAGAAGCTGAATCTTCCACACAGAAGAATAAAATATCTAGCCTTCAAAGTGCTAATCAGCAACTCTATGGTATAAGATTCTTCTTTTTTCCTTGCTTTTACTCTGTCATTTATTTTTCTTTATCTGACATATCATTTTCGCATATATTTACAATCTCTCTGATGAAGCCATTCTTCTTCACTCATTTCCCGAGCCTATGGATAGTGATGCTCTTCTGGTAGGCTGAGAAACCTACAATATTATAAACCGCAAGTGCACGGTGTCTACAATGTAAAACAGGGCAAATACGGGTCGATCCACAGGGAAATGGATGTGCTATAGAGTTGATCGAAGGCTTACTCTATCTGATTTCTAGTGAAGTGACAGAAATATATGAGCTGTGGGTTTCGAAACGACTAGTTGAAGATTGTAACAATGATAACAAGATGAAATACAATTATAGAGATTACAGGCACTAGGATTATCAAATCCACCACTGATTCATGTTATGGGATTCAACTAGTTTGAGTGTTTTGTTCCTGTGACAGATAAGGATAATGTGTCAAGTTAATCACTCATCTAAGGAGTTTCACCAAGTACTACTTCAATTAACAGCTAAAGTACTAACCCAGAGCACTAATTGTCTAGTTAAGCACAACTAGTCAAGGGAATTAGCAACTATCTCTAAGGCTTGAGCTGAAGCACAAACAACACAGTTTTAGCCTAACTACAATGGATACAAGGCATTCATTGTGAGAGTAAAGTGTTGTAATACTAGAATTGAAGATATCTTATAATTTAAGCATGCAAAAACAACTCAAACACAGTTGAACCACGTAGGCGAGAATCAGGGTTTCATTTAAATCCTAGCAGATTAAACTAGAACATCAAATGAACAATTAAACACAAATTAAACTAAGTTTGTGCACTGGCTAGTCCAGGCATCCGTTCTAACAAACACCCAAAAGCCCCATTTATACATGCAATTCCCAAACCCTAATATACTTCAAAAATAGAAATTAAACAATACCCTTTCGCCCATACCCTCTGAATCTGCATTGTCTAGCTCTGTTTAATCGGCTCGAGAACTCCTTACTTTGATTTTCCCCAAATATTGATGAAACCCTAACCTAATTCTTTCTATCTCTCACTTAGCTTCTAGGGAAGAAGCTATGAGTGAAATAGAAAGCAAGTAGGAGGTAATGGCGGAGGCGGCTGCGCTATTGGAGACTGTTGTTGTCGCTGCTGGTGAAGAAGATGGCTCTGCCATTTTTGGTCGGGAGAAGAGGAGAGGGAGAGCTCTGCAACTGTCGGGTGAAGGGAAGAGAAATGAAATTAGGTTTGGTCGAGGGATAAGGGTATAGGTGTCTTCGGTGTTGAGCGGGTGCAGCGAAGGGTCGATGCGATGGGAGGAGCGACCGTTGTATGTAGATGGAGCAAATCTCACGGTTCAGAGTAAAACTGGTCTTGGATTTGGATTATGGGCCGGGTCTTGGACTGCTCAAGCCCATGTCTTGTAAATGGGTTGCTACTTGTTGGGTTGCAAGCGATGCTTGCGCGGGCTTTGGCTTCTGCTCCATAGACGCTTGCCTCCAATTTTCTCGCTCTTTTGGCTCCTCAACTTCTCCGAACTTTATTTACTACCTAAAAACACAAAATTAAATAGTACAAATATTTATTATTGAAAAAAAAGAAAATAAAGAATCTGGGATAATATCTCGATTTCTCGAGCACAAAAGATGAGTTAAATGCCAATAAATAGATGTAGAAATATGCAATATTTGGCACTCATCAAATACCCCCAAACCTGAATTTTACTTGTCCTCAAGTGAAACAGTAAATTAGAAATCCTAACTATACCACTGTCGCTGGTCTCTCGAATGCATTTAGCGTATGCACTAAGCCTTTAAACCCCTAGGTGTCCCTAGTGGACGAGTTGTAGTCTCGTGAGGGTTTACCAGAGGTGTACCCACAAAACCTTCTCCAACTTCAGAGTGTAAAGAGTCTCAAGCATCCAAGGAGCTATGAGGACATAGAGTTTCTGCATGCTAGTAACACGAAGTTAGAACTACCAAAGAACGCATTCTCATCCTTAAGTGCTGAGCGAGAAGTAACCATACCATATGAAAGAATTCAGATTCGATTGTGATCATAAGCCTCGACTTCTGCCTCACCATTAGGGTTTTATGATAATTGCACTCAAAAAGATCGCTTTTTTAGTCTCTCATGTGTGCGAGGCGGGAATAAAGAGAGAAATCCCGCACACGTTGAAGGTAAGAAGGATAACCTTCCGAAATAATTTTCGGAGACTCCACGAGTTGTGGACAAAAAGAATCTTTTACGATGATCTCTAAGACAGGAAATCAACCATTAGCAAGGATGGGAGTACTCACTTACCTTCTCACCCGATCGGCAATTAATATCACTCTCTCAGCATTCATAGAAACGTCTTCAATCTTCGGTCTTCGGTCTTCAATAGCTGATGATGGACTTCTGAACTTCACAAAAACTTGACAAACATTTTTTTTTTTTTTTTTTTTTTTTTTTGAACATACATGAAATGAAAATAACAATAAAACTTGTATTGTCTTGATTTCACAAACTTCATTAATTCTCATCCTATTTTCTTTTCTTTTCTTTGTTGCACGTGAACCTTGGACTATTTTAACTTTTCTTCAAATATTCTGATGATGCTCCGCTTGCTGACGATGATGTGTTTCTATGAATGTGTTGATGTTGTTGAGAGGGAGAGAGAGTGATGCTAACTGCAAATCGATATTTAGAAGGAGTTTTCATCTTTAAACGTCACCCTCATGATTGACAAAATTAGCACTCAAGAGATCAAAAGTAGTGCTGAAAGTGGTGCGAAGTTGGGTAGCTCACCATTCCTACCCGGAATTGACGTACGGTGACACACACACTCTAATGACTTTTCTAGAAAGTCACAAAAACTGAAGGTTGGTGCCTCGCTTGATGTAAAATGGGTAGTCTCCACTATGGGTGATCACAATTCTACTACCGAATATCTAAACAACACCTAATTCGCCCTCCGGTATGGTTAAATCCAACTTTAACGCTCTAATCAACTAAGAAACCCGATTGTGTTCTCCAGTACTTCCAAGTTCTGTTATTTCGGTCAGACTCTCTATGTAAACATAGCTAGAAGCATGCTAGTGACTCTAAAATCTCTAAAAGTTGGAGGTTTTTATGCAAGTATTTACAAAGAGTTTTGATTTTTTTTTTTTTTTTTTTTTTTTTTTTTTGAAATAAAAGACTAAAAACTCTATATGCAAATGCACCCCCAAACCTAAATCAAACATTGTCCTCAATGTGTCAACAGATAAGAAGAATTTAAACAGTCACATACTAAGAGAACTATGTTGATAAGAGAAAAGGGAAGAGATTACCGGTATGTGGGCGGGAGCAAGGTTAGAGCTTCATTAGTCAAGGCTAGAATCCAACATTCTCAGTAGAGATCATATCGGATTAGCACAATATATGCACAAGAAGACTCAACCGATTCAAGAAAGAAAATTTAACAAAACCTACTGGATTATATACAATGAAAATTCACCATATACCAACAATCTAAAGAGTTGAGGATCAACCCAAAAGAAAATATGCAGAGACATCAACAGCCTTACACAAATATAACATGAGAGTGCAAGTAAGGTCGCACAAGTGAATGATTTTCCCCCAAACCTAAACTTGTCAACAGATGTGTTCTTGAGCACAAAATCTTGCAATTTTAAAGGTACATCATGCAAAAGGTCTAACTCAAAATGAGTTTTGCTAAGAACAATGAGATATACACATTCCAACTGTGGCTCCTTAAAAGTGTTATACTTTGATGCAAAATAGTCCAAGAGGACTTGGGAAGCACAAAGCTCTAGGCCTAGATTAGGCATTTTCAGAAAAGTTGGTTTTGTAATTTTGTTACAAGCCAAACCTAGGTTGGGTGGAAATCTAACAGACTGTAACATGGGCATGATGTTGGGCATGTCTAAGTTGTTCACATGTGTAAGCTGAAGAGTAACAGTTTCACTCAAAACAATATCTCCCAAATCGTCTACAAGTGTTGTGACATGCTCATGTTCATAAAACATTTCTACAAGCCCTAGTCCATAATCATCATCTTCAGTTTCATGCATAGGGAGATCACAAGAAACTTCACATTGTGACCTAGGCTGAGAATTAGACAAATCATGTTCACTTGCATAAAACAGTTCATCAATCTCCATGTCATAATCATCATTACTCAAAATTTCATTCTCATGCATAAGATAATCATGAGAAACAGGTGATATAGCATGCTCACTTTCACAGGACACTTGTTCAAACCCCAAATCAGCATCACATGTATGAATATTAGAAGAAGCATCATTCATAAGGTTCACATAAGAGAAGCTTAATGTCTCTGAACCCAAAGGTTTCACCATATTTTCAGCATACACATGCTCTTCTAACATATCATATTCATCATCATCATCATCATCATAACAAAAATGCATTTCCCTATTCAAAATTGTAGCATTTCTAGTGCACTCATTTACCTCTAGATTAGGTTCATGTTCATTGTCAGTTGCATGAGTAGGAATAGAAACACTATTTTCAAGATTTACTTTATTAGGGACAATAATCATCCTATCATGAACTTCCTTCCATTCTTCTCTTTGTAAATGAATCAGGTTCATCCTTAAGAACAAGTGAAGCTGTTCAATTGAAGGAGAGTCTTCACTAGTGGGTATGCATGCCTCATATGGATATTCTTCATATGGTTGTGCACAGGGTTCACTACACAAGGTATACTCAGACATGTTGCTAGATGGATGATCGTGCAATGCATTCAATTCAAACCTAGCATTGTTTTGCTCTATGAGTATGAGGTTTTCTTCCACTGAGTGCATATACGAGGCCGGGGGAGTATAAATTTGTTCAACTCCCCACTGTGGTGAATGATACATCTGTGCAAAATGATTAGGGTACATGCATTCAAGGTCAGGGCCCTGAGATGGCTCATAATACTCCCTAAAATCATCATGGACTGTGGGGAGTTCATACTGTGAAGCATGCCCGTAAGCAAGTTCTCTGATGGATTTGTTTTCATCCCCAGTTGCAGACCAAAATCCTGACATGATCTAGCAACTCAATTTAAACTAAAAAAAAGAAGCAACCATAGCTTAGCACACATCAAATCATATCACAGAGACGCAAAAATGATTCAAGAAAATGGTACCCAATTTTTAGAATTGAGCACACAGGAGTGCTTGGTGCTGCTGCAAATGTGCAGCCCAAGTTATGTGCGGCCCAGGTTATATGCAGCCCAGCACTTGCACAACCTAGTTGTTATGCAAAGCCCAGTGCACAGTGGGCTTTAGTTTGGTTTAAGTGGGCTTCAGTTTGGTTTAAGTGGGCTTCAGCTTAGTCTATGCACAGCCCAGTTTATGTGGGCTTCAGTGGTTATGCAGAGCCCAGCATTGGTCAGGCCAAGCACAGATTAGGTTGCACAGGTTGTGTGCAGGTCAGGTTATGCACAACACAGAGAGACACTACTCACAAAAGAAATGACACCTAATTGGCAGAGCTAAGCACACAGCAGTGCTGGTAGTTGCTGGTAGAGATTACACAGCACATCACAGGTTATTGAGCATGGATCAAGAGCTGCAGTGTTTGTGTGTGACATACAACAAGTGAGCAGCTAATGTAAAATCAGTCACTCAATCATTCATTCAAGCATAAAAAGTTCTCACATAAATCGCAGATGCTGGTTCACAGATGCACAGCAGATGACAAAGTCAATCAATGAAGCAAGCTACTCAAGTTTACAAATCGTGTGCGAAGATGCAGGGCAGATACACAGAGTGGTGATGTACAGAGCACAGGTGAGCTCAAGATTTCAGCAGGGTTTGCACAATGAGTAATCACACAAGTTTGCACAGGGGAATGAGCATGCAAGGGGTTCAACAGCTGATCACACAAGGGTGTGGATGGCTTTAGTTGACTGAGTTATAGCATGCAAGGGGTTTGGCAAACACTTGGCTCAATTGCTCACACTAGGGTGTAGATGGCTCAACAGGGTCTGTGGTAAGCTCAGGGTTGATAGGGTCAACTGGGTCAGTTGACAGAGTCTGTCAACAGGTTCATGCACCAAAAGTGTAAGACAGATTGGCTTGGCAAGGTCTATCAGCAGCTTTGCAGGTTTGCAATTACAGCAAGAAATGATTTCTCATGTGAGCATGGCATACCGTTTACAACATCAAAGGTTCACAGGGTTACACACAAGTTGCAGCAGATGCAGGGGTCTGGCAACAACTTGGCTCAATAGGGCCTGCAGCAGACTTGGCTATCCAAGTTGCAACTCGACTCACAGCTTCAGGGGCTGGAGTTGGGCATAGGGCAATGTAAGGTAAGGAGCTACAACACAGAACACCCAATGGAAGTTAAGGGCAGATGGAAACTAAGCACAGAGCACACAATTCAGGAATGGAGCAATTCTTAGCAAGGCAGCTTGCTTTCATACATTCATGCCAAGAGGTTTATGCCAATAAGTTCATATTTATGCACAGCTTAACTATGTGTTGCAGGTTGTTATGCACAGCAACTTAATTCAGCAAGCAAGAATTCAAATTGGATTTCACAGATTATGCTATGGTTTTGCTCAAACTCACAGCTTCAGGGGATGGAGTTGAGCACAGGATGATGCTAATGCAGATATCCTAGTTCAGTTACAGCTCATTCACAGGCTAACCTCAAGTCCTGCGCTTTTCCTTGTCTTCCTTGGGTTGGCTCAGCTGCACCACCAGCACCTGTTAGCTCAACAAAGAGTTTTAGTTCTCTGGGATGTGCAAGTTACACCAAAGACAGATGATATTAACACCAGTATAGGCCTGAGAGTAATTTGGACTGACAAGGGGGAAAAACAGTAGCTGTCATGCTTATTTGGACTGACTGGGATCAAGAGTTATACTAACACTAAGATGCAGGTTACTATAACTTGTGAAAGCTACAAAAAGGTCAGTAAGATGATTATACTACGCTACTCTACATGGCAGAGATGTAAAAAGTTGCAGAAAAAGCAAAATTTCAGCTGAATTACACTAATAAAGGATTAAAAATAATAATTCAAGGCAAATATGTACAGGGGAGAACTGAAATTTAGTGAAGCAAGCAAATGATCACTACAGCACACTACCAAATCCCCGGCAGCGGCGCCAAAAACTTGGTAGGCTGAGAAACCTACAATATTATAAACCGCAAGTGCACGGTGTCTACAATGTAAAACAGGGCAAATACGGGTCGATCCACAGGGAAATGGATGTGCTATAGAGTTGATCGAAGGCTTACTCTAACTGATTTCTAGTGAAGTGACAGAAATATATGAGCTGTGGGTGTCGAAACGACTAGTTGAAGGTTGTAACAATGATAACAAGATGAAATACAATTATAGAGATTACAGGCACTAGGATTATCAAATCCACCACTGATTCATGTTATGGGATTCAACTAGTTTGAGTGTTTGTTCCTGTGAAAGATAAGGATAATGTGTCAAGTTAATCACTCATCTAAGGAGTTTCACCAAGTACTACTTCAATTAACAACTAAAGTACTAACCCAGAGCACTAATTGTCTAGTTAAGCACAACTAGTCAAGGGAATTAGCAACTATCTCTAAGGCTTGAGCTGAAGCACAAACAACACAGTTTTAGCCTAACTACAATGGATACAAGGCATTCATTGTGAGAGTAAAGTGTTGTAATACTAGAATTGAAGATATCTTATAATTTAAGCATGCAAAAACAACTCAAACACAGTTGAACCACAGAACTAAGAATCAGGGTTTCATTTAAATCCTAGCAGATTAAACTAGAACATCAAATGAACAATTAAACACAAATTAAACTAAGTTTGTGCACTGGCTAGTCCAGGTATCCGTTCTAACAAACACCCAAAAGCCCCATTTATACATGCAATTCCCAAACCCTTATTTACTTCAAAAATATAAATTAAACAATACCCTTTCGCCCATACCCTCTGAATCTGCTGTCGGCTCTGTTTAATCGGCTCTGAGAACTCCTTACTTTGATTTTCCCCAAATATTGATGAAACCCTAACCTAATTCTTTCTATCTCTCACTTAGCTTCTAGGGAAGAAGCTATGAGTGAAATAGAAAGCAAGTAGGAGGTAATGGCGGAGGCGGCTGCGCTGTTGGAGGCTGTTGTTGTTCTTCTTGGTGAAGAAGATGCTCTCTGCCATTTTTGTCGGGAGAAGAGGAGAGGGAGAGATCTGCAGCTGTCGGGTGAAGGGAAGAGAAATGAAATTAGGTTTGGTCGAGGGATAAGGGTATAGGTGTCTTCGGTGTTGAGCGGGTGTAGCGAAGGGTCGATGCGATGGGAGGAGCGACCGTTGGATGTAGATGGAGCAAATCTCACGGTTCAGAGTAAAACGGGTCTTGGATTTGGATTATGGGCCGGGTCTTGGACTGCTCAAGCCCATGTCTTGTAAATGGGTTGCTACTTGTTGGGTTGCAACAAATGCGCGCGTGGGCTTTGGCTTTCTGCTCCATAGACGCTTGCCTCCAATTTTCTGCTCTTTTGGCTCCTCAACTTCTCCGAACTTTATTTACTACCTAAAAACACAAAATTAATTAGTACAAATATTTATTCTTGAAAACAAAGAAAATACAGAATCTGGGATAATATCTGATTTTTGAGCACAAAAGATGAGTTAAATGCCAATAAATAGATGTAGAAATATGCAATATTTGGCACTCATCATCTTCTTGCTCATCTCAACGAATCTTTAAACAGTTCTTCAAATAACAAAATTAGATCTCTTCCACTAAACGAACTTCAAACCCAATTTCACCTCTTAGAAATTGATCATAGATCTAGTTTAGGTTTAGCCAACCGATTTAAACGTTTATACCTTAGTTCCCACGAGAAAACTAATATTTTAAGGAAGAAAATTAGTAACCTTATAGATGACAAAGATCGCATTGCTAATCAAGGTGCCCAAGCGTTAGCGAAATTTCAAAAAACTCTTCTTGAAGTCCAAATTGAACGGGATGAATCTCTTCGTCAAAATGCTATACTTAAGGAGAGAGAGAATCAAACTCCTTCTTTTCTTCTCATAAATAGTGACGATGAATTCGCTTGGGCTGCGAAAGTTCTAGATAATGCCAGAAATAACTTAGGTGTTAATGTTATCCTTGGTTTGAGCATACCGCCTTGGTTAAAGATATGATTTCTGACAGAGAAGGTTGTTAACTGTTCTTCTTTACTTTACCGCTTCTTTTTGTGAAATTGCTATTAAGTTACTAATTCATTGTCATATGTTCACAGAAGTTGAGAAGAGGTTTCAGACAAGAATTAAAGAACTTGAATCTGAGAAAGAACAACTTGCAAAGGACTTCTCTCTTCGCAATGACAAGTATTCCAAGTTGAAGAAGCAAGCGCAAACCATTGTAGCGAATTTCAAGAATGATCTTTGTCCTTTCGCAATCAAACTATTAGGACAGTCTGCGATGACCACAATATTCCTCTTTCTTCATATCCTTGTCTTCTTGATGAGATTCCTGAAAATATGCCTTCCTTGGATGTCTCTGATAGTGATGCTAGCGAAGAAGAGGAATCTGATGAAGAATCTGATGAAAAAGAAGAATGAACTAAGAAATAGCTCCATTTTCTTCTTTCTCTTCTTGTAATATCTGTACATTTATCCTTTTAGTCTTCCATTTTTGTAACTTCTTACTGTAAATCTCTTGGATCTTCAAATACAAATTATACTCTGTTGTCTTTTTCCGCACATGTTAAAAGAACAATTCTTTCTTGCAATACAGTTAATCAATATTATGAGTGCGTAAATCTATCATATGAAAATAAATAACAAGTTTATATCCTATTCATTCCCATATTTGCCTCTGTTATTTGTTTTCAAATGAGAGATTTTAGTCGAGAACCTTTAAGTAATAATATGCCTCGGTTTCATAATCATTCTTTGCTAAATCTTCGCAAGCAAATTTTTCTGGTTGTTTCCATGTGTATACTCGCAAACTTATTTGTTTGCATATAATCATTTTCGCAAGCTTATTTGCTTACTCATTTTCTTGTGTGGTCTTATTTTGCCTTCCTAGTTAAAGGTCTTATTGCGCCACCCCTCGTCATTGCGACAAAATCGCAGGACGTCTTTACATTTTCATGTAATGACCCATTGATCTTGCCTTATCATTTCTTTAGTATTGTTGCCTCTGCAGGATAATTTTATTGCGACAATATGATAGGCCTAAACTTTCTTGCGAAAATAAAGCCCCATGACATTGCCGTCTTGTGACGAAATCGCAGGACGTCTTTACATTTTCATATAAAGACCAATTGATCTCGTCTTATCCTCGCGTTAGTATTATTGCCTCTTCAGGATCATCGCACAAATATGACAAGCCTAAATTTTCTTGCGAAAATAAAGCCCCATGACATTTGCGTCTTAAGACACTTATCAGCTCCCTAATGGAGGGTGCCGCCCTTATCATCTCCCTGGTTGCCCCTTCAAAGAGGCGTACATCGGCCATACAAGACTATATCCTCCCATCCGGTCTTAACAACAACCAGTTGTTTTCGCAGCCTCTTATCCCTTATACCTATAGGGCTTATGGTTACGAGACTGCACCCTAAGTGGAGTTTTATTTGGGCCGAGTGCAGCATGTGCCAAGACTTGCCAAGAATGGCCGAGACACTTCAAATGCCCCAGGTACTCTTGGCTCAACCGTGTACCTCGGCGCCTTGGTCATACACTGACTCCTTGAAAGAGACCCTCGGTCGTCCAACCAGGGTATAACCTTATATATATAGTTGGAAATCCAAGGTATCTCCCCCGGATGGGCTTTATTGACCCCAAATTTTCATGACTCGGGTTCCAGGAGCGGTGTAACCTTTTCCCTGAGCCATGTCAAGAGATACCCCCTTATATGATGCACTTTAGGTCTTACATTTGCCTCTTGCGAAATATCATTCGCGAACTAGGGTGTACGCCATAAAGGTTCGTCCAATTCGTATATATCATTGATTTTTGATTATTTCTTCTCATTATCTTTGCGAAATTATCGCATAGTCTTGCTTTGTTTCTTTGTGATCTCATTTGTAATTCTTTAACCAGCTTTTCATATATTCTGTCTCGCGAGACTTTCGCGTACTCCTTCTTTGATCGTCATATTCTTTGTACTTTTGACATGTCTTTGTCACTCAAAGCAATTTTTTTTACACCTTTCGCAAATCTAAAATCAATTATTCATTTCCTACACCTCTTACTTCTGTTACTCTCTGCTTCTTCATTTAAATTTCCTGATATTGCTTTCCCTTTTGCGAAACCATCGCAATTTCCAACTGTCTTCAAGCATTGGTTTCGCAATGTATCTTCATCTCTCACTTCTATTGTGTCCACCATAAGTCTTTCCCTTATTTGTTCTTCTTTGATGTTCTGCTTTCAGTTCTTCTTTTGAGCAGACTCTTTCCTCGCATGATTCCACATCAACTTCATAGCACTTTTGTCCCTCTCGCCCAATCTCCTTTTATAACTCCAACACCACTGGGATGAGGAAATTTGATACTCTGGTGGTAAGTCGATGCTACACCCAAGATCTCATGTAACCAAGGTCGCCCAATTAATGCATTATAGGGGACTCCACATCGACTATGCAAGACAAAATTTCAGTTGATAATCCTTTCAGTGGTATTCACATATGAGCTTCTCCTTTAGGTTTATTGGCAGTACCATTAAAACCATAAATCTTATAAGTTGAAGGTATCAAATCTTCGTCTTTCCCTCCCATAGTCTTGTATGATAAAAAAGGATGTTTACAGAGCTTCCAGTATCAATTAAGATTCTATTGATTGCCCATGAATTTTCCGCCTCATCATCTTCATCATCAACAGGTTTTGGGTTAATCTCCAATCTTACCACTAATGGGCTGTCATGCATCTCTCCTCCCTCAGGTACCTCTTCTGCGGTAAAAGAAATAATCTGCATTTGCCATTCCTTTAGTGGCGATGTCTTCGCGATGTTCATTACTTCTCTATTGTCAACATCTCTTGCGAAAACCCTACTGAGAACACTATCATGAAAATCTTCAATTGTCTGTCGAATGTACGATAGAGTTCTGAGAACAAGTTTTTGGCTTTCGCTCCAACTTCTACTACAAATGTTTCTTTCCCTTTTGTTGTGTTTACTCTGTGAATTTCTGGTGGTGGTGGTAATGGTTGAGCCTTCTCTTCAGATTTTAAGAAATGATTTAGCTTCCCCTGGTCTATTATTCTGAGGATGATTCTTTTTATATTTTCGCAATCATTCGTTAGGTGTCCATGAAAATGGTGATAGGAACAGAATTCATGACTTCACATTACCGGAGGCGGTTCATTCCCCATGTTCCATGGTGCAGGTATGTTTTCCATCAGGATTATAGCTTCCCATATTTTCTCCACACTAGCATTCAGTGGGGGCATCTTGATTTCCTCCCATACTACCCTATGACCTCGCTGCCCTCTATGATAATTATGCCTTTGACCTCCATAAGTTTCTTGCGGCTGATCAAGTCTGTGAATTTTGTTATTTCCGCCACGGTTATTGAAGTTTCTTTCTCTTTCAAATTCTTCCTGATCGCGACTTCCCATGGCTACTAACTTTTGCTGACCATCATCCGTTATCATTTCTTGTTGACCTTGCGAGGTGCTCGCCACTGTGTTTATCAACTTAGGTAACAAACTTGCATTCGCAGCTCTTGAACTTGCATTCGCGACAGGGTATGATTCCATCTCATTTTTCTTTTCCTCTAGAGCAATGTATTCCTCCTGAAGTTCTCGTAACTCAGTCATTGTGATTGTATTCTTGATTCTAAAAACCTGAATGTATAACAGATTGGTTGCAACATAGCATTAATGAATGATAAAATGAGATATCTCTCATCCACACGACCAGCCATATCGCTACACATTGTCTTCCACCTCACGGTCAGATGTTTTAAACTTTTGCCAACCCTTTGTTTTAACCCAAATACATCTTCAATACCTGGTCGCGAGGAATTATTACTTATGTACGCCCCTAAAAATATAACTTGTAAATGGTTGAATGATGTGATTTTGTTTCTTGGTAAACCTTCAAACCATTTTAATGCTTCTCCTGTCAAACTTGATGCAAAATACTTGCACAATATAGCATCATGATTTTCCAATTGTAACATACACCTCACATAAGCTTGGATGTGTTGTATTGCACAAGTTGTTCCATCAAAAATGCTGGTTAACGCAGGTAAATTACACTTTGGGGGTATTCCTCCTAGTTGTACTTCTTGTGTAAATGGAGTTTTCGCAGCTTCCTCGATGGCCTCATCCAATTGTCTCTTTCCTCCTCCCTTTTTACTGTTCAGCATTCCTCTCATTTATGCTAATTCTCTCAGGATTTGTTCATTTACATCAGAATTTGAATCTACTGGTCTTTTTAGTTCCGCCTCTCTTCTCCTGCGTTCATGTCTGCTTTGACCTTCTTGTTCATCATTCTCTCCTCGTCTTTCTCTGCGATCTTCTCCTTCATCTCTTTCACAAATTTGCACACCGTTATATCTATCATTTTCTCTTCTTTGCTACCTATCAGTTCTCCTTTGTACTCTTTCATATTCTTCATTGATATTACCATTGTTGCGATTTTGTTCTCGCCTTCTTTCTCGATTATCATGATTATTCTGGCGAATTGCTTCTTCCAATTCCTGTTCTTCCATTTCCGTTCTTAATCTTTCCCCCTCGCAGGCTAGGCATGCTTGTTCAAAGCATAGTGTCTTTCAATTTCATCTTCAATCTCTTTTTGCTTCCTCCGTGCTTCTCTCCCATGCAATATTCTTCCTTTTCCTGATTTTCTTTATCAGCTGGATTATTCCGCCCCTGACGCTGCCTATTTCCTTGATTTCCATCATTTCTCCCATTTTGAAGAGTCTCGGGATGTGGGGTATAATGATCTTCCATCATTTCTCTTCTCTCGCAATGTTCTACGCTTGGATTTTGCGCTTCCTCTCGATTTTCTTCATCAGCATTTTCTATAGGTAAAGTTCTCCTTATTTCCTCTCTAATTGATCTTGAGCTTGACCTTGTAGTGCTTCTCGACCTTCTGTTTTGTAATCTCATGTTTTTCATCCTCAACTCATGATTTTGTCTTGTCAAATTTGCACGTTCCTCTGCCTCTAATCGCCTTTCTTCATGTATTGTTTGTCTCAATGCCTCTAATGCTGCGATCTCTTCATTTCCATGAATTATTTCTCCAATCCCTTCTCGGTCTCTCTCCTCTTGTCCATTGTTTACCAATTGTTGTTCTTCTCCCCTTTCGTCCACAGAGTCTGATCTCCAAGTATGCACGCTTACTCTATCATAATCCACAGTTCTATTCGCTACTGGTTGAATTGGTGATTGAATTTGATTTTCTTCATTATTTCTTGTGTTCATTCTTGAGGATTCCCCCATTTCATTTCTCATTTCTCCAGCAAGTCTCCTACTCCTTCTAACAGTTGTTGGTTGTTGTGATGCATATCTTCTTCTAGCCATTTCTCAATTTCAGTAAGTTGTTGAAAATTATATGAAATTCTTTCCCTATTACTCCAAATTTTTTCAAATCACGGTGTCAATCTTCACTCTCTCCCTGTTTATAGCGCCAATATGTAGTTGCAGGAAATCCTACACTACACCCCTCACAAGAATCTATACAATCAAATCATTTTAAGGATGAACAATTGTAATTTTTATTGATTAAACTCTTAAAATGATTACAAGATGAAATGGAAATCAGTTAAAGAATTACAATCACTCTAAACTTTCTCTCTCTTAATGACTTGCCCAACACTCGAAAAAGGATCCCCCCTCCAATAGACCTGCTCGGCTCTTTATATAGGGTATTACATAATGGATGACAGCTAAGCTGTCCTTTATTTTCGGGAATGACTTTGCGAAATATCGCAAGTGTACAAATATATAATCTCGCAACTCTCCTAGATCTCGCTAGGTCTTCATATCTTTCTCGTGTTTTGGATGTTGTCATTCATTGCGTCATTTATATTACTCATCTGCGACTCCTTCGCCATGCTGTCGTTTATTGATCTCGCAAGGTATTGATGTCGCGATATTCTGATCCTACAATTGTGCTTAAACGTCATATCTAACGAAAGAGTAAAGCATTGACTAAGGGGGAGAAACATATCATATTGATGTGTAGTAATTCTTACTACAAAAGGGGAATATCAAAGATGTTCGGATTGAATATTTACCTAGCTTACCTTTAGGGGGAGTAAAAGCTTTTTCTATTCAAAAGTCAATAGCGGCATTTATTAATTGAATATTTGCAGGTCATTGTGTTGTTGAAACTTGGAATCAAGCGTATGTAAAATGAATTCCTTGTAATTTGTTTATCCATATTTAATAATAGTTTTGTCACTAAAATTGACAAAG
This sequence comes from Papaver armeniacum, assembly GCA_023531295.1. NCBI lineage: Eukaryota > Viridiplantae > Streptophyta > Magnoliopsida > Ranunculales > Papaveraceae > Papaver > Papaver armeniacum. The sequence continues at coordinate 227,766 of JAJJWW010014896.1, forward strand.
GGGGAGTTTGTTAGAGCATAGCTCGACTGAACTCACCAAGCGTTGGTATGTCAAGATTGATTGTCATATATTAGTGTGTCAAAACTCATCTAGAGTCGCTTGATTAAATACTAGAGTCAACTTTGTTTGGGTTAGACTAGAAAGTCTAGGAATGTTGAGACACACAAGTATTACTCCGAAGACCTGAAGAATATGAAGAAGTAGCGAACTACAACGACAATATCATGCTTCCACTTGAGGTTAGTAATATAGACTTGAACTGTTTGATTCCTAATGTATCTTTCAAGTCGTGCTAAATTGAAAACATAACTGCGAAGCTGTATATATTGTATAATACTCTAGTGATGTGACATAATCATAATAGTCTGATCATAGTATTATGGAATTAGACTACGAAATATAACGCTTATCTTTGGAACTTCTTAGATATGACATCGACATAATGTTGTATATATTATTATGATTATGTGAATGAGTTATGGTGAAGCTTTCATCATAGAAAATAATGTTTTACATTTGTTTAAAGGAAGTACATTCATGAACTTGTTTTATGAATCGAAAGGGAAATCATTAGGCTAATTGGTCCGGCTATTCATTTCAAATCTTTGGATGACCAATATGTGTGAGATGGTAGAACCGATTTTAACTTATGTTATGTATCTTGGTATAACTAATCACAATGCCTGAATTATGATTTGGTATGACTGGTTTTTATTAATTGGTGTCCTAAGTAATCACCATGTGTTGGTATGATCGATCCTTGTAATTGGTGTGACCGATCCTAGTAATAGGTGTGACCGATTATGAGTATGTGTAATCGATCCTTGTAATTGGTAACCAGTCCTGGTAACTGGTATGACCTATCACAAGCAATACCATGTGTAGATGGAATCGATCCTTGTAACTGGTGTAACCGATCCTAGTGACTGGTGTGACCGATCATGAGTATTTCCATATTAAGGTATAACAGATCCTAGTGATTGGTAGAACCGATTGAACCCATGTATGTGAGTTGGTATTTGTGTTAGAGCATTGCTCGGTCAAAATCGCAAGCGTTGCTATCTCAAGCTTGTTGTCAAGTTTAGTTGCTGAAACTATAAGTCTTGATTTCTGATCTACTTATAGCTAAGTCTCGGATTAGGATAGAAAGTGTAGTTCATCATTAGACTTCACGCCGTTCATCGATTGAAGACGAAGAACTACTAAGTGGAGCTTGTGGAACTTCATCAACAAAAGGTATGTGGAGACTTGAACTTATCTATCACTCAAAAGTCTATCTACTCTATCTCCTATTTGAGACAAAAGTCGTATAGCTATATAGACTTCAATTATACACATTTGGTAAGCTTTCGCTTTAACCAAGTTCATCTTATATTCTTGACGAAAGTCAAAATATGATCATGTGAAAATCGCCTGGTAACATCTTACATGATTTCTGTGAGACAGTCATTTGATGTAGATTCGGAATGTTTCGCATTGATCATTCGATCACTTGAAAATTGCTTTGAAGCTAATAATTTGTGCGAGACAGCTATTGTCGTCTTCCAAGAATGTTTTAATGGTTGAAATAAGAGTTTATAACAATTGGATATAAGCATAGTATGTGTACTTGCATATATGTAATCCAAGTCCGGGAACCATGGTATGCATACCCATATGCGTACTAGTTGGTTTAGTGAAAGTCCGAGAACCTTGTACGCATACCGGTACGCGTACTGGCGTGAGGTTCAGGTTCGGGAATTTTTGCTGAGTTTGGAAGGTATGTGTACAAGTTCGCGTACTGGCGAAACCCAAACTTAGTCCGGCCATTTAGGTACGCGTACCCGTTTGCATACCTAAGTGGATAATGTTCTAAAATTGGTTTGTTCATGAACTAATACATTTATACAATAGGGAATGCAATCTTTTGCAAACCGTGGCTATAATGTTCATGACTTGATTCGAGTGAATCAAAATCGATTTTGTTTCAATTGTGTCATGTATACTTCTATGAGAATATAAACAATTGAACAACTCTAGAACTAGTTTCATTTGAGCAATTTGAACTAGTTATGGTTAAGATGAATATGGTTGATATGAAAGTGTTCATATGGCTAACTTCGGTTAACTATTGTTGAGCCAACAAGGTGCACACGTTTAGGTACGGTTACTCATATCTAAATGAAGTCATTTTTCATTTGTGTGTAACAAGCTAAGTTCGATCTAACGGTTGAAAGATATTAGCTTGAGTCTAATCAGGTTTTCATCTAACGGTGAATATTGAATGCTTTGTTACCAAGGTAACATTGATTGCAAACCCTGATTTGAAGACTATATAAAGGAGAACTCTAGCAACTCGGAAACCTAATCCCCACACCTATTCTCCTTTAACCTTAGTTTTTTCACGAAACCCTGTAGGTTAAAGACTTAAAGACTTCATTGGGATTATGAAGCCAGACCCAACTATTTTCTATGTAATTGCGTGTCCTGATCTTGCCCTGTTCTATCGTATTGAGTACTATCTTCTTTAAGATTTGCTCGTGATTGATTCTCCGATAGGCAAGATAAAAAGTAGTCACAAACATCTTCGTCTCATCGTTTGTGATTCCACAGTATCTTGTTTCGCTACCATACGATTAAGATTATTGTGAGGTGATTGATATTTCTAGGCTGTTGTTGATGGTGGGTTTTCATTTGAGGTTAAAATTGTAAAAAACCAGAAAAAATTATGCGCTGACATCTTGTAAAAGATAAAGCCATTAATAAGTGTTGGATACTCCCTCACTTAATTCACCAAGAATGGAGCATGTGGCAACAATCCCATTACGTGAATACATGAAATTCCTCCGAGGTTGGAGCATGTGGCAACAATCCCATCCTGTGAATTTCTAATCAGCCTTGTATTTCCAAGTACTCATTATCGGTGTGGCATGATGACTTCGAGTGTTACTCTTACAGAGTAACACGAACCTCCAAGCACTATAATGAAACCATGTACGAAATATACCCGGTGACTCTCGGTGTGTTATACTAGCCCGATTGAGCCCTTCTCGGTGTGTTATACTAGCCCGATTGAGCATCCAGATTGACCGTATCAGTCCGGATATGATCGCATTCATCCAACTCCATAAGCATGATTGGATGACCCAGATCAATTCCATCACCCCCAAGCAGGTATGGAATATCCACTGCCGAACCAATGCGGAACCCGCACGGTCGGCCATTGGCCTAGCTTGCCAAAAAACGTTCATACCAAGCATTATGGACGGAAAACCCTAAATTAGGGTTTGCGTCATATTACATGTGTCGCAAAACAGTCTCAACCGTCCATCTTCGCAGGTATAGATGGAGGGTGTAGATGTAGATTCAAAGGGCCCAGAGCATGTCAACATGATCACCGTGGGCCCGCCTACACACTTGACCAATCGGTCAACACCAACCATGTTTGGTCGTGACAAAATCTTCGCCCAAACAAGAGATGACGCATGACTTTGAAACCCAAAATTTGGGTTTTGAGCATCACGAGCGTCCATCTTCTCCGGCATGAATGGAGGGTCCAAGATTAGATTAAGCAGGTCCGGTCATACCAGCATGACCACCGTGGACCCATCTATTCCCTAACCCGATCGGCCAAGGCATATCATGCCTGGCTAATCCAAAACGCACGCTCAAACTAGCGTGGTCACACCTCCCAAACCGCAAACTGATCTCGACCACTCAACTTCGCCGGACGATTTGGATGGCTCAGATCACGTTTTCATGGGATATTCAGGAATAGGCGTAAACATCAGCCTACCACCTTCACACCAGGCCAATCGTCCAAGACCGACCAAGATTGGTCGTCTTGGAACGTGCGCCTGAAGAGGGCGTGACGTGCGGCCCTTGCGGCACTAGTTTTTTGTCGCAAAATCGATCTCGACCACTCGATTTCACCGGATGAATTGAGTGACCCAGATCATACTTTCATGAGGTAATGGGGTATAGGCGCCTACACCATCATGCCATCTACACGCATGTATGGTCGGTTAGGCCAAAGTTGTATCCCATGCTTGGTTTCGACCAAGTGAAGAGTGATACTGCGCACCTCTTCAAAACCCTAATTTCATTAAACGGTCATGAGATGATTGTCTCAAAGATCATATCATCCGTCCAACTTCACCCGACTTGGTTATACAACCACCGGTCGGGAGTTAATTGGTCGGTGAGGCGTCATTACCCATCACTTTACCACACCATGATGCAAGATCGCATAAAATACACACGATACTTCACAAGTATCGACTTCTGAATAACGCAGATTATTCAATTCAAAGATTACATGCTATCTTTCGTGGATCCACGATCCACACATTCCGGACATCAATCATGTCACGAACTGGGGGATACATATGGGGTATTGGTGCGGCGGTTTACGGCGTGCGGCGTGCAACGCGCCATCACAAGAACGTGTTAGGAAGTCATGGACGGTTAGAGATGAACATGAGAAGTGGGCAAGGCTGGTCGTGTATCACCAACGCACAACTCCACTACTCCATCACTCCACTTCCTCCACTTCCCACGAGAGACGTGAATAAGACTCAATGACTTGTATAAATAGGTTCTCCGCCCTATTTCCAAACAACAGAGAAAAACAACAAGAAAACACCCAGAGCACGCTTACACCAATCGTAAGCTTGTTCACTTTCTGTTACAAGTCATAAGCAAGTCTACACCTTCACAATCTCAACACCTTCTTCGCTTCCCTCCCTAAGATCAACCCCATCTCCTTCACTTTGTGACCGAAACAAGTCCTGGAACGGCCATTTCTTGGTTTAGGCCGGACTTGCATGCATTGATCTCTCGAATCTACAAGCACTCACCGCGCAAAGTGCATTTGTTTAAGGTTTAAATTCATTCCTCATCCACACCCCAAATTACCAAATTCTGCAGGAGTAGTTTTCACCCATAAACAATTGGCGACCACAAAGTGGGAGGTTGATCTCTCGGTTGCACAAAATTGAATTCTCAATTTTTCAATTTCCATCTCGCAATGTATCCGAAACCACGGGTGGTTCGGATATCATGGGAAGTATAGTTAGAATCTTTGGAGGATGTCTTGGCAAATCAAGCCGGTATCACCAGGAAAAGGCAGAGCGAAACATTCCGCCTTTTGAATGATATAACATCACAATTACAAGAAGGGTCGGCGTGCATCTACTCGGGCGAGTGTAAGAAACGCCGAATCCTTAGCTGTGGAGTCACAACTTTACCGGTGGAGAGGCAAAAAGAGCGCGTAACCGCGGGAGATTCGGGAAAGATGAACAACATGGTCCAGTCAACAATGAAGAAGCGAGGCAACTCCACGAGAGGAAAGGACTTGTCCGGAGTACTACAACGTCTACCGAGATAAAGAAAGGGAGCCTGCAGCCTATGGAGCCCTGTTAGAAGATTTATATCTCAAAACTCTTGTTGAAGCCCTAAGATCTGTCCAATCCGCATCGGCCTTTCATCCAAGCGAAGAAATGCTTGAGGAATGAGAGATCGATCAGGAAATACGTGAATACGAGAGGATGGGAGCGTTCAATTCGATCACTCAGCAGTGATATTACGACACCTTCCACATCCCTTTACCTGTGCAAGCGATCCGCGGATATGATGGCACTCGCAAACCTTCCAACTTCATCTCCGGAGCGTACTCCACATCAAAGCCTCGTAGGGACATCACAACGCCCACTAACGCAGGAAGAGCCAGACTCAAGGTACTTACATTTCCCCTTCCCAATGAAGAAGATTCGGGAGCTACCGGAGGCGTGGGTGCGAAATGGAGAGGTGGAGCTACCCCGGTATGGCGTCCGCCTGCGATCAAGAAGTAATGGACCCGAGGTACTGTCATTTCCACCGGTTCCTCCATCACCCCACCAGTGAATGCAACGCTTTAAAGCGCATTGTTCAGGAAAAGCTTGGTCCAGAGCGATAGCTTTGAGAGATCGGTGCGGAGGATTTCCTTAGAAAGGCTACTCCGGTTCGGTACAAGTGATGCTTCAAAAGTAAGTAAGTTTTACTTAACAATTTTACAAGAAGGATAGTTTTAGAATTCGCTGGGGACTTAACATCCCGCACGTGGAGAAAGAGGCTCAGTGGTCAAACGCCACATTTATTTCCCTTCATACCTCCCTCTTACGAGACATTTGCAATTTCATATGATATGTGCAATCATTCATGACCAAGATGCAAATTCCATTTAAAATAACCTCTTTCAGAAAAAGTTATTCACAAAACTATCTCAATATACTAATTCAATTACCTATTAATTCAAAACCGGAAGTCAAATTACGAAAGGAAATCCTCACTATCACTCAAAAAGAAAAGCATCTAAAAGAAGAGGCAAGTATATAGCACGAATCCTTCAAGGAAAGTCCTTCAGCAACAACTCGTCCTTCTGGGCAAGAGCGACTTTCATCCTTTGAAGTACAGCTTGCTTCAGCTTCAACTCCTCAGACAACTTTTCAACCTCTTCTTCCTGGCGAGTGACACATTCTGCAGAAGGGGCTTCACCCTGTAATTTCTGGAGCTCCTGAATCTCGGAGAACCTTTTGAGGAACCAAGGAGCATTGAAGTCGTACTGCACAAACACATCTCGATGGCACTTCCAGTCTTCAATCATCTCCTCAGAAACTGTTCGACCAGTTGCGACGCTCATCCCATGGATAGAAAATAAAGCCTCCTGAACGCGGTTGACCAATGCAAGACGACTCTTGAGCTTCGTAGTGGTAGCAATGTGACCGTGTTTCTCCCATATTGCCGTATTCAACTCCTTGAACCGAACCGGCACACTGAATCCTCCAACCAACACATGACCTGGATAAGGAACAATGAATGAAGGATCAAACAAAACTCCAGGGTGTGCTACCAATACTTCACCAGTCACAGGAGACCTTTCAGAAGGAGTCACCACGACAGCTTTATTGGCCGAAACCTGCTCAGAACGTTCTTCAAGGGGAGCAACTTCAACTATAGCAGATGTTGCCTCTCTTATATTCCTTCCGACATCTACTTCACTCTGAATGCTAATTTACATCACGACCCCGTCAACAAGATCACTCAGGGAGGCGGCTTGTCCAACCGAGCTTGCATCATCTCTGTCATGGTCGGGAAAAGGAGCGGTTTCTCCAGACTTCTCAGCATGAAGGTCAGTACTTGCATCATCTCTGTCATGGTCGGAAAAAGGAGCGGTTTCTCCAGACTTCTCAGCATGAAGATCAGTTGCCGACTTCTCAAAGATGAAGATCGCATCGCCAGGACTTCTCAAGCATGAAGATGAAGGCCAACATGAAGGCCAACATTACCAGCCTTCTCATTCTGAATGCGCGCCAACCTTGTGAAGACATTCTCTTTCGGAATCCCCTGATTTCAAGCAAGAATTACTCTTAGAAATATTCACCCTGGAGAAATAAAGGAACCAACGGGAAGAGATTTAAATACCTGCATATTGGAGGAATTGAGGATCACCGAACCACATGCCTGCCTCTTGGATCTCTCTCCGCTTGGGGACCGCAATCCTCGCCTCCGGGTCCGTTTGGCTGGAAGTGGCTTCAACCGGAAATGCTTTTTCAAAACATCAGAAGATGGTTCACCACGGAAACTTGTCACAACACTCTCCGAGAATTCCTAGAAAATCAACAGTTGCCTCCTCCAAAATTCCTTGTACTTATCGGTTACCACTGGGTTTCTCCCAATAGGCCAGAAGGGAAGGCTCACCCGTTCCAAAAACACGTCAGCATTAAGAATATTTGGGAGGAATTCTTTCGGAACCCCTGTTGGACGGATAAATGGGACACCCTGATCAAACCCAATTTGACGAGCCGCCCTGTCAATATTGTACGGAGTCACAGTAAATTCTTCGTTGAATAAATACGGGACATATCCTGGGATGCAGCTGTGCAGGTAAACAATTTCCCCAAATCTCATAGTCTTAACATCAGTACGCAACACAACATCAGGGCCATCAGAAGCAATAGCAAAAGTCTTTGGCTGAACAATGGAAGGGTGGATCGGCCCCCATGGACGGAAATATACAGAAGACACATTGTCAAATATGTCCACAAGTCTCGCGCGGCTCTGGGACGCCTCTTATTCCAAGCGAGTATTCTCGAGCCACCATACAAGTTGGTGAGCAAATTTGCAGGGGTAGGAGCATAGCTTTTAAAGTGTTCCCATAAGAATGCTCGAAGAAAAGCGAAGTGAACGTGCGATTCCACCTTCTTGTACCCGTTAGAAACATGCATGTCCATTGCTAAGGCGTCCAGATGAGAATACAACGATCCAAGGAACAAGGCACCCGGGGAAGAACTTTACCTTTGCCGCCTTTATAGCGATCTTAACGAGGTCACCTCTAATGGTCTTCTTTCCGGAACCGTCGTCGAATATATCTCTCGGATAGCCATAAAGACAGAACGCAATCACGCCGAGCTCATTTTCCAACTCTTAACCCGGCTCGGGTCTGCAGGAGACCACTCCGACACCCACCAGTGTAAAAGCACCTCGTATCTTTTTCTCCTCCTTGTCCAGACTGTCGAATCCCGCCACCTTTTGAAGTATAGCATCATAGTTACGTTGCTCCGTATCAGAGAGATCGTAAGAAAGACGTCCAGCAACAGGCATGTTCATTAATGCAGCTACACTCTCCAGGGTAATAGTCATCTCTCCCCATCTAGATATGGCTGTATGAGTAGAAATACGCCACCGAGAAATGAAGGGAATCAAACCCGCAGCGTCTTTCTTAATTTCAAGGGAAGCAGATGCCATGACCGCATTGAGGATTTGCGCTGAAAGAAAATTGTCTTTAATGCCCTTATTACTCAACATGCGTCTCATCCATCCTTCATAAGAACCCAGTGGAGTATGACAAATCTTGGAGTCAATAGGGGAAGGCGGATATTCGTTTCTCCGGAGACAAAATCTCATCACAAGTGCTGAAGAATAAAATGGATCAGCATCCATATTTTCTGAATCAAAAAGCAGGACTATCTTATGAGAAGGATGTTTTCTAATATTTGGAAAAGGCGAGGTAACCAACTCATCATCGATGTTCGACATATCCTTGAAGCCGTCAACACTTCCTGGCTTGGCACCAGCATTATCTCCAGAAGACATCTCAACAAGAATTCTTTTCTTCATTCCACAATGAAATAAAAGATAGGAGTTAGAAATTGTATGAAAAGCGCATGAAGCATGTAGTCACGCACGACAAGACACGTTGAAATACAAAAAAGCTGGGATTAAGTCCAAACACCAAGTATTACTCAAGTTTGACCTGGTATTGGTTTCAAGTACGGTACAAGTTTCAGTCTGGTATTGGTTTCAAGTACGGTACAAGTTTCAGTCTGGTATTGGTTTCAAGTCCGGTACAAGTTTCAATCTGGTATTGGTTTCAAGTCCGGTACAAGTTTCAGTCTGGTATTGGTTTCAAGTCCGGTACAAGTTTCAAGCCTGGGCAAAAGACTAGTATAAGGTCGAATTTCAGTCAAGCATATGTGGGTGAGACCCATGTTCAATCAAGCATACACGGCGGGCCCGCGTTCATCCGCACACATCATAACACGATTTTTCTTTATTCAAAGGAATCGTGTCTACGAGATTCAAGTCAAGGTTTTCTTTTCAATATACAACCTAAAAGCTAGGTTTTGGCATGCAATGGTGGAAAGGAGCCAAAACAACATGATCATGGATTCACGGGTTGTCTTACTAAGCAATTCTAGAAAATATTGACGTATCAACCTTGGTGGAAAAAAACAAAAAAAAAAAAAAACTAAGAATATACATGTCTTACAAAAGGTGTTTACCTAACAAACTAGGGTTTTACCTTTGAAAAAAAAAAACCTACCTCGGACAGACGGCGGCGCACGGTAGCAACTCCGGCAACGGCAACGAGCGTCAGCAGGAGCGGCGGCGGTCACGGACGGGAGCTGCTCAAACAAAACAAAAAAAAGAATTCGTGAGAAAAGAAAAGGGGGTTTTGGCCTCTTTTATAGACAAAAATAAGAAGAATCCCAATAGAACAAGGATACCTCTTTTGGATTCCTTTTCTGATTCAAATACCCAAAGAAGGAAACCGATCCCACCAAATGATTCCATACAAGCGCAACGACATGGACAACTAGCGGTCGGTCAATACTCTTCCGGGTAAACTTCCTTTATCCTGTCTTTCTCACATATATATGTCACCATCTCATGCCTACCCCACAATAGTGTAACCATTATGTGCTAGGCAGGGGGCTTAATGTTGATGGTGGGTTTTCATTTGAGGTTAAAATTGTAAAAAAACAGAAAAAATTATGCGCTGACATCTTGTAAAATATAAAGCCATTAATAAGTGTTGGATACTCCCTCACTTAATTCACCAAGAATGGAGCATGTGGCAACAATCCCATTCTCGTGAATACATGAAATTCCTCCAGGTTGGAGCATGTGGCAACAATCCCATCCCGTGAATTTCTAATCAGCCTTGTATTTCAGTACTCATTATCGGTGTGGCATGATGACCGAGTGTTACTCTTACAGAGTAACACGAACCTCCAAGCACTATAATGAAACCATGTACGAAATACCGAGACAGCCGACTCTCGGTGTGTTATACTAGCCCGATTGAGCCCTCTCGGTGTGTTATACTAGCCCGATTGAGCATCCGGATTGACCGTATCAGTCGGATATGATGCATCATCCAACTCCATAAGCATGATTGGATGACCAGATCAATTCCATCATCCCCAAGCGTGTATGGAATATCCTTTGCCGAACCAATGCGGAACCCGCACGGTCGGCCATTGGCCTAGCTTGCCAAAAAACGTTCATACCAAGCATTATGCCGCAAACCCTAATTTAGGGTTTGCGGCATATTACATGTGTCGCAAAACAGTCTCAACCGTCCATCTTCGCAGGTATAGATGGAGGGTGTAGATGTAGATTCAAAGGGCCTAGAGCATGTCAACATGATCACCGTGGGCCCGCCTACACTTGACCAATCGGTCAAGACCAACCATGTTTGGTCGTGACAAAATCGTCGCCCAAACAAGAGATGACGCACGGCTTTGAAACCCAAAATTAGGGTTTTGAGCATCACGAGCGTCCATCTTCTCCGGCATGAATGGAGGGTCCAAGATTAGATTAAGCAGGTCCGGTCATACCAACATGACCAATGTGGACCCATCTATTCCCTAACCCGATCGGCCAAGGCATATCATGCCTGGCTAATCCAAAACGCACGCTCAAACTAGCGTGGTCACACCTCCCAAACCGCAAACTGATCTCGACCACTTAACTTCGCCGGACGATTTGGATGGCTCAGATCACGTTTTCATGGGATATTCAGGAATAGGCGTAAACATCAGCCTACCACCTTCACACCAGGCCAATCGGCCAAGACCGACCAAGATTGGTCGTCTTGGAACGTGCGCCTGAAGAGGGCGTGACGTGCGGCCCTTGCGACACTAGTTTTTTGTCGCAAAATCGATCTCGACCACTCGATTTCACCGGATGAATTGAGTGACCCAGATCATACTTTCATGAGGTAATGGGGTATATGCGCCTACATCATCATGCCACCTACACGCATGTATGGTCGGTTAGGCCAAAGTTGTATCCGATGCTTGGTTTCGACCAAGCTGAAGAGTGATGCCAACGCACCTCTTCAAAACCCTAATTTCATTAAACGGTCGCAGATGAGTGTCTCAAAGATCATCTCATCCGTCCAACTTCACCAGCTTGGTTATACAACCCTGGTCAGGAGTTAATTGGTCAGTGAGGCGTCATTACCCATCACTTTACCACACCATGATGCAATGACACATCCGATAAAATACACACGATACTTCACAAGTATCGACTTCTCGAATAACACAGTTATTCAATTCAAGATTACATGCTATCTTTCGTGGATCCACGATCCACACATTCAGAACATCAATCATGTCACAAACTGGGGGATACATTTTGGGGTATTGGTCTGGCGGTTTACAGCGTGCAGCGTGCAATGCGCCATCACAAGAACGTGTTAGGAAGTCATGGACGGTTAGAGATGAACATGAGAAGTGGGCAAGGCTGGTCGTGTATCACCAACGCACAACTCCACTACTCTATCACTCCACTTCCTCCACTTCCCACGAGAGACGTGAATAAGACTCAATGACTTGTATAAATAGGTTCTCCGCCCTATTTCCAAACAACAGAGAAAAATAACAAGAAAACACCCAGAGCCTGCTTACACCAATCGTAAGCTTGTTCATTTTCCTGTTACAAGTCATAAGCAAGTCTAAACCTTCACAATCTCAACACCTTCTTCGCTTCCCTCCCTAAGATCAACCCCATCTCCTTCACTTTGTGACCGAAACAAGTCTGGAACGGCCATTTCTTGGTTTAGGCCGGACTTGCACAGATTGATCTCTCGAATCTACAAGCACTCACCGCGCAGTGCATTTGTTTAAGGTTTGAATTCATTCCTCATCCACACCCCAAATTACCAAATTCTGCAGGAGTAGTTTTCACCCATAAACAGTTGTTCTTCGGGAATATAAGTCTGGTATATCAATTGGTTCTTGTTCTCCTTGATTTATCAAAAGACGGAACAAAACTTGTAGGTTTATCTGTGGGAGACAGATTTATCTATTCAATAGACTTTTCTGCGTGAGACAGATTGGTTTATCAAGTCTTCGACTTTGGTTCGTAGCAACTCTAAGTTGTGGGTGAGATCAGCTAAGGGAATCAAGTACGTAGAGTCCTGCTGGGATTCATAGACGTAAGGAGCATAATTGTACCTTGGTCAGTGTGAGATTGGTTAGGGCTCAACTAAATTCCAGTCTAAAGTTAACTTGGAGTAGGCTAGTGTATGTAGCGGTTTAATACAGTGTGGTGTTCAAATCTGGACTAGGTCCCGGGGTTTTTCTGCGTTTGCGGTTTCCTCGTTAACAAAACTTCTGGTATCTGTGTTATTTCTTTTCCGCATTATATTTGTTTATATAATGGAAATATCACATGTTTTGCGTAAGTTCAATCAATTGAGAATCCAACCTTTGGTTGTTGATTGTATTGATTGACACTTGAACATTGGTCTTTGGTACCGTTCAAGTTGTTTCACATAATAATCAGGCTCACGGATTTCTATCTGTTTGATTTGTTGATTACATTGTGAAACAGAGATACTAACTCTTGGATATATTTCCATTGATTGAATATGACTGTCTAGCTGATTCTCTTGGAATTATATTGGAGTTAGTCCATACAGATTGCTAAGCAAAATATTGGGTGTGGTTGTTAGACCCCCACTTTTTCAATTGGTATCTGAGCAGGCAAACACGTATTGTAGTTGCAGGAAATCCACTTCTCCTTACGATCGTTGGTTGTTCTGATGCATTCTTTCTCCTAGCCATTTCTCAATTTTAGTAACTTGTTAAAAATTATTCAAGATTTCTTTCTTGTTACCCCTAATTCTTCCAATTCACAAGGTTGATCTTCTTCAATCCATGTTTCTAGCGCATATGTAGTTGCAGGAAATCCTACACTACACCCCTTACTCGAATTTGCTTAATCAATCCATTTGAAGATGAATAATAATGTGTTTTATTAATTGTTTTCTTGAAAGGTTTACAAAGAAATGTAGAACAAAGCTAAAGAAATTACAATCACTCTTGATTTTCTCTCTCCTAATGACTTGGTTAACAATTCAAAAAGAATCCTCCTTCACA